>WAAD01036692.1:0-78280 GCA_013389945.1 Fregata magnificens | reverse complement strand
AAAAGGTGTAGACGTGGCACTCCAGGGCCTGGTTTAGGAGTCATGGTGGTGTTAGTTGATGGTTGGACTTGATGATCTTAGAGGTCTTTTCCAACCTTAATGATTCTATGATTCTATGATTCTATGATTTACCTCTGCTCAGCATGGGTCTAAGGCACAAAAGCAAGGTAATGGAAAAGAGCCCTCCCTCTCACTTCAGTGCTTCCTACCACTTGTAGAGGTAGCAACAACCATTGCACAACAATTATTTTCTGGGTATTATAAGCACATTCTTGTTTTCGTTTGTATAAACTAAGTACATGCTACGCAGATACTGCATGGACACACGCTTAGAGATCACACCTGTTTTAAAAAAATAAAACAAAAGGTTGAAGATACAAATTATTGAGAGAGAACAGGAGGAAACAAGAAATACTCTTCTTGTAAATAATGAATTACATGAATGTATGAATGTGCAGTCAATAGCTTGACCTTAAAATGTCTGAATAGAACCACATGCCATTTTAAAAGCCATGAATAACACGGAATTGGCAAAAAATACAATGCACAATTCCCCATGAATGAAAGCACTTAACTGTACTAATGTTGTATTAATGCTATCTCTGTTAATACTAGCACAAGAACAATATTCTGCTAGGAGCGGATCAATTTACTTGTGCATAAAAGCCCATATATCAGCATATATACAATAGCATACTCCATACTTGGATGCCCATAGGAATATTACAGTATGGTTCTCCAACACAGCTGTATGAGCTTCTGGCAGTCCAAATACAAGATTTATCTTGCCCAGTTTAAAATACAAATCCAGATTTGGCCAGGGCTATTGGAGGAATTCAACAATGGGTTCAAAATAGAGATACACAGTTGTGTTGGAAAACAGTGATAAACTTTATTTTACATTACTTCATCGACAAATGAACCAAACCTTAACTTTTTGAAGTGAGCTGAAACTGGAACTAAACGAACTCTGAAATCCATGAAGGCAATCCCTGTGAAATGTCAGAAGTTTTACCTGTCTTCATTAACTTTGCGTATTTTGGAACAGTGTAAAAAGCTAGAGCATTACATCTGCAATGGCTTAAGAGACCTTTCAGATGATGCATACATAAGTCTACAGAAGCCCAGGGGGACATCTTTATGTAGGGTCATTCTGTGAAATGAGTGGCTGAGAACTGAACATGTAACAGGATGAAGTATTACTCTCAGCTCAGTTTTTCAATAAAATAGTGATCCATATATCCCAAATGTGGACAATCCCAAGAGGTTTCATCAAGCAAAAGCTCTGAGACATGCGTAGCTCCTGTGCTAATTATTTTCTCTTCTTCTTTTGGGGGGTAGAGTGGTGAAGAAGGGGAGGAGGCAGAACTCCAAAATAAAGCACATGGTCATGATTGCATCACAACAGAAAGAAAGGGCACTGCACTTTTTGGAAAACATTTAAGACTTCTAGAGTTTATGGTGTGTTGGAGAGAATAGTTAAAAAAATCTGACAAAACACCACCACCACCAAAACCCAAACCAGAGCCATACACACTATTTGGCAGTCAGGCTAGAAACTGCTCACTAGAAGCAAGGGATACTGAACCAGAATTTACAAGCTGAAATCACTTTAATCCATACCAAAAGCTTTCTAATAAGAATATTAACAGTTTTTAACTAATTTCAGGACATCCCTTCTTCTTTTTTTTTTTTTTTTTTAAAGTATTTAGATCTATGATTTCCACACTGGGACAAATTAATGCTTGATATATGTGAACAAGAGGGCTTAGCATTCAGTGAAGGTCTCAGCCACAATAGTTAACAGAGCTCCCCAGTTATTCACAGGCACAGTGTACCTGTGCAGGCTTTCCTATCCTGCTCCTACCTGCTACAGACTCTTTCTGCCTGAATCTGTCCATCTAGCCCCTTCTCTGTCTAGCATACAACATGTCACAACCATTCCAGAAGAGATTAGATGGGGTTCAGACATTATTCTTAACTGTTTTGTTTAACTCTGTCTCAAAACAGGGCCCAAAAAAGATCTAGGCTACATTTATATATACCCTCTGCCACTCTTACCCGTACCAGCAGTGAAACTGCATTTGGGAAGAGCCACAGGTCCCCTTCTGTTCCAGCAGGACCCTGAGGCTGGTCACTCTGCCCTGTGCAAGGGCTTCCCTCCCCATGGGATTGCTAACAGGGGCTCTGACAGTGGTGACTGCGGCAATAGCTTTTGCAGCAAGAACACCCTCCTGCTAGAAGAAGGGCTATGTCTAGGCACTAATTTAACAAAGGTCGCCTACCAGCTTTGGACGATAAAGCATGGTTACTGCTGAGTAGGGCTGGTTTGACTTCAGTATGAATTGTTCTACATCATATTTCTAACTTTTGACTCAGCAGTCACCAAAAAATTTAGCCTTAGTGACAGTAAAGCTGGATATCATTGCCTCTGTGAAAAAGGCTTTGAGTTGTTATATTTATGAGGTCATTTTTCTTACTGGGAAATGCACTGGCCGTGTGGGAAAGGCTAGTCATTTTATGAGTGGCTTCATCCAAAGCTTACATTGTACTGTCCTATTCAGCAAGCAAAGCGCACTTGCTGAATACATTTTCTGATATAAAACCATTATGTTATTGCATGTACTCTCTTTCAAAGCAAGGAATCTCTTAGAAATACTGACAGATGAGAAATCAGATGGACAGGGCTAACCAACTGACAAATGGTTTCCAGGTGAATTTTCAATAGAATTACTAAAAAACCCTCCAGGATTAACCACCATCCATTCTCTGCCACAAAGGGGAAAACCACCTTGCCAGCTGGTTGTCAAACTTGGTAACACGTATTGCTGAAATCCTGACTTGTACATATTAAGAATTAACTTGCTTTTTTCTTTAGTTGTGCAAAGTGAGAAGTATTTTCTAACTATATAAGCAGACATTATATAAATACAATACCCATGGCACAGACTTTTAAAATTATGGATTTTATAAGTAAAACCAGATATATAAACAGATTTTATAGATAAAACCAGAGTACATCAAAAGACCTGAAAGAAAATTACAGCAAATGACACCAAGATGTTATATTTTTACCAAGCATTAGAAGTCCACAGATTTAGAGATAACATTACACTATATAAAGAACCAAACATATTTAGATATCGGGGGAAAAAAGCAAATAAAGGAAATTGCAATTTTTTCCTATGCTGACATAATGAAATAACTATATACAACCACAGGATTTAGCATGTATTGTTCCAGGTTAATTAATCAGATTAACCTTTAGGGCAATAATTTTAGAGGAGGAGTGCTCCTACTTCCCTTCTTGCCATGCAACTTTTTAAAGAAGTAATTTAATCTAATCTGAAGCATCAATCTTATTATATTTTCATTTTATAATGCCCAGTAGAGTACAAAAGAGGTGGTAAAATATTTTATCCCAAATCAAATACATGCATTTCTCAACCCAAATTCCAATTAAATATTNTATATAAAATACTAAATTAAATTTAGTATTTAAAAAGACTTTTAAAATTTACATATGAACAAAAGTCAGGAGGTCTAAAGATCTTATCAGGTTGCACTACTTACAGCTTTAACCTTAAAATAATTTAACTTTTAGATTTTTTTAATCCAGTTTTCCTGAACTATTTTTAAGTAGGTCAATAGGTAGCAGACAAGTCACCTACCTACTCTGAAGATCAAATCATCTTCAATGGGATTCTCTTTTCTTTTGCCAGTGCTGTACATGCTCGCAGGTCTTTTCACAGCTTTCTGCTTCACATGACCGCTGCCAGGAGATTTAACACGCCTCTTAACTCCTTCAGTGGTAGGGGACACATCTGCTGATCTGACCACTTTAAGTTTGAATGGGCTGCCCTTGATATGTTGATCATAAAGTCTCAGTGACAATGTGAAGTCCCCTTCTTTCTGAACAGTATACAAAAATTCGTAAGTGCCATTTTTATTGTCAAGTATTTCTCCATCCGCTACACTCCCATCAGGCGTGCTCAGTTCAGCAGTGAGGTAAGCATTCCCAGATTTACAGAGCTCCCCATCTTTGTCCTTAGTTGTGATGGTAACGGACATGGGCTGTCCGATCACTGTCTGCCTCAGTCCCTCACCTGTGGCAACTGTTTCAGAGGCAACAGCATTGGTGGTTAAAATAGTACCCAGATTGTGAATGGACTTCTTCAGGCCTTCTGTTTCCACTATGAAGTCCAACTGATCATTTTCACGTGGCTGCAACGGGAAGTCCCGCTCAGCCAGTTCATTTAGCTTGTCACTCATTTGCTTCTTCACCAGCAGGACTTCAGTTTCAGTGCCGTGGTTGAGGGCTTGGGCTGTAAAGTTGCTGCAACTTTTAATGCTTTCTTGTCCTTCAAGTAAGGTATCCAGCTGTGTCTGGAGGACCTGCGTGCGTCACCAAACACCAGATTAGCATCATGTTACAAGAACTATCCTAGCAATATGTAGCATGCTTTATATCTGAAGGCCTTTGTAGAAACCCAATTTATAGTGCTTTATTTTAGAGTTTATTTTAAAGTTTCATTTTAGAAGAAGTACCACAGTGATTGCTACGTGTTCTTGTAATATCATGCTGCAACACAAAAAATGTACCCTGTTTTGGGTCTTCAAGGCTTCACAGATCCACTGTCACACTAGACTGAATTATCGTCCCACCTGTCTGTCTCATCTGGTTTTGTTTTTTATTTAAAAAAAAAACCAAAACAAACCGAAACAAATGAAGTTTGAACCCTACTCCATCTAACTCTCAGCAGTCACAGTTAATGAGACAGTTACTGGGAATTGAGCTGTGTGCACAGAGATGGAGATATTTTGGAGTCATCAGGCCCATTAATAAGGGAGGCTGCAAGAAACTTCTTGAAATTATTTCTTCAGAGCCAAGGGAAACCTTGCATTACTCCTCTATGGAGATGGACAAGAAGGGTCTCTCAAGATCTGTACATCCATCCTGAGGAAAAGTGTGATTCCTGATCTAAATAAGTGAAGAAAGGAAAAGCCTCCCCAGCAGAAGCGGGTAAGTTGATTCCCCAGTTTCAGCAGGCAGGAAAGCAAAATGTAAAGGATGGGTTGTGGATATTGGGAAGAGTTGGGTTGAGCAGCCTGAAATTTTGGTGGGCAGCAAGTAGCTACTCTATATTTAAGACTGAGAAAGAGTTTTTATTATAGGCTCCGTTCTGGCCCTCAGTCTAAAATCCTTAAAACACTATTGACCTCAAAATTGTTAGATGTGGGCTGGGAACAAGGCTAACATTTTTTTTTTTAAACCAGTTTTGCAATGAATTGGAAAAAGGATCCCTGAATTATAACAACATAGCAGAGAAATTCATGACAGTCACAAAAGCCTAAACATTCCAGCTACCCCTCACACTCCGCTGATGAAATCCCCAAACCAAAGTACCCAGTCACACATGTGGTATGTTTTTCCTACAGAGAACTAGAACTCTGAGGATCAGAGAGGTTATTTTGTTGACAATCACTGTAAAGTAAATATTTTTGAAACATTTCAATTGATTTTAAAGTAAACTTTGAGACTGGGTGGATTTATTGCTATGGGATACTCTTCCCTTGCTGAGACACACCATGTAATGACACTGCATTCTAAGGGCATTTTTCTTCTGAATTTTACAAAGCTATCTGCTTTTCACTCACTGGAGAAAATCCACGCTGATGAGTTACTGATACGGGAAAGTGGTAACAACACAAAATCTTTTGCAAGCAAAACAGAATGAACAAATTTCAAGTTATCTGTTTTTCTAGGCATCTATAAACTTCTCAGGATTCAATACAAGGCATTTCTAATCTGCCTTGTCTTTGTTCCAGGACATAAGTAGTTAAACAGATAGCATAGCTAATAGTCCCAGGATGACAACAACCCATATGCTTGGGATAACAAACCACAAACTAAGGAGGAAGACAATTTGCAGCTACGTTTTAAAACCATTATTTTCTCAATATAGTTTTCTTTCATTACAAAGATGGAAAATATTCAATCCTACCATAACTAATATTTAAAATGTGTTTGGAGTATTTTACACAAGGCCTCTTTCAGTCCATTGGATAACTGAAACTGAATTGCCAACTTTCTTTTAGTAAAGTGTAGCCCTTTCATTTTTTTCATTTTTGCAAAGTATATGATCAGAATGATGGAATATTTGGGTTTGAATTATTTTGCAGGGCTACTATTCATTCAAAAGCAAAGTCCAATTCCAATTGCTCTTTTTTATACAAACAGGGGAGATGCCTCTTTTACTGCTTATGTGCAGCTTTGTAAAAATTTGGTTCTCTAACACCCAAAATAGCTTTTAAACTATTTTAAATCCGTTTAAACAACAATAAGATAATTTCACATCATATTCCATCTTGTGTGAACTTTGTACACACCCTGAGTATATTTGCTTGCTAAGAAAATAAGTTTTTGTGACATCTTGGACATGTTTAGATGAACCTGGGATGTAAGTCCAAATTTTTGACGCTAAAAGCTCTTCAGCTGCTACTTAGCTCTGGAGATGACTAAATTCTGTGCCCCAAGGGTTTTGGGCTCCCCGAGTTCCTGAAAGTACACATCTTGTGCTCATGTTAGAATTCCTCCATTTTCACAGCCCCAGCAGTTCAATACCTTCCTAATGATCAAGCCTGTTCCAGATCCAGGAATGCAGCATTCTTCCGCTTTAGACATCTGGAGGTGCTCAAGCTGCTCAGTAATCACAGAGAATGCCCAAAGATGCCAATATTATCAGGCACTCTTGAAACTCCAGTTGTTGACGCTACTTTCTTTTAAAGGCTACTTTGAAGGAAGAGATCTTTCTTTTATATAAAACAGCCAACTGATGCCCAGGAAGACAAGGACTAAATTCTTTCATTTGCTTGATTCAGGCTTACTAATCCTCAACAAAAACCCTACCCACCAGGCTACAGGCTTCTCTTTGTAAAAGGGCAGATTTCTGTTTTCTTTCTCTGAAACTTAGTCTATAATACAGGGGGAAAAACAAAATATTCAATCATCCAGATAGATAGGAAGTAAAAGAGTGAATACAGCTCTGGAATCTATTGCTCTCTGCATTCCCCTGAGAAAGTGAGATGCCCATCCAATTTTTATGTGTTCCAACCAGTGATATCTAACATGAAGTATGTTACCAGGCATTTGAAAGGAAAACAATGCTTTAAAGCAAAACAGTAAGCCTTGCCCAGCTCTTCAGGAGAAATTGTTTGGCCTGTATCTTCGTGGGGGGGTTCATAGGATTGCAGCCCAAGAATTTCAGACTTTCGTTCGGTGTTCCCTTATTGTGATCTGCACATCAGCATGTTGATGTTAAGCAGACGCCTGTGTAGTGTGTTGGCCATTTTAGATCCTCACACACCATGCACAAAGGGCTACCTGCCCATACAGGGTCTGGATTCTATTTATAAGGCTGGGCACCCACAAGCGAGGCTCTGCAGCCCTTGATTTCAGGAAAACAAAGTTCTTCTCTGGATCTCAGACACAATTTGTCAAACTGGCATCCTGCATCTTTTGTAAAAACTGGCTGATTAAATTAATAGCTTTTCATTGAAACAAAACATGCATCTTACTTTGTGTTTAAGGCCATAATTCACTTCCAGTTCCATAAGCAGCACGCTCTTTCGCACATTTAAAGTCTTCTGGAGTTCATCAAAAGTGGAATGAATGTCATCTACAATGCTAGCCTTTTGGTTGGTTAACTGGTGTATGATTTCAGATATAAAATGAAGTGCTGAGTCGATCTCTGGAAGCCTAAGGGAGGGATTAAATTACAAAGATTGCTGTTTCAAAAGTCATTAAACATTGGCCCTTGCCCTGATACCTTTTGATGAAACAATCTCATCAGCAGGCTGTCTTTAAACTGGGTCATTTCCCAGAAGTAAGTTCATTCCTTTTATAACCACGTAGTGATTTTGGTCTGATAAAATAAGGCTAAGCCAGAGCCCTCCCTTGTGGAAATCCATTAGACTTTACGCATTTCTAACAAGGAGGCCTTGGATCCTCTGTCCTTCATGCAAATGTGTCTACCCTGGAAGATATAACTAGATCCACCCTACTTTTTCTTTTTTTTTTAGCCTTTTTGCCACTGTAGTGTTTGTACTAGTCTTTTAAGCATCTGGTATTATTTATTTATCATGAAATTCATGAGTGGCTAGTACTTTTCTCCTTAACATTTTATGCCCCTTCTTTGGAGGATGCTTGCATTTCTAATGGCCTCTGTTTTGTGAAAGACAGATAGGAATCTTTTGCTCTTTTCTCTAATACCTCAGTGCATCACACTCAATTTTCCTTATACTAGCCTCACTATCCCTGTTTTCTAGGTAAAGGCCCATGGCACCAGCACATTAAAACATCTACCCAAGGTAACACAGGAAGCCAGTGGTAGAACTGAAAACGGAAAATAATCAGTGGAGTCTCCATACCTTTTGTTGACAGCATCCAACTGGACTTGGAGGGAAGCCTTGTGTTGCTCCACCACATCCTTGAGTGGTACCGTGGGATGCTCTGCGTGCTCTCCCTCTGTACATTCCCGGCACATGGCTGTCTCGCAGGACTGGCAGTAAAACTCCATCACCTGGAAAAGTGCACAACTCTAAATTCAAACATGGCAGTAGTAATGTCACTCAGAGCACATCTTACTGGGTCTTGAACTGATGTTATTATCCAAGCTCTGAGACAAAGTTTCTCCTTTCTTAGACACCAATAATTTACTGCCTAAAAGATGGCTGTTATTCTTACATATTTCATATCAAAATGCTGGTTTAAATACATTTTATTCTATCAGAAAGTGTCAGAACAGCAGTCTGGGAAACAGAATGCTGGATTTCAAGGCTGGCCCCAATATCATCTTTATACTGTGTAATAGTAAGTTTTGATGTCTCTCTCAAGTACTCCATGAAACAACTCAAAAAACCAGTGCATTCAAGTCCTCTCACTAACTTGATCCTTAGTCTCCCCAGGGGGTCTGCCAAAGAAAGGGTAAACTTAGGCTGTTTTTCATAACAGGGCCACCCGCAGAACATGAACTTGACAGAGCTCACCAAATAGCATGTTTATTTGCCAGAGAAAAGCACCCTAAATGACCCAATGTGCTGCAGGGAAAAATCTCCATATCCCATTACTGATCCCTTAAAACCATCAAAACCTTATATCTGAGATTATAATAAGTGCTGATCTACACTTGAAAGAGGAGGAGATTGTTTCAACCTGTTATGTACCCAGTAAGATGCTGTCTGGAGATCTTTACATGTAATAAATACCCCAAATTCTGAATATATTCATGAAGGGAAAGAAACAGAAAAGTGCTGTGCCCAAAATCATACGTTAGTCAAAATAATGCACATATATGCAAATTTGGCATGAGACTTTCTTTTACAGCTAGGAAGTCCTTGAGCACAAAGCATTTTATGCTTATTAGAAGTATATAAGGAAGCTCGTAGT
The DNA here is from genome assembly GCA_013389945.1 of Fregata magnificens. Taxonomy (NCBI): domain Eukaryota; kingdom Metazoa; phylum Chordata; class Aves; order Suliformes; family Fregatidae; genus Fregata; species Fregata magnificens. The sequence continues at coordinate 68,832 of WAAD01036692.1, read as the reverse complement.
ATATGCTTCAAAGCAAGACACTGGCAGCTCTCTTGCATTCAGAACATAGCATGACAATCTTGAATAACTCGGCTGATGCTTCTGGCACTCAGACCTCTCGCACAAAGACAGTTGTGCTGGAGATGTTGGTTGACAACAAGATGGTTGTGTAGGACTGGCTGTTTTCAGGTGAGCAGAGGGACCTGTAACAGCACCGTGCAAAGTAGCTGGCTGCTCCGAGATGTCTTGAGAACTAGGAGGGAGTAGTAAGAACCATGATTTGCATGTGGCTGTTAGCATTAATAGGGATTTTACTCTGATAAGCTTCTTTCCGTCTTATTCCCATTCTTCCCTCTTATCTCAATTCACAAGATATGGGATTCACATGCGATGCAGGTTTAGTCATTTGTTGGCCATTCATGTAAGCCACTTCAGAGGAAATTTAAGAGCTGTTCCAAATAAACCGTGTAAGATCAAATATATCAGCAAGGGAAAAAAAAAAGTAGACCTTCTAAACAATTACAACCCCCATCAACAGTGTTTGAATGAGTGTCAAAAGTTCATCTTTCTGGCTCTTCATAATTTAATGCTTAGGTACAAGATATTTTAACAAGCCCTTTACTTATTCAGTATTTTTATCTTTGGATACAATGATTAGAATGATTCAATATTTCTGTTTCCTTGAACACCTCATAATAAACATCATTATATTTGCAGCAACATATATAAGAAAGCAAGCATCTCATTGGCATGTTAAAGTTTAGCCTAATCAACTTCCTCTTTATTCAAACACCAGAGAATCACATAAGCTAGAATGGTAATAGCAAGCAGACCACAAAGACCTAATGTGTATGCCTGCACAGAAATAGTCTTCTTCGCCTCAGTCAAATTCAAAATGTTTTGAGGGAAGCAACTTTCATTTCCCATTAAAATCTTTGGATTGTGCCATAGCTGAAGGAGAAAGAAAAACCTAATATTAATATGATTCAGGCTTCAAGTGCCTAGATAAACTGATTTCCTGAGATTTTGTGTAGCATTTCTTATTCAGGTAAGATTAATTTCTCACTAGACAGACATGTATTACTGGCTTATCACTCCCCTCAATGCCCAACATGGGCATCACATTTTGTGACATTCCCAGAAAGCTTTTCATGATAACAGGTTTGCTTTACAAAACATCTCAGAAAAAAACATTTGCCTGAACCCCTCCTTTCCAAATTGAAGAGAGCTCTTGGGCAGGATATACTATGGCATCCAACACTGGCTTCAGCTGTATTTCCACTGAAGTCAACGAGAACATTCCCATCCCTGTGTAATGAAATGTGAATTAATACCCACTGGTTCTGAAATCCCATCCACTAACTCCCATCTTAAACCAGACCAGCATTTTTCAGCACAATGATCTAATTAAAGACCCACACATATCTTCACGACTGTAATTTAACTGAATTTACAGAAACTTTTTAATTTGTGTAATCAAGGATGCAGGTACTTCTGAATTAGATTTCACAAAGCCAAAGCACACTAATTCCAGCCCTTCAAAGTTCAGGTCTCAAGAAAAAGGCTCTCACCAATCACAAGCCCCCCTTATCTACAATCACATTTGAATAATCACATTGTTCATCCTCTGCTTTCTATTTGTTTAAATTAAAACAGCAGTCCAGAGAAAAAGGATGAGTCTGCTCTTTGCCAGCCGCCTTCTTCATCTCACACACATGCTTAATTCCTCTGTCCCAAGGCTAGTGTGTACCTTAGCTTTGTATATTTTGGCTTTTAGAATAATGTAAATTTGGATTACCTGAGGGCACTTCCCAGATACCTGGTAAAATTTAGAATGTGGGGCTTTTGTTCTCCCTAGTCATAGCTTTTGCCTTACCCATGCAGTAAGCCTGAAAGCTTTAAGCAAATTGTAAAAAAAGTTTTGTGAGACTGTCATGACTTACTTAAACAACATGCTTGCATGCAAGTGAACCACCCAAATCCCTTGTATGACTTTCCAATTCAGTCAGATACGATTGTATCAGTCACACTATTGCTTCCTAACTGTATTAAATGTTCCTTGTGAGGTAGAACAAAATTTCGCAAGCAATAAGCTCAGTTTATTAGTTCTAATGCTCATTAAGAGTCTAACTCTGACATTCTGAATTTTATATTTAGCCTCAATGACACACTGAATATTGCAGAGCACAGAAAAAAATAGATTGCACTTTAATGGGATACAGGAGTAAGTGATGTGGTGGGAAGTACAGAGGTGAGGAGAAAAAACAAGGTTTAAAAGCTATGTTATGAAGTCACTTCATCAGAATATCAAGGATAGGTGCTTTTTTATTTTTCTAAGAGAAACATACAGGCAGTAGGCAACACCTGCACAAGTTCAGGAAATGTTTTTCTAGACAAGATCTTATACCTGTCAAGTTGCCAAGCTATTCTGTGATCTTTTAAGAAAAAGCTAGTCAGAGATAAGGCATGCTCTCGTTACAAGCATTTAATTTAATATTGGGTATGCTCTCCTGTTACACTCTATAGGCAGCAAATACACTTCACCTGTAAAAGCATGGATCCTAGACTCTGGGCTGGCTTTCATTTCAAATTCAAATAAAATGCAGGCATGGACTTTTCAGGATGGGTGACTGCAAAGAGGCTACACCACTCATTACACATTATGAACTAATGGATGTACAATTTCACAGCCTTCCCTGTCTTGGCTGTTGTACCTGGTCCCTAAATGATTATAGACCAATGTTTTCAAACCGGGATGCTTATATCCAACAAGAGCTGCAGGTGTTTAGCAGCTGAGAATAAAGCCAATTTTATTTTAATGTGTAGATAGACGATATGAATCTTCTGTTAGGTTCAAAAGTTTTGTAACATATGTGCCCTATTACTCCAATTTAACAAGAACATGTATTTGTGCTCTGTGTTGGGTGAATATGAGGAAGCATTTGTTTATAGTTCAAGCACAGGAAAACATCTCTCGTGTTAATATACTCAAGTTAAGTTTCATTTTTCATAAGAACACACATAACAAAGATGCCACAACAGGGGATGAGAGGACGTGCGCAGAAGGAATAGGGTGCACATACATGTATGGAAAATATGAGTGGTGGGAATAACAGACCAACTGGAAGGGAAAGTATCTAATCTACGTGGCCTGAGGAAGGCTAAGTTACAAGCAGACAGCCAAGCCAATGAGAAAGTATCTGCGCATTAGTTTCTATCTCATCTTAATCAGAGAGGTTTAAATCCAGCATGGCTGGAGAGATTGAAAAAACTTGTTTAAACAGAAACTTATTTCCAAGCTAATACAAAGAAAATCTGGTAATATTTAAATGAAATATACTTGATGCAAGTTCTTCCCTTGATAGTAAAAATACAACGGGTCTGACCCTACCCCAAGCAATATGTAAAAATTAACGGAGAGAGGATTCAATGCAGAATGACTGCTGGTTCTGTGAAGGCATTCTGCTCCAGCTACCACCTCAATCCTCTCTCACTCCCTGAAGGCCCCAGGAAAGCTGCTAGCAGCCAGGTACTTGCCACACAGTGGCCTCGTGCTGTGTACCCATGAAGCCAGCAAAAGCCCATTTCCTTAGTAAGGCCTAAGGTGCCCAGCACCTTGCCCTGCGCACCCTGCCCTTCAGTCAGACCCACCTGGCCAGCCTCAAGCAGCTCTCCCCAAAGCTCATCTCAGCTCCTCCCATCACAAGGACTAATGTGTGCACTTTAGCTTTTAATTTTCTAGCTCACAAAGCTTTAAATTGGAGTCACCCTCAGCCTGTCCCCAACCCTCCCAGATACTTACTGAAGCAAGAAGATATTCCCATCACACACTACTCAGCATCCCAAAAGGCATGCTGTGTTTCAAGGCAAGCCAAGTTGGTTTAGAGGACTTACAAACCCACCTTTTCCTAGAAAGGTGTTCTCAGAGAGGTATAAGGTGACTTATTTTTAATTGTAGGCAAACCAGTTTTTTCTAAGCACACCCAAAGAATCATCAACTGATAACGTAAAATGCAAAACAAGTAACACCTCATTTTGACTTTTTTCTGCATTTCACAATCAAATGGCTCCTATCACAATTGCTATATCAGAAAAGAACTATGATTCATTTTAAGAAGAGCCAATAAAATGCAAATAAAAACTAGGAATGTATTAATCAGTAACCACTACACATACATAGGTATAGTACACATTAAAAAAGTTACACCAGTTAATCATTAATCAGAGCATACAGCAAATCAGTTCTACAAGTCCACCTAATTCCAGCAGGTCAGTAAAGGAGAGGGAACTGAGCTGTTCCTCTGTAAGAGTAATCACTACCTATCAGCTGAATTATTCCTATATAACCTATATACCTAAACTGAGTATCAAATAAAACATTCCCAGAAAGTTATCTTAAAATACTGGCACGTATTTCTTGGCTTGCATAGAAGCACAGCATTCAGTTTACAACACAGCATCGCTCAGCTTTGCAACATGGTCTACTTGCGTATTTGCATAAGCCTGGGTATGAAACAGGAGCTCATATACCTACCATGAAGCCACACAGGTTAACATTGAAAATTGTGAAGTAAGCAGAGTTAGAGCTGTTCTTGTAATAATTCGGGGATACTTACTCAGTTGGGGGTACTTGCCAGCCAATGAATACGCGGATATGATTTGAGGCTGTATGTGGGGGGATGCTGGGCAGAAAAAGTAGGTGGGGGAAAAAAACAAAGCAGCCTCCAAGGACCAATACATGAGATGCACAAAACACTGCAGGATAAACAGAAGCTCTCTGTTTCTAGCCTGTGCTGACCCAAAGCATCCTGAGCTAGGACACCCTTTTACTTGGCTCCATGTTAATATGCTCACATAGCTTTTGGTACTGCTTCAGTGCGCAGGTCAGTTAAGCTTATAAGGTCCCTGACACTGCCTAAACAAGCTCACATGTTCCCATGGCAATAGTTGAGTCTACGAATAAGAGGGCTATGGAAACCCATCCCGAAGAGGCAAAGGCACAAGGGTCAGCGCTTGCAGGACAACGATTTTGACCAAATGTGCTAAAAGACAGTATCATCCAAGATGATTGATAAGATGAAATAATAACCTGACTACTATAAGATGCTCCACTAAGAGCATTTGAGTTAATTTAAGAATACCTTGTCTTCTGTTGACATATTATAAAATCACAGAACTAGTGTGATTCTGATTCCCCCACTATCTTTTTAGAACAACATAGCCATGCCAAACCAGACCAGCCAGTACATATCAGTACCTGTACATATCACAGGAGTTCATCTCACTTACATTTCCATCATGATTGGGGCAGGAGAGCGGTTTGCCCGCAGCAACAGCGGTGACAGTCTCCAAGATGGAGGACTCTTCAATGCTGTTGTCCGACGTTCGTTGCAGGACATCCATCAGGTTGGTGATAAAGAAGTTGTTCTGGAGTGCAGAAACCCCTTTCTCTGGCAGAATGGAGGTCTGGCGGCACACGGGGCAAGAAAGGGTTAAACTATGGGCTGGAATGTAATTCTGTAAGCACCTATGGGGAAGGGAGGTGGAAGGGGAGAAAGAGAGAGGCAAAATATCAGCAAAGAGGAAAAAACCTCCCTTCAGTTTAAGAACTGGTTTGAAATAGTGCTACTCCTACTTATAAAAGGAAAGGTAGATCACCAGGCTTCAGAAGTAAAAGTGGTTATGGGGATTTTTTTTTCTTTAGATCTTTTTTCCACTGCCACATGAAAAAAGGTTCAATAAGCTGATATCATTTGAACAGTTATGTGCCTTTCTTTGAGATATTTGTGCAGAGTGGATCCATGCTTCCAGACATGTACTGCATCCTGCTCACGTAAAAATAGTAAGGATAGTAAAAATGCTAAACTATCAGATAAAGTTTGACAGACATGAAGTTATTGTATCAAGTATTTGAGCCTGTGTCTGACTAACCGGTGGTTGACCCTGGGCTTTCCAATAGAATCTCCTTTATTATCTTGTATCTGTGGGTTTAGTGTTTCAGAGCTAAAACCTGGTCCCAATGAAACCAATGGAAATTTTTCCATTTATTTCAATTAGGAAAGTTATTTGGCAGTTAGCCAGAATCAACAGAGCTCTCTTTACTACACAGAGAAGCATGTCCTAGGTTATCACAGTTTATGTTAAGGGGAGTTTGGGGGGAAGATTTTTGCTTGTGTTTGATTGGGGGGGTGGGTTTTGTTTTGCTTAACAGTTTTGGTTTGTTTTATTTTTAAGAAAAACTGAATTTCACAGAATATAAATCTGACACAAAAGTTCTGTGATCAACAATATGCAGCAGACTGGTCTAGGTGGTAGTTAGTGCCACTTTTGACCTTGAAAATCAAGTTAACAGCTGCTGGGCATGCAACATTCGACTGCAGTTGGCAATTCAATATAGTCCTGTAGGCTTTGCAGAATGCAGTTCTTCAGGACTCTAAAATTCCTCATGAGATGCCAACCAAAAAAGTGTGACCTCGCACAGCTACACCACTCTCATCCACTTCCAAGGGCTTTGTTTGCACCATTCCTCATCCTCCCTTGGCAGCCCTCCTCCTGACCCCCCAGTAAGGGCTCTGTGAAAGGAGAGCTTAGGCTTTGTACATCAGCAGTACATTGAAGGAGTTCTTCCAACCTCTCTCCATAACCAGATCAGCATAAGAGGATTACAGTGAAAACCAGAAGCTGACCTTAGGATTTACACATGAACTGAAGTCAAGAAACTTAAGACATGGTGGCAAAAATCTTGACTTCACTGACTTCAGTGACAGTTTCACTGCTGACTTCAGTAAAGTTGGGGTTTCCTATTCTTCTACAAAAGACCATTTAATCTGATCCACTCAGAGATCCACAATTTTTCTTGTGCCCTGTGCAAAATCAGATATGCACACCACAATTCTAACTGAGGTGGAAATCTTCTAAACTAAATGTTCACAGAAAATACCATTTATTAAAATTCTTCTGCCATTCAATATATAATCCAAAGAGTTGCATCCCATCATCAGACAAAGAACTCTAACCAATAATTCTTCAGCTAACTTTTTTGCAGATGTATTTTCTCCACTATTTGATGGACAATATAACATTAAAGTATCACTATGTATATTCAGTTCATTCAGCTGAATACAGTAGAAGGCAGGTTGCTATTTTATCACATCTCTTTTCAGAGAGTTTTTCCACTTCAGTCAACCAAGCTGCAGAATAATGAAGACATTTAATCACAGGTTATTAATAATGTATATATCATGTCTAACCCTTGGACATTAAAGGATGGGATAATTATTTCACTGCTTAGTAAATCAACAAAGAAAGGTTTTTATTGTTTCTAATTATAGGCTAATCAGTATAAATTTGAGGCCATTAATTTGAGGTCCAATTTCTGACTGCCATCACCTTTCACATTGTTGTAACTGTATTTATTAGTTTCATTGGATTTACTTTTTATTTACTCTTGCATAAAGGGAATGTGTTCCAAATATTCCACTGCTGTCTCTTCTTCCTGCCTGCCACAAATAACAGTGGTTTTCTACATCCCTGCCTCTCCATCCTTCCCAGACTTTATCACGCCTTAACATGACCTTTACAAATAAAGAGAAAAGTCCCCTTCCACTAAAGGATGCATTGTTCTGTGCTTGTTGCATGACACAAATACCTAGTTATGAGCATGAGGAAAGGACTTACCTCTCACAGAAAGTGTGCAGGCAGGGAAGTACTTTGGGGTTCTTGTAACGGTCCAGGCATATGCTGCAAATCAGAAACTGCTTGTCAATCTGACGGACCACAGGACTTGGGATGTTGGAGCCTTCACTGGCCATCCTAGACCACTGACATATGGGTCCTGTTCCCTTCTACCCTGCACACTGCTGGAGTGGGGTGGGCAAAAGAAGACAAGAAGAAAAATGTCTTATGAACTCCATGAAGTAACAAAATCAACAACTAATTCACTCACATTTCATCCTTATGCAGGAATTTGTATTTCCATATAAACCAAAACCAGTGAAGAACTAAACTTCTAAAATGGTTTATCACTGATGAGAGCCTGGGAAATGGTCAGCCAAGTCTACACACCACACGTAACACCTCTGTCTGAGCAGGCATTCTGGAAAGGCATGTTGCCTCTGGACTGAAGGAGTTACAGGGCTGTCTGGTTTTAAAGAAATCCCATGATAAAAATGTTCTTGCGCCAGTAGGTTCAGCTAGCGCTAACAAACACAGGATTTCTTACATCTACAGTACTGCTGGCAAAATGCTTAGACTGGAACTGCACCAGCCAGTCAAATGGCTGCGCCACAGACAGAGTTTGAAAATGGTTCACCTAACAATATTTTCCCTTATCAGTGCTGGTGTTGCCAAAGATATGGCAGGTTTGGACTCCAGGAAGCCCCCAAGAAGGAACCTCCAGAACCAGCCAGCCCCTGGGAAGGGAGTGCTCAAATTCTGCATCTGCAACAGGGGTGAGGTAGGTGAAGTGAAAATCCTCACGATAAAAGAAACTGAGCAATGAAGAAGCCATTGATAGCTGCTGAGAATCAGCAAAGGTAGGGTGAAGGATACATGAAGCACATCCAAATAAATGCAAGAAAAATGGCATTCTAGGCAAAAAGAGTAGTAAGAATCATGTTTCTAGGACTGAAGACTCCTCATAACCCTGGCATATAAAGCATGAAATAAAAGGGTATGAAAAAAGCCTACTGACTGACAGAATTAAAATTGCAGGTTAAAAGAACGCCGGCAGGCTTGGAACTCCTCCTGACCTGGAACAAGGCACAGGGAGAGAAAAACTTGGTTTCTTTTCAGCTGGAGGTACAGATTATAGCCAACAGAATTAATATGTGGAAAGAGAAGACAGGAGGAAAAGGAAGGAAGCAACCTCAGAGAAAAGTAAACTGCCTGCTAAAATCGTTTAGAAAAACCGACAAGCAAAGGTCCTGGCAGGGTGGCCCAGCAAGAACTCCTCTCCATCAGCGTTTCTGGTGGGCTGGAGCGCTGGAAGGCACGGGCTCAATCCCCAGGGAGCTGATCACAGCGTCTCTGTCGCAGTACTTTCTGCCAGGCCTCCCGCACTCACAGCGAAACAAGGGCTCCTCTTCCGTGTGAGCAGCAAGCCCAGCTGGGCTCCTTCACTGCAGGTGCACTCCTGAGGTAGTAACTTCTTCCCTAAACATTTTCTACCCCAGTTTTTAGTCATCCATTTCAGACAATTTGATATTTGGCTTGAGGGCAGTTCAGGCTTTCCAACACAGAAATAACAAGCCCTCTGCTTCGGTGCTGATCACACTCATTCAAAGGTCATTCAATTGCAAATGATTTGCGTGACCCGTAGTATTTTATTGGCAGCATTACATCAGATCTTCTTTCTGTACTGAATGCATGGCACACTAATCTGGCAGAGTTGAACTCATGCTGTTCTTCCTGAGCTGTGTATTCAGCTGTACAGGTATGGTTTACTTACTACATTGAGCAAGTGGCTATTTCTAGGACAATGACAGCGATTATGGAACATGCTGTACTGACTTCCCTGATAACAGGCTCCTGAGGAATCACCTCTGTGCTAGCAAGTACAGCAGCATAAAGTTATTTACAATTAAAATACCCACCAGCAGTAACCGACATGTAATTCGATGCACAACACTTATGGGTGGGCCCTTTTGTTTCCTTTTTTCCTAAGAAAGAAGAATCTGCAAGGTTAAAAATTGCTATAATACTTGTAAAATATGTTTGTTCATGAATGAACATGCATGATTTCAGAACTGATCATTTGTTTCACTTTTTCATTTCTTTCCCCATTGTAAGATAAAATGTGAATATTACATAAACACAAATTAATTTCACCTATTTAAATGCCATAAATCACACACAATAAACCTTAGGAGATCAATTAGGAACCTCTGTTATTTTTTAAAAGCTTGAGTTAAAAATGGCTTTACAAGAAGTGGAACCAAAATATCTAGCTTTCACAAATGGGAGTGGAAAGAACAGACTATCAAATACGCGTTAATGTATTCATGCATTTGGCAGTGTAACATGTGGAACATCAGTGATGTGTTTCAAAAGAAAATTCATTTCACCACTGATGCAGTTGTGTTCGCCTCCCACTCTCCCTACCCAAAAGTTAGGGGTGGGGACCCAAACAGGCGAGATAATCAGAAGTAGGAAGACTTCTCTGATAAGAAGGACAGCGATAGGTTATGAACAGTGTAATTTTTTTGTTATACACTAAGCACAGACTATTTAAAAAAAAATTGTACTTAAGATATGAAAGGTCTCCAGTGAATGCTGCCTGTCATTTAACAGAAGAAAGTTCTCTAGTAACCAGATATTTTCTGTAATTTCATCTTTCTGCCATCAAGTACAGCTACACCAGCAAATAGTGTTTATACAAGGAAAACTCCTGCTGCCTGAAAAATTTGATATTGTTTTCATCTGATCTTCATCTTAGTCTTTTACATTCCCCCCAATCTCATTGCAAAATCAGATGATTCTTAGCGTTTCATACACAAAGCTTATTGCAGTCACTTTAATTTGAAAATGTTCACACTTTAAGCTTTGTCAGTGAAAGAAACCATTAACAATTCAGAAATAAGTGCTTTTAATATTTGATGTTTTGTCTGGAACGCAGCAGGCCGTAATTGTCGTTTATCCCCTATGCTCACATAAATCAGGTTTAAAACATGCACCTGAAAATAGAATTTCATCAGTACATTTTAAGCTTTGGCCACTACCTGGTACAATGACGTCTTACACAAGTTGTTCATTTAAAAAAGTTTTTTGAGTATGGAATTTCCAGGATTCTGCAGCTTCCCTGAGCCAGCTCCACCTTTGATGCAATTTTGATGAATGTGATGTAGCTACGAGAAGGATGATTTTGCCCATTGACTCAACGAAAGCAACTGTACAATCAAAGACTATTTGAGGAAAAGCTGGAGATTTTAGATGATGCTTTTGAATTTCACCAAAGACATCATTTATTCTGATTTACTGCAGTACTCACAGCAGTTCCTCAAAATAGCAACACAAGTTTCAGATATATTAGCAGCGGGAGATTTTGCAACGTAACACTAGTTTTACAATAAAAACATTCTTTTTTGTACTAGCATCTTCTGAGCTCAGAAACTGCCAGAGCTCTTTTTGGAGGTTCATTCTGTCTCACAATCTAATAAAGAGCAGCTGAAGCACAAGCTTTGAAAACAAGTCTGAGAATCACTTCTCCATATATTTACACTTCATAATTTAAACACACAAAGCCAAGGGTTGTGAAACATTGCACCAAACAATGTAAAACCCCACCCATTTATCTATAAGAAGCACACACTGGAAATCCAGTTCAGGTTTGCTAAATCAAGTGCAGAAAAGGGTTCTGAAATGTACAGCCTTTGTCACCCCTTTGAGGCTCAAGGTTTGTTACCTTTCCAGCCACCCCAAAAGTAACATTGTTCTTTTTCCTTCTGCTTGGAGATATGACTATCGATTTTCATTCAAAATATACTATACAGCAAAGAAGGGAGAAAACAATGGCTCTCTAAGCTAGTGGAAAGCCTTGCCCTGCTACGTATGCATGCCTTCAGGAACGAAAGTCAAGGTGTGGCCCCACCCATATGAAAAGAACTTCCTATAGTATTAGAACAGGGAAAAAAAAAATGTTAGGGTACAGCAAATACCAGTTGCAGAACAGTTGTTTCCGATAAATAGAGCCATGTAATAGGAAAGCACACCCTTTCTACAGATATCTTCAAATGAGCTCTGGAATTCCTCAACAGTTACCAAATTCTCTATTAGTCTCTGTGGCTGAGAAAAAGACATTGGGAAAACTTATAACTGTCTGTTCAGTTCCCAGGATTTATTCCTAACAGAGCAGAATTCTCTGTCGCTGATACACCGCTATCACCAAACTCCACCCAGCCAGAGCTGCAACTAGCCTGAAAGTACAGCCTGAGGAGAACAAATTGCTTGCAGCTTGTTCATCCTCTTCTTATCAATGGTATTCACAACCCAGAGGGTCTATTCATGTATTATGAATGAATAGGTTTCCAATGGCAACGTTTCCAAAGGAACAGTTAGGCCTTGAGAGCTGTAAGAAAGGGTGGGGAACCTCAGTAATATTGCTTCAAGGATTGGGGGAGCTGGCATTTAAAAGTCCTTAAAACAGATACATCACCTGTCCACAGTCTGTAGGAATAAAGAACAGATTCAAGCTATTTCTAGCAGCAGCCCCAAAATTAGCCAATACAGAACACACCGAGCAAATTAATAATCATAACCGCCACACAGTCCACTTGCGTAAAAGGCTTGATAAGCTACATTTGCATTCCTTTATCTCCCACTCTTGCAATCAGCTTGGTGCCTTGTTTAAAACACAGCAACCCTCTTCATTCTTACAGCATGCAGGAGCATAATGAACGATCAGGGGCCAAAACAGAAGGAGCAACCCAGCAGCAGCCACCAGGAATAACACTGAGCAAACTTGAGCATTTTAGACCTACCCATCTTTGTAGAAAAATAGCTTAATCAGTGCAGTGCTGAGGATAAAATCCTTGCAGGGACGGAGCTGCAGTTCCACAGTAATCCAAACGAACAAACCATCATCTGTTAGTATTTCAAGCCTCACGCGTAAAACTGCTTAAGAATCCCTATCACAGCATAGTCATTATTAGATGCACAACAGATTTTGTGCTCTAAGGAATGACGCTCCATTCCACGAAGAGGACAGGTGGAAAGAAAAATGGAAGAATAAGAGGAGGCCCAGTGAAGTCGTCATGAATTTTTTTTTCCCCTGGGTCATTTACAAGTGGGAGACCCCTTCAGGATTCAAACCAATCAATCTTTATTTAGCACATCTTTTTCTCACTCAGCCTGTGTAGAAAGACTGCAGCAAATGGTGCAAGGGATTGTGGGATAGGGATGCAGCAGCGAGCTGCAACGAGATTCGCTGGGTTATTTTTTTTTCCTCCCTACTCAGCAATCAGCTGTTTCGAGGCTCCGCGCAGGGCCATTGAGTTTGGTCACCAGAATGTTATTACAGGATTAGCAGGCGGAGACAGCTACCACTGTGCATCTGGCATGTCAATGCAGCTAAGAAAGACATATGCAAATATTACTCGCAAATCGGAAAAAGGATTTAACTCTGAAGGGGAGAGTAAATATTACGTAACATCCATTACCAGGACATTCGCCACAGATAAAATGAAAGCACTTCCGTTTATAAAGGAGATAAAGCTTAACACTTAATGATTCCACCCTGATTTTTCCAGGGTTCAGAGTATTTCTTGGAACATAATTCTTCCCTGCTCCAACTTTCAGCAACAACAAAAGACCCCACAAACATTCTTTGTCTCTCCAGATGTTTAAAGCAGAAGCAAAGAACCTCTTCAGAAAGCTGTGCTACTGACACACAAACCAGCAGCAGTTTCTTCTACTACAGAGCTGCGAATTTGAGCTGACTCAGACTCAAGTCAAATATTTAAGGCAGCAATTAGTCAACTCATTTTCAAGGAACGTGAGACTCAAAGCTAACAGTCTGTTCAACTTCTGTACAAACATTAATGCAAAGGTGTATTCTCTTAGTTAACCTATTTACTTGTGTAAAAAAAATTAAAAATCACAGATCAATTCAGCTTTTACTAGGCTATTACCAAAGGAAATGAATAGAAATATGGTGTCTGGTACTTTTCAGCTCTGCAGAGAAGGTTGTTAAAGAGATGCTTGTGAATACACAGACACTACTGAAGTAAAGCAACACAGAATTAGCTTTGTCTTCCAGTATAACAGCTGGTGGGTTTTGCAGACAAGGTAGTATTTGCATTTCTAAATACAGTGAATCTTTTCTTTTGAAAAAACAAATCATATGCAAGTATTTCAGCTAACTGAGGCTAACAAAGCTTCCCACAAATAAAAGGACACAAAGGTCCATTTGCATCAAGAAGAAAAAATGTGGGATTTAAATACTGTCTGTGCTACTCTGACTTAATTAGGACAGATATAGTTATTTTAGAAGTTTAAAATATTGTCCTAAGCTCTTTAAGCACAACTTCCAGAATATAATATTTATTCCATTCTTGGACTGATGAGGTAAATAGTATTAATAAACATTTAGCATGACTGAAATGTAATCTAAATTCCTGTTAAAAGTATAGATTCTGTGTACATCATTTACTTTCCACTTGGCAATCATTTAGCCAGATTGGTTTTATGCATCAGGCAGATCCAGCCTGGTTTCCCTGGGTAATTCCCACAGGGCGAAAGCATGTTGTAATCCAGTTTATAACCTGAAATGAAACATCAGGCAGTGTGTGTGCATGTGTTAGGATTTTGGGTGCTTGTGCCAAAATACTGCTCCTCTGATTCCCTCAACATGTGCTGAACTCTGCCAAAGAGAGAACAAGGTACGTTTCGTTTTAGCTTCAACATTCAGCAGGTCAGAAGAAGCAGGCATCTGCACAGCAGGATTCACAGTTTAAAAAAAGGCCAGAGATTTCACGTACATTTTTGGAGGGGTGGTTTTTTATGTTTGGTTGGGGTTTTTTTTTTTTCTTTTTAAACTGCCTAGAGAACCCCCACTGCAAAGAGCAAGCAACATATTTCACTCCCACAAGGAGATCCAAGGCCTTTTGTATCTGCCACTGGAACAAAGACACACTTAAAACAAAAATCAAGGGAGAAAATTCAGGAGTGGCACTCCCAGAACCGAGGTGGAAGACTCTTGGACAGAAGCATGGAGACATCACTTAGCTGCTTTTCCTTGCTCATTTCAAGCATCAAATATATATACACTAAAACAGAATGGCAAGTATTGCTCAAATTACTATTTCCATTTACGATCAGTAGTAAGGACTACATAGCCCTCGAATCAGAACCGATCCCGTAACATACCTCATGGCCAAAGGAGACTGCAGGAGTCACAGCTGCAGCCTCTCTCACAGGGACCTACACCTCTAAATGAGAGACTGCTTCAAAGTGCGGTTATCTGATAATTAACTCTGAGAAGCTGCCTGATGACAATGAGCTGATATTCTGCAAATAATCCGGCTTCTTCAACAAAACAAAAATGTGGTACTGTGGCAAGGAAAACGAGACAAAAGTCATAGCATTTCCCTTGAGATTTTTATTCTCACATGTTGAATGTTGATATGTGGGTTTCTTCTCCCTAGTGAAGAGGAAATGAATTTGTAGCTCAGTGAACAGTCTTGCACTTTACCCCCATAGCAGTTACTACCAGCCTGTTTCAAATAGGTTTATTGTATGTGTGTGCCTTTTGAGCTGGGAGATGGGAGGGGGGGTTGTTGTTATGTGCCTGGTTTTGTGTGGTTGGTTGGTTGTTTTAATAAACAGACTACTTTCCCTCAGAAATTTGCTGCACTCATCATTGCTGCTGACTTATCAGTGAAGTAAGTTCTGGAGAAGAAAATATATAGCATATGCGATCTTCATAGTGCCATGGAAGGGTGGTCTAGCCCCTGTTATCGTCCCCTGTAACTGTCATGTTTTTGGAATAATTTATTCTTTTCCCTGTTCCAAACACAACCTGAATTCATATTCTTAGGGAGCCCATATATAGTAAGTTACCAAAAAACCCCACAGCTAATTTACAGACCATAGGTAGATATTGGTATATCCTTCCCTAATATGAAATAAGTCATCTAAACACTCCAGGTTAAGATTAATGGTCTACACTGAAGCCTCTACTATAACTTGACTGAAGGGAGAGTAGTTTAACTCAGCCTGCTGTACAAAACAGATTTTAAGGTCAGCAGAAAAAAAAAATTACTGGGTTAGCCCAAACAAAGTGGCCAACTAATACAGTCCTGGCAATTAAGACTCACTGGAAAATAAGAGGTGGGAGACACCAGAAATCAATTACCCAAAGCTGACATGCTGGGAATGAGGGCTAGTTTGGGAACACAAATATAGGAGAGGATGGGCTGTTACAGCCATCACCCAGCTCCACATCCTTAATTTGACCCTGGTGCCAGGAAAGCAGGTGGGGTGAAACAACCAGGCTCTGTCACTGTGGGACCATGTCCACACTGGGAATCAAGAGGCCTTAGTCATCCTGACGAGACAGTGGTGGTGGAGGCGCCTTTACCTTTCCCCACTGCGGCTGTGCACCCATGCAAACCCAGCAGCTCCCACAGAGCAAGTGCAACTTCCAGCCCTGACCCCACATTCTCCAATAGCCCAGGCTGTAGCTCACATGGGCTGGGAAGAGCCACAGCTTCCTCCCACTGTGGATTTGCAGCTAGAGGGCACGTCTGCCCCGAAAGGAGCTCTGCTAGGTCCTGGTTCCTCCGCACCAGCCACAGCCTGGAGCCACAATCACTCCCCCATCTTGTGATCCAGTGGAGCAGATGCTTTTCCCCCGAAGCTTGTGACCAACACATGGCTTGTCATAGCCTGGGAGGCAAAGAACTTGAAAGGTTTGCCTGGGATGTAATGCTGGGCTGCTGCAGACCTTCCCAGCCCCCTCCCAGCACCCATCCTCCTATGCCTTTGCTACTTTATCCTATTTCCTTCTACCTTCTGCTTACGCCTAGTTTAGCTTGCCAAGGTTGCGGCTTTTGTAGCACAACTGCAGCCAGGCTGGGACAGCCTGGCCTCCCTGCTCAGCCAGCCCAGGCTTGGCTGATGTGACTGCACTCCCTGCCTGTCTCCAGCACTGATGTTCCAAGTCAGGCAGCACCAAACAAAAACTACTTTTCTCCCCTCTGTGTTATTCTTTCTCTTTCCCCTTTTGGATATTTGCCATTGAGGTGGCAGGGCCAGGCACTATGGTGACCAGAAACAAGCTCTGTATTCTGGTGTTTCTTCTGCATGGCAATGGGCTCACCTTCAGGACCACTGTCAGATGTTGATGTCATGAATTAGGTTTCTTTTAAAGTCTTTCAACTGCTAAAGGCACAGGAATAACAGGAATTGAAGCCACTGCTATAAATGAAAGCCTTGCTTAATAGTTTTACATGTTTAATGCTTTGTTGCTTTTTCCTCCTTCCTTTTCTCAGTCTGTAATCAAAGCTTATAACAGGGTGAACACCTTAAACACATGGGTGGGCCTCTTAAGCCATGTACAGTACTAATGCTTTATACTCCGATTTGCAGAGGAGGGAAGGGTTATGGCTGGCATCTAATACCCCCTTTTCTTCTCTCTCCCCATCCTCACAACTTCTGCCTCCCTCTGCAGTACTCCTTCTCCACCACCCTTTGGTGGTGCAACAGTCCTGCTTCCATCCCCACAGACCCCATGTCCCAGCTGTCCTGTCCTTGGATGGAGAGGGGACCTCCTGGTGGCTGCCCTGCATACACTGAGGGACAAGACTGGCTGATTAGAACTCGTGTGATCACACAGTCATCACTCAACTAACCTATGATACCTACTTTAAGGCTGGCTGGCTGAGGTTTTCAGGACCTCATTTTGGGTCAGGGCCTTGCACAATAGATTCCAACACACTTGGAGCACGCCAGATTTACTGCACATACAAGGACAATTTGAGTGCTTGCAGTGGAAGTCCAGGAATCCCCAACCAAATTGCCAACATTTTCACAAATGAGGGGTAGGAAATGAGGGGAAAAAGGCAAGCCAAGGGAAATAATAGGATTAAACTGTCACCTATCAGGTTAAATGACAGCCTCAGAGCTGTCATTTAGGGCCCTTTCTGTGTTTAATAAATTGTCATATTCTCAGGTGAGCTATTAAAAAAAAAAATCCACAGTGAGGTAGGTCCAAGTAATTATTTCAGGGGCTAGATGTTGTGCAGGCCCAAGTAGAAGAATTTTAAATTATACACTTGCCATCCAAAGCAGGGAGTCAGAGCATCTATACCGAAAAAACCCCTACCCTGATTAACTACTTAGTGCTGTTAGCATCACCCTTACAATTGTACGTTTTTGACTCTCTAGGCCTACTTATTTTGTTAACACTGACAGAATGGCTCTGTTCAGCCTTTATAGTACACAGGCTCAAATAAAACCAAGCTGAACTGACAAATAATTAAAACTGCACATCAAATCACTGCTGCTTACATAAGCACTGGCTCTGAAATGCTACTTGAAATAAAAGTGCTCCATGGAGACTCCATACTAATCACTGTTAACCCCTCCAGGCACAGGATAACAAGCAGTACAGACAAAAAGCAGGAGGTTGAGCAGGAATCTATTTGGAAAGAGGTCCCTGGCCTTTTCTACATACTGTTAGGTGTAAGGTACATCAAAAAACGCTCTAGGCATTTTCTTCAGAGTTCCTGAGCAATGGCAAAAAAAGTTAAAGTAAGTAGCAAATGCTTAGTGTTTTTGGTACTGAGCTGTGTGGTGAAGGTTGAACTGCTAAGAGACCATCCCTTCCACTGCCTCCTGAGACACTCCTGTGGATCTGCCCCACGCTGCATCTCCACTTGATCTTACAGTTCTGCAACTCTCCCTTTAGGAGAGGTGATACACATCAGGTATTGGAGCTTAGTCATATATTCTCTGTTGACCACTGCAAATTAAACTTACTCTGCTTCTGTTTCCATTTACTTCAGTAGGATTTTGTTGAACTACCACAAAGTTCAGATCAGCAAGGGAGAAGGCACCACCCAGCAATCACCACATGCCATGTAACTTCTTCACAAAATTAACGTAGAGACTGTCAGCCCTTTAGAATTTTTTTCTTGCAACCTTCAAAATCTCACCTCCCAGCAGATACAGCATAGGGAAAATAAACTGGGAGGAAAAAAAATAGGTGTTTCACAGCAAGAAAGAGCAGACAGAATGTAAGCATTAAAAAAGCAAACAATGGAGGCAGAAAGCAAAGGAACTCACATCTTCTTAGCGCACAGCACACAGCAGATAGGGTGCCTGAGCAGGTAAGGTTTCTGCCAAAACCACATCTGGGAGAGAGACTAAGAAGGAGGGGGAAGAAGGGCACCCCTCCAGCCCGTGAGCAGGCTGAATTCAGGCTCACATCCTCTGCAGCACTTACATTGTTTAAAAGATGGAATATTGGTTGCTGCAGCTCCATATTTACCTTAGTAAATAGTACCTACCTCATTTTCTTGCCCAGAGCCGAGCAGCGATGTTACATTCTATGTCTGCTAAGTCTTCTTCTGAACTGAAATGTCTTTCAAAATCACAGAGATGTGTCTAAACATTTATATCATCCTTGGGTTCAGAGAAGACCTTGCTCAGGTGTTAAGTGGCAGGCAGAGGTTTACCCAGGCAGGCTTTTTATGTTGGCAGAAACGCAACATTGAACTTTCACAGAAAGTAGGTAAACACATAGCTGCATACAGCAGGTAGTCTGGCAGCACCAGCAGTAGTGAGAAACAATGTCAGAACAACCTTGGCAAAAGGAGCTCTGTGGGTCTGAACAATGGTTGTAGGCACAGGAGCTGAAACGCCCAAACAACAGTAACAAAAAGCCATCTACAGCTCCCGTGGGGAGCTCCAAGCGTACAGAGCCTGAGCGTGCCAGCTGCAACGCTGTGTCCTCCTCCTCCACACTCACTGGGTCACTCCATTTGACTTAGCAGTAGTCAGCTCTAGCACTTCAAAACTTGGAAACACCCAATGGCTGAACTTCACCCAGTAAACACATCTTTCCAGTCCTCAGCAAGGACACTCATTTGCTGATTGCATGCCAGCGCTCCTATTTAAAGAACTGTTGTTATAGGAAAAAGCTGAAACCTTTCTAACAGCACAGACTAAGCACTCCCTGTATCTTATGCCTTATCTGCAGAAATGCATCAATTCCCCATATGTGTTCCTGCAGCGGAGTTTCACTACAGCCACAGTAAGATGCCGTTATCTGACTGCAAAGCCCACCATACCCCTGAGTGGGCTGGCTCTCCAGACAGTCCTAGTGGCCCTTTCTCAGGGCCTACCAAGCAGCTACTCTGGCTCAGCCCAGGTTTTCCTCAGGCCTTTTCCTTGAGCTACAAGGTTTTATACCTGACACAAGCTGCAAGGAGCAGCAGTAGTAAAAGGTGTCCACCTTTATCCTTCATCTCCAAAAATAACTCTCCTAAGCTCTCTTAGACATCTCTTCGAGGTTCTCATCATACAGGGCAGGTTCAGGCTACATGCCCAAGGCTCCTCCAGGGGCATTGACAGGCTGCTTGTAAGCAAATGCTTAGTAGAACTACTCATATGACAGAATTTTAAGACTCTCCCAAGCTGAACTGGGATACACAGTACATTAATTTCTATATGAAAATACATCCATTTTACTTTACAGGAAAACCAGTACATTTTTAAGTACATGAAAAGCAAATTAGGAGACAGTCTAGAAAACAATAACCATGTGAATGCAGCTTTATTTTTAAATAAAAAAAGCACTTGGAAAAAACACTGGCATCAGGACAGCTAAGAACAATATCGTCTTAAATCAGCCACATCATCATTTGGATTGTGACAGCACCTGGAAATCTCTTCCAAGTAGCAGAATCCCACTGTGATAGGCACCAGCAACACAGAACACAGATCCTGTGCGAGCATAGGTAGCCCATGTCTTAACACCTTGCACAATTCAACTATTGCCATTTAATTGTATCTGTGACACTAACTACCTTTCTACACTATGAAATAAGGTTTCATAGCAAGCCATTAATTTGGATAAGGGCTATTTTTGTAAAGAAAGAGGTGCAAGGTACTAGCTTATATAGCCTGAATATTTTGCAGTTAGAGAACAGGAGCAGATCTTAGCATCCTCTTCCCTTTGCAAACTGTATGAGCAGATACAAGAACTGCCTGATACTTTAGAAGTAGTCCTTGCGATGACTGTGACAAGATGTACCATGCTGTTATCGATACAGATTATACGTAGTAAATGACAAAACCCGTTAGAGGTGTATGTAAAGTAACCAGCTCTAGGCACTGCTGTTAAAAGTAATTGAGAAATCCTCGTGGAAAACCAGTTACAAATAGGCCATACAGAGTCTGCACTATCTCGGGTACCGAACTTCTTCTCTCACTCAGATACCACGGTGAGGGGCTGTTAGGATGTATTTCAAATAATTTAAATGCTTTTGGAAGCCTGGTGAGACAGCAATCTCTAGGTTTTTGGTAGGTGGAGCATACTGTACTCTGAGTTAAAATTTATTTACAATTTATATCTATTGCTTTTTACTGGCCACAGATGAGAAACCTCTTTTAAGGCTACCAGTAATGTGCTGGATACTCCTCGATCCTGTGAGCTGTGAAACTGATTGCCCCAGGATGCTACAGTTGTTAATATTTTACAGGCACTCCAGGAGAGAAGGACAAATTCACGGTGGATAAATTGATTAAAGATTTTAAAATACAAAGACACCACCTCTGCCAGAAGCAGAACTGGAAGCACAAATCATTGAAGATGCAAGAGCATTCTGGAGAGTACCATGATATGTCTGATCTATTCTCACGCCCTTCTGTAAGAATCCACTGACAGCCACCATCCAAATTATAAGGCTAGGCTAGATTTACTTTTGATTTGACCCAGACAAACCTTCAAAATACTCAGTGTAGACATCACAGGAGCTGTCTAAGTAGCCACTCCCTTTTGGCATGGTTAATGGACAATAATGGCTCCACAGGGCTGTTTTTATCACTTTGCAAAACCCTGCCATTTAGGGATGTCAGGTGAAATGAATCCATCAGACAGCTGCCTTAATACACTACTGGTGCATGAAGAATGGCACTCAGGGCCACAGAGTACCTCTAGCACGTACACCCATTTCTAAGTCATACAAACAAGACACACAACAATGGAGACTGACTAGTCATCACCCCAAGCAGAGAACCCTTTCATAGTGAATACAATACTAACATAGCATTTCTCCCCACCTCCTCCTACCTTTTCAAATTTACTTTTTTCTTAAGGAAAAAAAAAAAAAGAGACTTCTAGTGATATTTCCTTAAGGGTGACATTTGTCTTGTTTCTCTGCAGAGGTACTCTGTATTATTCTAAAAGCAATGCCATAGAGCTTGGGCAAATCATGCCTTGATCACTGTCCTGGTTCTCCTCATTTAAAAGTTTGAAAGTTGTCCACCTTCCTCAACAGAGGTCCCTCCAGAGGGTGCACACCTTCAGAGCAGGCCTTCTGCAAGAGCACATCCCAGAGGTAAAACAATGGTTGTTCAGAGGATAAAGGCCACCATTCAGAAGCGCAGATAAAAATCCACCCCAAAAGTTAAATATGGGAATAAGCCTTCCTGCTCTTCTACTTACTTGTATTCAACACTGTGCAATGCGTCAGCTTCTGATAAGACAAACAAAAATTTTGGACTTTGCAAGCACAGGAGATGGAACTACTCAATTTTTGCAAATTCACCTTATTATATATAAACATTTTTGCATGCACCAGCCTAGTCTGGTTTTTTTTATTTTTTGTAGGAGGGAATAGTGAAAAAGCTAATTAGAATGAGGAAGCTAAGGGATGAGGGGGTTCTCTGCCTACACAGAACATGTAGTGCAGTTCTTATAAAACAGTCCTCTCTTACACACTGTCTTCTGTTTTCTGTGTAATAAAGGATTGCACTTATCTCCAGTGGGAGATTTTAAGTAAAGGATTACATTTGTGAATGAATGGAAAGTTATTAATCTTTAATTGGTAATGAAGTATCTCAGAAAATGTTTGTATTTCACAATCGAAATTTATTTCCAGCTATTTTAGATGCAAGGCAAAAAAATTACCACTGCATATTTGATAAATAGGATGAAATCTTCATGGTGCAACACTTAATTTTATCTATTGTAAAATGTTTTCTGAGCTGAGATGCAGAAAGATCAGTTGTTCCCAAGACTACACAGAGCAGACTAAGAATTAGGTAATAAGTAAAGAGAAAAAGCCTGTTCTTTGCGGAGGGTCCAGCAAGCCTTTCAAGCACATTGGGAAGACCACACACTAACCCATATCATAGCATTGTCTCAGAGTAACACTCAGGACAAAAAAACCTCAGACGGTATGAAATTAGGTTGTGGCTCTACCTGATTTTTGGGGCCTAGGTTTCCCAACCCCAGTACAGTGCAATGACTTGAGCTTTAAATATCAAATTAAATCTGCTTTCAAAATAACAACAAAAAAAACCCACCTGCAGAAGCTTATCTTGTGGGAGTCAATCCCTGAAGGTTTACATTAACACTTCTACCAATATAGGGATTACAGGAGAGAAAGTTGTAGAAGGGTATTTCATGAATACTGTTTCCTCACTGGAAAAGGAAGGAAAAAATACTGTGCAGATGCAGACAAACCGTGGCAGTTTTTCCTCTTGAACAGCTTATATATGCTGTAAAAGGCTTGTTCCTCAATCCTGAGTTTTCATTCCTTGGGGTCATTTTACTTCCTGAGGAATTTGTAAGCAGCCTGATTTACAGTATTTACAACATACAGCTGTTCTCAGAAGAACCAGGGTGGCCTTGAAGACACCTGACATCATTGAACCTGGTGGCATCTGCTCTTTTGGAAGTCCTATTTCTCACAGAGTATGCAAGTTCTCTAGTAATATAGATCATGGGCCAAATATGGCTGGGGCTAAATATGGTACACATACTAAGTCTCTCCAAGGACCACTACAGAGATTAATGTGTTCAGAGGCACACAAAAACATAATTGTTGGGATCCTTTCAAGAGCATTTCCAAGTTCAGTAAAATCTTTTGAGTGCAATCTTTTTTGTTGTTGTTCTGTAAGTAATTGTGTCAAGTGCATTTGCTCAAGATTCCCTCACTGCTTTGGAGGGGTTTTGTTCTGCACAAGGTGCAGGAGCATCTTTGCACATTTATATTTTCATACTAGTCAGAGTTATGTACCTCAGAATAATCCGGCCACTGCTCTTTCCTTGCTAAATCAACTCCAGAGCACTTCACAAAACACACTGGTAGATACCACACACCTTCAAGCTCACAAATAACCAAGTTCTACTAAACTTTGGTGTAGAAAGAGGCAGGCACAATATAAATCTTTGCAGAGACTAAAACTTTCACTTTTTCTTTAAGCCATCACTCCACACATGACAATTTTCCAAATTACAAGTTCAATGAAGGGATATCCTCAAACCTAGCATTCAACACCCGTAAAAACAACAGAAAAAGAGGGGATTGTCACTCTATGTTTCCAGAATTGAAAGAAAAAAATAAGAACAGAAGCTCATGGTAGCACAGAACAAATAGCTTTACATGACAAAAGAGCAGAAAGTCACCCAGAAATAAACTGATCATACACATGTTTAGGCAGACTAATAACACTAGGACAAATAAATCCGTACTGGATTAGGAGCAGGCAGATTGCTGAACATTCATCTCATGCATTTAAAACATGATCAAAAGTAATTGCTTTTACTCCAATCTTTATGTCTCTTTCACAGAGAGCATCCACCCTGGTGTAAGGACTGAAGATCACCATCCACCTAATTAATTGCTCCTGAAATGCATCCAAAACTGATAATATTCAGAAGGTTTTAAAGTGAGAGAGAATGAATAATACTTTTACACATGAGCAAAAGTGCTGACCATAAAAAGCAGAGTTGTGCAGAGTTCTTCCAGGGGAACATTTAGGGTATACATGATTACGGTACATATTTGAGGTCATTTGTCTTCTCCTAGTGCCAGGGCATATTCTTAAAGTTATTATAGCCTAGATTTAATACCTAACAGCAAACCATCGTAACCATTCCGGCAGCAGTTTCTTTGTAAACTATTGTAGCAGTCCAGCTATACAGGATATATTTTGATGCTTGTGTTAACAGGATCACCATGTAACGTAAGAAGTGCCAGAATACATGCTGCTAACATTTTTCACATGTCTATGATTAGTCTCCTTCTTAATTTAGCTGTGCCTCTTTTAACCCTACTGCAACTAACTAGTAGCAAGATGGATGGAGCCAGCCAACATCTACCTGCCACA
Organism: Fregata magnificens; assembly: GCA_013389945.1. NCBI lineage: Eukaryota > Metazoa > Chordata > Aves > Suliformes > Fregatidae > Fregata > Fregata magnificens. Next base: position 44,013 of record WAAD01036692.1, on the reverse strand, counting down.
CTCTCTGTTCAGCACCTCAAGAACTATATTCCAATTGCTATTTCAATTCTTCCTTGTGAATGGCATTTGCTTTTGAGTTATTGCCCTAAAGTCCAGCTGGCAAGTAGGAAGGCTGCCTGGTTGCCAGCAGACTTCTCAGCTGACTAGATCCTTGGCTGTCCCCACACAGTACATTAGAGTGACATGTTACGTCATTTATTTCACTTTCTTCTATGGCAGTTACGAACTGCTGTTCCTGTGATCAAACTAAATTACTGACTCCCAGCTAAATTCACCTTTTAAAATAAGCAATGCCCAATCCAAATATAGCCAACCACCCCAATTATTAGAAGGAATGACATGCAATGCCAAGACATGTCTACAGATTCTGTGACAGAAAATGTCTAGAGAGTCTATGGTAGAAAACAAAGACAAATGTCTTTAATGTTACAATTTATACAATAAATATTTAGTTATTTAAACCACAGAAATAAAACCTGGTCTTTATAGAAATAAAACAATTCAGCAAGTTTGACATAAAGTGCCATTTTCATCTCTGCAAAGGTCAACCTGACTTTTGTTCAGTAGGAAGTGGGCTTTATTCCAGTTGATCAAAAACAAAGAGGAAGAGAAAGAAATCTTGCACAATTTCTCATAAAACAGGAATTCTTCCAAATTGCATTTGCTAAGTGTTTGCAGCCAACCAGCTCTTTCCATTATAGGCACATGTTAACATAAACTTTGCAGCACACCAAGAGACTGCCTCCAATCCGTTCATGTCACATAACAAATAGAAGAGCAGGCCCAATTCTAACAGAAGAAGCAAGTGTGTCTTAAAATGTAACCTATTGAAAATGGAAGTATAGAGAGGTAAAGTCTATTTATGTGAATGCTAAGCCCTGTTCTTTTCCCTTCAGTATTTCAGAAACCTCCAAACAACCATTATTTCCTTTCCAACATTTATTCCTTTCAATAAGTATTGATTTTGTTTCAGAGTCTTGTTTTTTTTAACAACTCATGTCATGCGTTTCACATGGTTAGCTCACCCCCCTTCTTCTTTTAACCCACAAACATCAGCAATAACAAAGCCACAACCTGCAGTCTCTGGAAATAGCATATTTAATTTTGGTTTAATGTGTCAGCCAAGTGTAGGATCTGCAATAGTGGATTTCAATCTGACAGTCACTGGACTTCTTCAACGTGGTCCCTGAAAGCTGACTAAAAAAAGGAAGTTCATATATGTTACCCTGAAAAATACAGATGGGCAAAATTCCAGGAGAAAATTTTTAGGGCTCAAAACATTTTAAAAAAAGGTGGAAAAACACTGTGTTGGAGTTTTCAGTGCATTTGTAGATTCTTTGGAATGAATGGCTCTTTATAATACAGAATATTGCACTGTCCTTAAAATAACTATTTAAATCTGAAGAGCTATTCCCTTCTATAATGCAATTGTATTAAGGATCATTCTTTATAAACTGAATTTATTATTTGGAGTAATATATATGTTTGCTGCTGTGTTTAAACAAATAGTTCAGACTAGCTACACTTGTATCCTCAGGCACATTTAATTTTGATGAGACGATATGCTTGCCAACTGATCAAATCCAATTCTTTTACATTTGGCTCAAGGATTTATTCTAACCTACCGTACACTGTGCCTTTGTTTTTGTATAAATAGTTCATGTGTCTAGACACAGTATTACATGTTTCTGCAAAACTGTGTATGTTTAATAGTTTATGCAGATGATTACATTTCAGCTTCACCATAGTAATGCACAACACTTTGTTCTCTGCATTAGGACACCCAAAACCTTTTCAGTTCATTTAATTCCTCAGTTTTCCTCAAAGGAATCAGGAGCATCACTGTATTTATATAAGCTGTCCAAATCCTAGTTTTGTTATGAATTAATTAAATTCCATTATCAGGCAAAAACAGGCCCAGCATGTTTTCACGATGGCTTCAAGCACCAGTTATCTGGGATTTTCCAGTAAACAACCTGACCTTCAAGCTAAAACTGGGATTGCCAGAGCAAGAATACTATCATGGGCTGGGGAAATCCCCCAGCAGTATTGTAATCTTTGTCCAGGTAAGATCTAATTTTCCAAACACCGTGCATGCTGCTGGACATAGCAGAATTCAGACAGCACTCGCATGTGCTGTCAGGCCATGGACACTGCTTGTCTCAAACCTAGCCTTAAAACCAAGATTTCACTGAACTCGTATATTCTAGTTAGTATGTGCAAAATAACTTCTGTGAAAAAGACAAACATCTGAGACCCAAAAAAAAAGGCATTAAACATATATATACTTCTAATTTTTATTCTGTATCTGGCATGATACATTTGCTGTCTCCCTTTATGAATTACACAAAGAAACCAAAAGATTTTTCCCAGATGGCTGAAATAAATGTTAAATTTTAATTTTTCCCTCTTCCCAGAAACCCTATAATCAAATCTAGAATTGGTTCTATCATAAAACCCACTTCATGTTTCCTTCTGGCCCTCAAGCAGCATGTGTTAGTGGTGCTCCTTGAAGCAACAAAGAAGTTCTGTTTAGCTGTCTCCCTGAGGAAAGCCATGGTGTATTAAAAGTGTATCAAAGCCATTTATCATGAAAAAGAATGAATCTCAAGGACTGAAATGAGCCCTCAATGAAGAAGACCCAAGCTGTTCTTTATAGCCAAACTGTAGGCACTGTAGGTCCAGATCAGGTCAGGGAGTTTCTTCACAACTCAAGTTTGTCAAATGCTTTGCTGAGAAGTTTGAGGACACCTTTGGTTTATGGTAAGCAGTTTTGGATGAGGGCCAAAGCAGAGAAGCCTTATTTCATTCTGTCAGCAGTCAACAGAATGATTCCCCCCAAAAAACCCTCTGGAAACAGGGACTAACCTCCTCTTTCTGCTGGCTTTGTTTTCTAGCAGGACGATGCAGTCCCAAGACCAGGTACAGTAGCTTCCTGGTACCTTCTCTTTATAACCATTCCAGGCTTTAGATATCATGAGTCCATCTTCCAGAAAATTATGGGACTAACTTTAAAATAAACAAGTTTATCCAGTTTTTAACAAACGAAACCTTTTAATATGATTTTCAAGCCCTACAGTTTATATTCCCAAGTTTATTCCAAATATTCACGTTGTCTAGAACCTCTCATTAGTATCGCTAGTCAATTTAATTTCAGTTCTCACACAAGCAGCAATGCAGAATTTTAAGAAAAAAAACTTCTGATGATTAAATCACAATAGTTGGCCACAGAACTGTTATCCAGGTAATAAATCCATTGCCCTCAAAGACAAAAAATCTAAGGCTGGAACAGAAAGCAACTTTTCTTATGCCACATCCTTATCTAAGAAATATTTATTTAATCATTGTACTTTCACCACAATTTTCTTATTTGTCCCCATATAAATGAACATTTATGTAATTGTTTTGGCCTAATGAATGTTTGAGTTCAGGGTGATTTTTGTCTTATTCTTGGTATATTACCTGGTACATTATCATTACAAACCCTTGTTTTTACTTCTACCTATCAATCTGCCTGACAGTCTGCCTAGACTGCATTTTGAAAATAGTAAAATAAACTAAAAGGGGGGAAATCAACCAATGTATGTAACCTATGGAGAGCTATGCACCAGGTAACGGCTCAAGTTACGCTTCACAAAAGCACAACAACAGAATACGGCAACATTAATGCCAACTGCCAACTTCAAAAAACTGAACACCTGTGAAAAGTAAACTCTCTCTCCTTTTAGACCTTGGCATTGTCCTCTCAGATTTACAAAGTCGATATTTTGCTTTGAATAAACATAACTATTTATTTCCTAGGCAAACTCCTTGGCTCTGTCTCAATTATTTCTTTTAAATATTAAAGAGCAGGAAACATTTGTTTTCCCTTGTCACATCCTGTCCTGTTTACACAGCATCACACAATCCCCTTTGAAACGCCTGCTCTTACAGCAAGCCTGACACACGTAGTTCAATCAAAACATTTGCTATTGTCTTTTGCCAACTACAAATGAATTTCTGCACGAACACTGAAAAGGTTTAAAGGTTTTGACAGCCATCTAAAGTCGAGCTAGCACAACTGTCAAAGAAAGGTGATGTCAAACTGCTCGGATTCCCCGCTACCGCCCTGACTTAAAGAAGAGAAAGAAAGACAAAGCGATTCACTCATTCACACAACAGAGCTCCTGGCAAGAGCTCACTCACTGTAAAGCCACTGCTCTCACAAACTACTCGAAAACAGAAAAAGCACACGGACAGTTAGAGACGAGTGTGAAAGGGTAACTTACATTATTTAGAAAGACAGTTGGAAAGGACTGCTGCAGTTTCTTCGTTATTTTACAATGCTGTTGGCAGAGCAGACAACCAAAAAAGTTCACCTAAAGAAATCTCTCCTTTTAATTCCCTCTCTCCCAGTTCATTTACTCTGGAGTCTCTCAGCTTGAAGAGATCCGACAGTCAAAAGTTTATCCCCTTGTATTTCCGAATTATATGGCCGACTTTCCTTGGACACATACCAATGATGCAGTAAAAATAGACAAAAGGGGGGGAGGGAAGAAGCAATCTAGCTTGAGCCTGAATCTTCTTAACTCAGTGTTTTCTGTAAGAGCTGCTCTTATGTCAGAAGCTCCCATTCCTATACTAACTCGCAGAGCACGGAGTCATCCATCTGGTTTTCATAAGCTGCAAATTACAGGCAAACCAGGGAATATATACAGTCCAGTTTTAGCAGAACTCCCCAAGCACCAGCCTTACAAGTAACCTGAGGTACAAAGGCTTTGAAAATAAACAGCCAGCCCCATGGCGGGATGGTCTCCCACCCGCAGATGACTGACTGCTCCCCCAGGCAGCCCCCAGCAGCCGAGAGCACCACACACCACTCAGGAAGGTGGCAGCCGGGTTCCCCCTCCCTGTGGAAACAAACCAACCCTGCAGCCCTCCCTCCCAGCACAAACAGCCTCTCTGAAATGGGGGGGGGGGGGGGGGAGGAATCCAGTGCATTATGTGAAACAGTTCAACAGTTTAGCAAGTCATTTAGAACAACCTGGGTTTTATAAACAGGAAAGTGAATGCTGATCCACTTACATCCTTTAAATGCTTCCAGGTGGGAAGCAAATCTATTGTGTTGGGAGGTTTTGTTTTGGTTTAGTGGGGTTTTTCTCTAATAAGGTAACTCTCTGAGTTAGCGGACAGTTGCTTGACAGAGAATCTCTGGGGTGATCCGATCTGTTAATTACAAGAATTAACATTTTACCAAAAGTATCACAAGCAAAATTTTGAAAAGCACCCAGTGAAAGTGCACAACTTAAAGCTCCTAAGTCACTTTCAGTCCCTATTTTTAGCTATTTAAAAGTCTACTGCCCTGATTAAATTCAGGTACCAGAGGCTTGAGGGGTCACCTACATTTTTGGATACCTCAAGGCTTTTGAGTCAGTACCAAAGAACATTGTTTTCCCACAAAAAAATTGGAAAAACAACTTTATGGTGGATGAAAAACGTTTTGCCATTGCTTAAAATGAAAGTTGTTGTTTATTTGCATGTTCTTTTACTTTAAAATATCAAGTTTTATTTAGTCTTTAGTTTTGCCAGAGGGCTTTTGTAAGCTTTTCTGGTGGGAATAATCTTACTCTATTTGAACAGTGAGAATCTCTAAAGGAGGCAGCTTTCACTACAGCATGGGTGAATCAGTACCGCGAGTCATTAACAAAATAAAACACCATTGTAAACACTCTGCCTAGAAGTCCTGAGCCTTGTCACTTTGCACAATTAGGATTGTGCTGATTGTCTGCTCATCTTGTACCTGTATCCCTGGATCCAGGATTGACATGACTGGACTGTTAACGTCAAAAGCAGTTGAATTATTAAAAAAAAAAAAAAATCAAGACTCTTTAATCAGTAGAAGCAAAGGAGAAAATTATGAACAATTTTTCTCTACGTGTATTTTTGCCTGTGTTGTCACAATTCATTCCAATAGTTGTATAACCTGTTGAATAATGAATGCTAGAGATCTCAAAGATATTATATTTCTACAGCTTTTGTGAAAACAGGCAGCCCTCCAGATGAGTGAAATACAACCTAGTGATCCAATGTAACAGGCTACACATGAGCTCAGTCATATTATTAGACACCAGAGCACCTCACACAAACAAGAGGTACATGAGAACAGATTTCATGTGCCCTACTGCTCAGCTGCTACTACAGTTGTGCATATTTGGCTTGCATTCTAGCATTTTTCTTCTCTTCTATTCTTTCCTCCCATCAAGGTATTAAGCAAGCAGAAACACTTGAAATGCACAGATGTCAGCTGAAGCAAATAATTTTTTTTTTGAAACAGCAGTACACAAGGTTTGTTAACAGTTGAGTTATTCTTTTCCCACTAAATAAACAAGTGGGGTGAACTAACTACATCTTGTTTTTATCAGGACTGACATTTTCCATGAAATCAAAGGACTTGATCCTGGTAGAGCAGAATTCCAAGTTTTCAGCCAGAAGTTATTTCTTGGGCTACAGCAGAGTAGCCCTTGTGTGGTTTTCTAGACATGTAGGCTGTCTTCCCCACTGTACTGTCAGAGTAACAGAGAACTTGAATGACTGTTATCTTTGGAATAAAAACTCTTTTGTTGGTGAGACATGGTGTTAAAGTGGAGAGTAGATAGAAGTAACCACTTTCAGTTTGTGATGCTCATGCTGACTGAATGTTTTTTCCCCCTGAGGAGTAAAGGCATTAATTTACATTGATCTCTCATGTACTCTCCAATATATCTGTTGTCTCAGAAAATCACTCCAGCCCATTTACATCAAAGGCTGCTTTCACAAATAACAATTGTGTAAGAAAACGTCAAGAACATCCAAGATTCAGAAATAGAAGACTGATTTTAAATGACCTTTCATTTTCCAGCCTCCAGGGATCATTCTTATTTGACATCTTTTTCTCCCTTCTTTTCTGTTCTTCATTTCCTCCTTCGTATCATCCATGTGAGCTACGAGCATCCTACTGTTCATGGATGGCTCCTGCCTCCAGGCAGGTTGGCTCTGTCCCCCCTCACTGTTGCACACATAATTGTTCCCTGGATATTACTAAGGCATCATTTGATGCCCAGTTTCTCACACTCTGTTTCCATGAACCATGGAGACATGGTTCCAAGCACCATGTTCCTATCTAGCACAGGGATGTTAATTTTCTAGAGAAATGGAGATAGAAGATATTAAATCAGTTTCATGGTGAGAGAAAATTTACTGTAGAAAGCTTCATATAGGAAAGACTGCAACAAAGAACAGATCAGAGAGGGAAAACAACCTGCTAAGAGCAATTTGCTTTCTCAGGAAAATGGCAGCTTCCACTTAGGATGTTTTCAAATGCCAGCTACAAAACAACACTGTTATTTTCCATGTAAGTAGAAAACAACCCTGATTTTTCACCAAGATCAACTATGTTAGCGATGATAGTAGGACAAGAGTGGAGAAGGATGCAGCTTAGATATTGATTATACTGATTATATGCAGCTTTGTACGTAGATTCTTGAAAGGTTTTTTTAAACCTCATTGTATGTTCATTGAAGCAAGGAAAAAGTGCCCCTCCTCTGTCAGTGACGGACAGGTTGTGATGCACAGTAGGTGGCAGAATATGTATCTCTCTTGGCCCGGATTCTGCTCCCATCTAGTCTAGTGTGGTTGTATTGGGATTGCTGAATTGCAAAGGCATAGATAAAAGCAACCTGTTTTCCATCCTGTTCTTTTGCAGTTTAAATACTGAGAAAGTGGCAGATGAAAGATCTGGGTTTGGTGGAGGATGCATCTTGCCATTTAATTTGAATCTGTGAAATTGCCTGAATAATAGAAGCTCAGGATGGCAGACTAACAAGCCAGGGATGCACCACAGCTATGTGTTCACCTTTCATTTTAACAGTAGACTACTTGGTGTACGATTTTAAATATGTTTATGCAGATTTCTAGTCGGTCATAGTTTAAGTCCTAGATTAATCTTCTGATGCAAACAAGCTGGCAGGCTTTGCACAGACTGAAAAGCCACAAGTCTGATAAACTGAGAAAAATCTACCCTTGGAGGAGTCCGGCGAAGCTTCAGTTCACTTACTGTTGATGAAATAAAATACTGCAGATTTTGGCACTGACAATAACCTGTTTTTTAAAGACGAATTAGCTGTGATATTATAAATCATTTATACATCAGCATTTTAAAGTTAGCACATGGGATATCTTGGATCTGGGTTCAGACGCTAAGCTTGTATGCAGTTGGTCTGGCCTCACTTACTACATATTTATTTTAGTACTTCAGCTTGGTGCCCAGTGACTTGAGTTTGGCAAAAGCCTGTCCCCCTCCAGAAAGGCACATAATTGTCAGCTGATCTTCCAAAGAGATAATATAGTGTGGTAATCCTTTGCAGCCTGCTCCTACTGTTAGATGAGGATTGGGCTGTTTCAGTGCTTTTGGTATTTTGCTTTATAATGTATCATTTTTCCACAGAAAGAAAATATGCACCTCAAACAAAAACATAATGCATTATAACCTTGACGTCATCATTGGAGAAGCCCCATGGTTGCTGCAGTTTTCACTACAGCCTGCAATAGCCCCTGGCTGTCCCCAGAAAAAAGGGAGAATAAGCATAGCACTAAGCCACTTTTTCCCGTCAACTCTCACTAACATCTGTGACTGCAGGGATCTGGGCTTGCCTGGGGCACATGATCTCATTCTGAGCACTTTGGTGACAGAGACACATGCAGCCTTTTCCCTTCTAAGTGAGCTGGAATGGTGGTGCCTTTTTCCCCACCCTGAAGCCCATGGTACAGGAGTTAATGGCTGGATACTTTGTATTCTTTAAGTAACAAGCCAGCAAACAGCATGCAACGGATATGTCCCAGTGGTTTTCATCAGGGAGGGTAAAATATTGGAAGGAGGTAATTTCAAAAGACAAACATTAGACTGTTTTCAAAGGTTCCCTTTCCCCCTCTGGCTGTACACTCCCACTTCTTACCCTGCACTGAGGCGCTTGTTGGACTCCCAGTGAACAGATACAGTTCATTGCCTGACAGAAAATTGACCCATGACAAAATGCATGAATTTTCCGCAGGGTGAGCGAGGTGAATTAGCTCACAGGGGTCCGCTGAGTGCTGCAGCTGACACAGACCCGGGGCATTATGGACCGGAGCAGGGGAAGAAAGAAGACTGTGAGCCCAATGCTCAAGCTGCTTATGAAAATATACCATGAAACAGCAGGTAAGCCCCACACTCCTCCTGACTGTAATCTTACTTCAAGCTCTAAGTCGCACTTCTGTGGCAACCATGACCCTGAAACACTGGCATACACTCAGTTTGTGCCAGGCTCATGCTGCTGCTCAGTACTGCCCTGAATCATAGTTTGCTGCTCTCAGAAATTAACCACCAGCCCTGGCTCCTATAAAATTGTGATGTCTCAGTATTACTGTTTTTTCACAAAGTTTCATTCACGTAAGTAAGCTTTCTTTCAAAAGCAAGTATCCAGGAAACACTGATGTAATACATTTTCATATGGCTGCATTCACGAAAAGTTCTGAACCAAAAGTAATGTGTCCAAATCCCTCTTTTTGTTTGAAAACATCATTCATTCAAGAATCAGAAATGTTACCATGTGACCAGTAACACAAAGAAATGAGCACATGAAGAATCACAGCGAACAGTTCAAAAGCAGCTCTGGGCCTGAAGTTGGTTCACAAGATATGTGTTGAATACTGGACACTTTGTTCGCCAAGAGAAATAGAAAGGGGTACATTTTCTAAAAAATATACCATGCTTATATATTTCTTGGCTTAGTCTTTCTCTGACCTCGCCTGGAGCTATCCATTCTCACAGCATACAAAGGGCTAGTATGTGCCTGGTTTACCCTGGACCTGTCCTACTTTCCTGCCTTCAAGTACAACAAGAAAGAGGAAAAAGAAGGTATGTTAAGACCTTTGCACCGAAGAACCTGCAGCTCTAGGGGAGAAGAAACAGCCCCAATTCTCAGACTGCAAACACTGGGCTGTAGTGAGGAAGACTGAGAGTAGGAGTAGAATATGGCAAAGAGCAAAGGGCTCTGGGGAAGCTTTCAAGGACTGCGAGGCAGGGAGAACAAGCGTCTTAAATGATATGGAGCAGAGAGGTTCAGGAGGATGTGATCTGGGAGGCCTGGAAAAAAAGGTAGCTCTAGGATGGGAGGAGAGGAGATATGGCAGAAAGATGAAGAGGCTGTGAACTATGTGGTTGAGGCAGGGGGGCATGGACCATAGGGAGGAGCTAGATGCTCTGGCAGTAGCTGTACACTGGGTCTAAGGATGAGGGGCCTCAGGCTAGGAGACAATAAAAGCCAGAGTGAAAGGCTGAGAGGCTCGAGGCTGTGCAGGGCTTTGCGGCAGGTGAGAATACAAGACATCTCTGCTGAGAATACTCTAACTTAGGTACCTGCACACACCTACAAGAATGCTGCCCCTGCTCTTTCGACCCACATGATTGTCTCTTCCCACTCCTGTATCCTCTTTTTTGCAGTCAGAGTCACAGTAGCCCTGGCTCACATTTCCCCATCTGCGTATTGGAGTGTGACAACATAACATTTTCCATAGCCACTGTGAACCAAGGAAATGTTTTGATGTAGCTCTGGGTCCCAAAGTGTATATGAGTGCCAAGCATAGATTTCAAAGTGATAGAGGAGAGTGGATATCAGGAGAAAATGATGGGGAAAATGGAGAGAAGGAGGCAGATGGTCTCAAGAAGGCAAAGTCTGAAAACTGTAATATGCTGAAAGTTCAGCCACTGCAGTGCCGGAGTTAATATCAACCTCATCAAATACCTATCAACCTGCTCTGACACATTCAAAAAATAATTTAAAAGAAGGCCAAAGGTACCGCTCTAAAGTTAAGCATCCCAATCAGAAGCAGAAATTAAACCACACATAAAAGAAAAGACTATAATTTTCACAGTCACATTTCAGCCCTTAGGTAACCAGTCCCCCTATTGCCGTTAGCAGTTTTGCCAGAGTAAGAACTGCAGAATTCCATGCCAGGATATTACTGTAACAAACATTAATATCTGACTGTCATGGTACATTAGGGGGTTATACTATAGCTTAGGGAGCATTAGGTAAAGCGTCAATGGAAGATGCTGTGTAAGGAGAAAGAGGTCAGGAAGAAAGCAAACCCCAGTATGATTTGATTTCATGAGGGAAACTGCAGTGCAATCCTTGAGTCTTAACAGGTACTACGCTTCTCACTTTCACATGCTGTGAACCAGCAGTGATAAGAGGGAATAGCTGATGACAGCAGTGATAATTTTTTTAGACAGCAGCAACCAGGACAGAACACAGCAGGCTATGCACTCAATTAGGGTACGAGCTTAAATTGCTGCTTTCTTAGACCTTTGGCCCAGCTCCGCAGGCAAAAAGGAAGGAAACTGAAATATTTAAAAGCTCCTTCATAGATGAAGTGGCATCTATAATATTTCCTGCCTACTTGAGCACATACTGGGATACATTTGCTTTCTGGGCCTGAGAGGTGAGCTAGAGAGCAGAATCTGGATGGGCCGTCCAGAAGCTGCAGTTAATTTTATACCAGTACTGTATGTACCCTAAAAGAAGGTAGTTTGCATGACTGTGCCTTTTGCACACTATCAAAGCAATGCAGCAATGCAGAGCGCCTGTTCTGTAAGCCGGTGATTCCAGTAAGAAGAAAGCTTAGAGTCCAAGGGAACACCTTCCCAGCATAGGAACAGAGCACAACCAGTACAAGTATCTGTATGCCCCTGATGCTTGTTTCTTTCAGCATTGCTGGCCATCTGGGAGGCCAGGCATGTTGGACAGGAGGGAGAGAAGTCAAAGAAATCAGTCGACTCCGGTAGATACAGATTTAAGGCAGCACAGACCTGAAGACCCCTTCACCACTGCAATTCACTCTCTTTCACGGGCAAGGAAGGTAGGAAGTGGTCCCTTTTCTTTCTGTCTTGACCTGTGTTTTCTATTATATTTCAGGCAGGCCACCCTACAGAACTGGCCCTGTGGCAAATTCCTGGTTGAGAAACTTCCTCTATTCTCCTGGGGTGAATTTTGCACATATAACCTGCCTTGTAATGCTTTTCTTTCCTAAGTGCGGTGCTTTCTCTGAGTAACACCACCAAAATAAAATGCACAGAGTAGAAGGAGACCCTCTGCTCTTGATGTACGAGTGAGATCTGAGTACTACAACCCTGTTGCTTTTTCTTTTTTTTTTTTTAACAGAAAAGGCAGCATACTTACCATTTTTCATTTTTTAGAACCAACCAGGCAACAACATCCCTTACCTAGAAAAGGATCAGATTTTAAAAGCTTTCACAGGTGTGGGTGAAAGTTGAGGATATTAGTCAAAGGGTTCAGATTTAAGAGAGAGGACAACTTATCCAAGAAGGCTGAGGAGGGGTTGTTTGCAAATCTCAGCCTCTACCCCTATGGAGACCCGAGTACTGATGGTGAGTGATTTTACAAGGAAGTCTATCCAAACTTGACAGAAGGCTGCCACTGCTTCTTTCAGGCACTCAGACTTTTTCCTGTTACCTGGCAGTTCAGTTTTCTGTTCAGACTCAAACAGCTGATGGGAGGGGGGCACATGTGGTATTTCACTCACAGGCTCTCTCTTATCATGACCTTAATTGATGTGTGTCAAGCATATAGGACACATCAGCAGAGCACCTGCTAATAAGCTGAATCCCTGAGATGAAAAGCATCCTTAAAGCCTCTTGCTTTCACTAAGAATTCAAATGCTTGGAGTGTCATGAATTACAGCTCCAGTAACTCAAAACCCTTATTAATCTAGAGAGCTGTTCTTTCCCAAGAGATCGATCAGTTCTGGGAGCTGGTCTGACATTCTCAAGGGCAAAGAAGGGGAAATCTAGCAGATCAGAGTCAACGTTACAGGCTTTGTAATCTGGTAACCGTAAGTATGTTTGGGAAGTACTGGTAAGAGGTCATGGTAAAAGGTCAAGGTTTCAGTCAACCCCAAATTAATACCTTCAATTAACTGCTGAATAACTGAACAATAGCTATATTGCCAATGTGCCTGCAGACTAAAGACAACCACAGGAAAATGTTGGCAAGGGATACCACAGCCAACATACAGTGCACCTACAGAGCCAGTGGAAGAAAATGAATTGCAGTAAAAACACAGCCCTGGGGAGCAGATCTTAGTTCTATTTCCAGCTTTCTTGCAGATTTCATTGCCCTCTTTTGTAGGTTGAGGACGATATGCTTAGCTGCTTCCCAGGCTATCTGAAAGCTCAGTTAATGAGTATTAGTAAATCATTTTGTTCGCACAAACTGCCTACCATTTCAGAATCAGAAAGTACAATTATAGCATATGCAGTTCAGAGTAGTCAGGGTTTTTTATGAAGGAGGTTGATTCAGCACCCTGTTTTAGCAAGCCCTGTGAATACATCTTGAAAATTATCTCTCTGGGAGGAAGACAAATCAATTTTAATCTTCTGCCTGTTTACCCTGATGTAAATCAAACAGGCACAGTCTGCCCCTACAGAGCAAGCCATGTTGTGCTGGGCTCGTGATACACAAGGGAGTTCTTTCTTTAGCCAAGAGAAAGACAATGTGGTAAGCATATTGATAATTCCTAACTATGTACTGAGAGAGCACAGCAAAAACTCCTAGATGTATATGCCTGATGTTTATCTCATGGCTTTCACTGTTACTTAAGTATTGAGATCCTGCTTTCTTAATCTATAGACAAAAAAAATTTCATTTTCATCTTTACTAATCAAGACTTAGTATCTATCTGCTACTTAGGGAGAGTGATGGAAAACCTCTGGCTTGTGTTCACAGCCTGGCACAGAAGCAGCTTATTGCTGTAATTAGCTTTAGTTCATACACTACCACGCATGCACTGTATTACTGTAGAGGAGGCTCAGTCTCAGAGCTGAACAACTGTGAGCATCAAGACCCATCTAGTTAAAATGTACTAAGTACAGCTGCCCATAATTTGACCATTTTTATTTGAAAGTTTCTGTCTAACTGTCTCTTAGCCACTGCTTCCCACAGATAATATTTCTTGACTGGCTCTCTGCAATTCAAGACTCACTGAATGATGCAGTCCTTAAAAGCATTATAGATGAGTAGGAGAGTTGAGCCAAAGGTCTCCAGATTGCATCAGGGCTGTCTGCAGAAGCTGTGCACAGCCCCAAAACACAAGCAGCATGGCAGAGACGAGGGCACAACCTCCAGGGCATCCCCCTACTGGGTACATCCATAGAGGGCAAGTTAGACAAGCTGAAAAGAACATGGCATCAGGCCTCGCTTCGAATTTGCTTTTTTTTTTTTTTTTTTTGGCATGACTCAAGGCTAACAAAGATCTGATTAAAACTTAGAAGTAAGGTTATTCCAGTAATTTTAAAAAGAGGCATAGTGAACACGCTTATTTATAGTGACAGCTTCTTTTTTCCCCCCAGGTACCTTGAACTCAAAGCCTGAGCTGAATTTTCTGGAGATCTTGGCACTTCTGGTTCAGGAGAGAGTTGAAGAAGTAGTACCCTGGAGAAAGGACCATCCTGGCAATATCGAAGTGCTGTCATAGTGCCATATGGGACATTTCCAGCTATGCCAAAAGAAGGAAGAACTAAAAATACTGCTGCAGCCTACTCTGCTTGAGGCTTCCCACACAGTTTTGAGCTCAGAGTAGTTTGGATAAGCAGCCAAATCATGAGATACTTCTTTTAGCCAATCTGAACCCCGTGAGGTGCACACAGTCATCCCTAGAAATTATTATTCGCACTGTCCAACAGGATTTTGTAAAATAAATGAAAGAACGAAAAATAAATAATATAGTACAGTGACCTCAGTAATAGAATGTTGAGTGCTGACACTTACTTTGCTCTATGGTCATGGCACAGTCACTTAATCTGTCATATCTTTATTTTCTTAATTTACAAAGTGAGATCTATAGATAAGCTCCTCAGCTACCACATGAAATCTAGACACAGACTTGCCAAAACTTCAGGGGCAGACTAGTTCTGAGATTCTGCATGATGTCCAGCTCTGACACGGACATTAAGATTTTCTTTGTTGGTGTAAAGGGTAAAAGAGAAAGTATGAAAAGTCCATCAATATTTGCAATACAGGATTAAGTTGAAGAATACTGTCCAAACATAGAATATCTTATTTAAAATTCTGAACATTAGAAAGGACATATTAAAGACACAAAAAGTCAAGCTCGTTCCGTCTCTGCGGTCATTTGCTCTGTGGACCTGTGAACATTTCCTAATATCAGCCAGCAAAGAGGACTGAAATCTCTGAACATGACTTTGCTTTTTCTACTGCTAGGCATATATCTTAGAATATGACAGCACCTCTCAGCATTTTCGGGAGCATTCATTTTATAGTATCCCATTTCTAGCCCTTTCATGCTTTCCCAAACAACGCTACTTATGACCTTGCAAAAACTGCTGCTGTTTGAAACACGACTGGATGATCAAATACTGGAAATGCAGCTAAAAAATGAGAACTAGATGCAGATTAAAGTCATATAAAAAAAAAAAAAAACTGGCAAGTTTAAATGGGTTCTGTCCCTGTTAACTTCTTCCCTCTTGCCTCCCAGGAAGGTCTCATTTGAGATTGAAATAGCGTAGTCCTTGTAGTCATGACAGTGCATACAAAGTAGCTGCTCTTTTACTTCAGACAGAGGAAAATACTTTAATAGCTGCCTCTCTAAATGACAGCGCCTACCTGCCTTGCTAAAACATGCCCTTAGTCTTATGAGAAAAGCCACAATGAGACAGAAGGCTACTTACTAGTATTCCATAGAGTCCACGCAGGAGTATCAGAGACTGAAATTCACTGTGCCTCTGATCAGAAGATTTAGCTCCCTGCAGCATTCAGACAGTTGGTCCCATTATGGCCATCAGGCGGCTGAGTTAAAGGGTGGCCTTGCACAAACATAAACAGCTTGTCAGCACAAGCCAAAGAGGCGGGCCTGCCCTGCCAGCCACAATGCGAGCCAATGATTAGCTTCTTCGCATTCTGGGTGTTCAAGATATTGTGTTTCATTCTTAAGTAGGGGAACAAGAGGGACTGACTAGGAAGAGCTAGTGCTTGACGGTTTACTGCTAGGCAGTAAAATGCTTAAGGCGGAAGGAAAAAAAAATCAGTAAGTCACTTCAGGAAAAGCACATATTTGCTGTGTATTCACACAAACACTTTTAGAAAACCTACAGGCATCCCCAATGCATTGTTCCCTTTAGGTCAATCAAACAAACGAACAAACTAACAAAAAAACCTGTGAATTGAGTTTAGCCCATATTCACTGTAAAGAAGTTTCACTTGCAAAGTGTCTGATTTTTCTTCTCTCCAATCTTTTTCTTATTCTTATCCTTCCTAAAACACTTTGCTGACACTGGGGTTTCTCACTTCTCTGTCACAAATGTTTTACCCTGACCTTCTTGACCTGACCCCCCAACCTTCATTGATTGTCCTATGATTGCTTCTCTTCACCTCCATCTTAACCGCCTGTTGTTTTGGTCCTTATCTCCCTAAAAGAGCACAGTCACAACATAGGCACCTTAGGGTAAGGTTCTGTGAGACAACCAAGCTGATCTAGCAACTCACTGCTGTCAAAAGTGGAAGTGTTGGGTCTTCCCTCTCTTCAGCACCACNAGAAGCAAATACTTCTCTGTCAGTTTAGCGATGTTAACAGAGACGGAAGAGGTATTGCATGGAGTGAATACTGCCTGAAATTTAAGCTCCTTCTGATCTTGCCTCAGCCACCTATGATCCCACCTGTCTCCCCACGTTCCTCTCTCCTTTGTTGTTCGAAATTAATTGTTCCTAGTTAATTGAATACCCTGCTTACAGCTGCTGATCCCATTTCATCCCAGCTCTGTCCTACTTTCTTATGCCTCTAGTTTGGCTGTGAGGCCTGTCTGCCACCAAAATCAGTCTCATCAAGTCTCTTATAACTCCCTGCATAAATATCATGCTTTGTACTTCAGCCTCAGCCTCTTTGAGCTCTTTTCTGCTTTGGAAATAATGAAAATCCTCCTTAAAAAACATGCCATCTTTTTGGTTTCACTGTTTTTTCTCTGACCTTTCTGATTAACTCTTCTCTCAGCATCTACCTCTTCCTCTCTCACACTCCCAAGGCATTCTATTTCTTGTTATATTCTATCCAGCATTTACTATTTGCTTGTGCAGGTTCCTGTACTACTTTTATGTCAATGATTTATAAGCACGCATTTCTATTTTTCAGCTTTCTGCTTTTCTCCAGTCCCATATTTTACCCTGTGTTTTAGGCATACTGTATTAAATGCCTTGACAGCTCCTAATTTTAAGATCCTTTTCTGGGGACAAATTAAAGCAGTCCAATCACACTACATTCATTACTGTATAGTCTTGGCATAAGTCATTTCCCTCCCCCTTTGCTGTGGTAAAGGAGCTGAGCCCCGTGCGGAAGCAGATGCTGAAGTTAGCACCTCGTTCAGATGGGCAGGCATATCACAGCTCTCAGGCTTCTGCTGACAGGCTGCATGTGAATTCTGGCACATATCGCTGCATCACAATGTGCTGGGGTCACGTTTGCAAGTTTTTCTTCACAGTGAGACATACTAGGCATGTTCTTCAATGATATCCGAGATTCTGGTGCAATTGCACAGTTCCACCAGCTGCCAGCCAACTGTATAACCTACACTGCCTATACTTTTATCCAGATTTCCTGTTTAGTTAACCCTGTACTATCCACATTAACAACATTATTTTACCAGAGCTCTCTTCTAGTATTTTTAACATGCAAATCTCTGCCCAGATCCACCATGTGATCACAGTATTTGATTACTTTAATTATTTTGATTACTGAGCCTGGATCTTATTCCCAATGCACCTACACTGTTCTCCACAGAAAATTCAGCAACTGAGGTCATCTTTTGTTCCATACCCCAGCCACATTGCCTACATCCCCATGAAAGCCATGCTTTCTTATCCTGAGCTTCAAGGCCTTTTCAGAGTTTCTCCTTTCTTATTGATCCACTCCCACAGCTCTTTTCATCACAAGGCCTGTCTTTTCAGCCTTCTATCTTCCTACAAAGCTCTCTTTTTTTACCTTGTCCTCTATGCAGAAAATGCCCTGCTTCATCAAATCAAGTTATCTATTCTTCTTTCTTTATCTACAATCCATGTATCACAAAATATAGAAATAATGTATCAGAATGAGAATGAGGAGCAATAAATAGGCAACAAGTCACTCCAGAAAGAGAGATGTTTCATCTGCACATATAAATTATATGTGCTAGAAATTTTCTATCAATCAACCATATACCATATGTTATGCACCTTACACTTAGATTTTTTATGGAACAGGATAGGCATCAAAAGCGCTTGATGGATATGGATCAAGTGCCCAAACACTGTACATGAGATTGTGAAAAGACTGCTATGAAAAGACTGTTTGTAGATGCACAAAAGAAAGCAAGCTAGCTGTTGCATCTCTGATTCCCATGGCAATTTATTTAAGATGCTAATTCAGTGTAGCCACAAATAAAGAAACAAAAGAGAGAGCAAGAATGAGCTGATTTAGTGGACTACGTTGAAAAGGCACACTTTAGACAAAGTCACCCTGGGTATAACTCCTGCGACTCCACTCATAGAATTATGCCAAGGATGAAGCTGCCTCTTTGTCCTTAAGCCTTGTATGATGCAGGAAAATTGTTACCAGCACTGCCAACGGTACCAACCCAGGCACCAGATAAGTGAGATGGCCAAGCTGATTTAACAGCTTACTTTTACCAAAAGGGTTATCCTGCCCCCTCTCCTCATTGCCATTCCCAGCTAAACAGGCCTGCCCCCTCCCTTACACATGTTCCAGGAACGGTGTGAAAGCTCACAGGCCAAATTTGTCTTGCTGGATATGTTTTTCAGACAGGTTAATGATCTGACTCATCTCCCTGCCATGTTAAACAGTGCAAGAGCCAGTGGAGGGAAGCAGTAAACACACGTGGCTGGAAGCAGGAGAGGGAAAGATGTGGAGACCAGAACCACCACCTTCTTTTTCATAAGCAGAAAGCTGGCTGTCGTCTCCAGAAGCTACCATCCATTCTGAGGTGAGACCTAAAACTATGAGTCCCCAAACCAGGCCACTCGAACACAAGGTCCCAAAGCTCCTGTAACCCCTTGTTTGATTTCCAGCAAGCACTAAAATATTTTACTGAAATGTATTTTCCAAAGGAAGGTGAGGCTTTATTTTAATTAAATGCAAGTTTCTGAAAACATAGTGATAATTTGATTTTCTAGGAAAAAAACCTGGATAAGAGAAAGATTCTGATGGGCGAAAAAAGGAAACATTTATGTTTTCTGCGTCTGAAAACAGAAAGTGTTTGTGTTATTAATCACCAGAACTTAACTTTGCCCAATCCCTAGGTTGCAGGCTCCATGGGCTAACATTTTGACTCTGTCCCCTTCCATATTACCATCCATGTATCTGGCTTCTATCATTTATTCTTTGCTTGGTAAAACCGTTTTTTTCCTTTCCCTTTTTGTGGCCTCAGCCTAGCCTCACTCTGCCCTTTCTTCTCAAAACACAATCCCAGCTGGATGCCATTTTGCCTGTCCTCTGCTTCTCCTTTGGGGGCCAACAAGGAATCTCAGGCCCCCTGAGGCTCAGCCTGACCAGTTCATATCTACTCCTCTGCTGGGAGGAGACCTCTCCTGCTTCTCCAGCAGTAGCCGCAGATGCTGCAGAATGGAGTGGAGTGAGAAGATTTTTGTCATGTTTTACTGGCCTGGTTTCAGTTATAAAGTGGGTCACAAGTTATTCCCAGAAAGCACACAAGCTCAAGCAATGAAAGACTTTGGATAATGACAAAGGAAGTGAAACTCTGTAGATGAATTGTTTCATTTTTCTTTAAAAAAGGAAAACAAATGGCAGAAATGGCAAGTGGAAGAGATCATATGCAGATACAGCACGCTAACATATGAGGCTGCGATCAATGGGAACTTGGGCTTAGTCCCAGCTCAGAGCATGTGCATTTTGAACTTTGAGCTCTTGGACTATTTCCTAATTAGAGAGCGAATGACACACTGTAGAACTATTTAACCCTTTGGTGGTGCCTCATGAGCTCTAGCAAATGCCAGAAAAGACTCTGGGGATGTGTCTAACCCCTGGAGGCCACATCTGTGCTCCAAACCGCTTAGTGAAACAACTGCTGTCAGCACCTCAGTCTTCATGGCTCTCTACGCAGAAAGGTCAGGCTTACAACTACTCCTTCCTGCACTGCTGAACAATTGCTGGGATCTCCCCCTAATCTTCCAGCTCCCGTTCCAGAATATGCCTCTCTTCAAGGCTTGTCATGTCTTCTCCAAGCTCATCAGTAATGCCACACCAAGGATCAGATCAAACAGAGATACCCCCCTGGAATTGAATAGTGTAAATAATGCCACATTGCACACAGAGACTTGCTTCTGTACTTCACAGGAGTGGAAAAGCAGCAGACTATTATAAAATTGTAACTGTAACCAAAAATACAAACATTATAGCATTAGAAGCTGTGTGGAAGGAAACGAGCTTTATATAGCAGATGTACGTCAACAGCTGTCATTATTTCTATCCTATCTGACTATCACTGGCATTCTAGTTAGATCTGGACTAGTGATTTCATCTTTTATACCCCTCTATAAAGTGGTAATATTATGTCTTACCTATTTCACGGAAGTCCTGTGTGGATACATTTACAGTGCTTTGAAGCTCTCCCTGAAGACATTTTGGACATACAAACTGTTACTACTTTCATTATTGATTTGAGAAATACACCCTTCAAAAGCCAATAAACAGGATAACTACTTTGGCAGGATAAGTTTTGTTTAAAATTTCCCGCCACCTCTAAGGTCACTCATTCCAAACATAACACAAATATACTAATAAAAGGAGAAGTGCCTGCAAAAATACATGCATTGTGGGTAAAGATTAACTTTGGGGTTGTAGAGCACAGTAAACCTACAAGCTTAAATTCCATCTCTGCAAGTTTTCTCCCTATTTTCCTTGAGTTCCGTGTCCTGGTAAGAGGTGGTTCGCAGGCCCCAATTGCCACAGAGCTCAGAGGAGACCTTTCAAGTACAAACTACTCTTTGCACATGCCTTTCATTTGCCATTCAGGTGTGATCTACCTTACTTGCAGACTAAGGGCCTCAATTTCCCATCTCACCTGGCAGTTTGGTAGTCTGAGAGTTTTTGAGCCTCAAGGTTTGTCTAGACTGCACTGTGACAGCAGGGTAGCAAGAAATATCAAAGCTAGCTCTAAAATAGCTGTCTAGTATATATTCTGCTAAAGTACTGGACAACTCAGTCAAGAAGTGAAGCAAATTAGGCCTGTCTTGGACACCATGCTGCCATAACTGGGCCTCTATACCCAAGCTGGCTATAAGCTACTTTGAGCCATGCTATACTACACTACAGGCACATCTCTATTAAATTCTGTGAATGAATCTAGACACAACATTTAAATTCCACTGCTGTTCAGGGGTGATTCACGCACTTCTAGTGGGTTTTTTCAAACAGTGCTGAAACACCCCTTAGCTATGATTAGCTTTAGAGTTCACAAAAATATTTCAGAAGGACAAATGTTTTGGCTTTGCAGCAGACCTACATTCAGAGTGTCAGGTACGTCCAAAAAGAGCCACTGATACCAGCACCACACACATCCACCCTAATTTCAAATTACAAGATGACTCATCTCCAAGGAACGCTTTTCTAGATAACAGTATAAACATTTCCAGCAGTATCTTTGGAACAGTCAAATTTGTGTGAAAAAACACGCCATCTCCCTTATAAGGTATGGCCTTTGCAATGTGGGCTTGTTCACAAGAAAAAGAAATAGCTTCCCCAGTTCCTCACACTTCTCTCTGGGCTGAGATGCCCCTGCTGACACATAAGAACTCAAGGGAGATATTAAAAAGAAATCTTTTGTGAAGACCTTGCTGTCATACAACAAATAGATACGATTAATTAGAAGACTGCCTTCAAGATAGCAGTGGCTCCTGCTCCCGTTATAAACCCTATTCATCGTGAACTCAGCAGTAAATATCCCACTTGCTTCTTTGGCACAGAACCAAACCTCTGCATCAACAAGAGCACAGGATGCTCAGAGACCAGAACGTATTTGCCCATCACAGGAAAAATGCTCAGATTAGCAATGCAGTGACCTTGGTTCAAAGAAAGCACTTTAATACGTGCCTTTCTTTTAAGCGTATGGGAACTCCCGCTGATTTCACTGTCACATCAATGAGGTCAGCCATGGATTTATCCATGAACTGAAAGGAATTAACTCCCTTCACACACACACACTTACCCTGAATAATGGCCAGAGTGGTCTGCTCCTCACAGTGCAGATGTGACTTGTCCCTCCCCACTCCCAATGTAGATCAGCAGTTTACCTCTCCTTGAATGAGACTACCCATGTGTTTTATGTTGTCTGCCTACTTGCTGAATCAGAGTGAGGGGGATACCCAGAAAAATGCTATACCCAGCTTACTTCTACACCCCCTTTCTACCCAGCAAGCCCAGAGAAACTGTGCTAGCTACCTAGCATGTGGAAACACTTAAATAATTTAAACACTTGAAATGGAACTGCAGAGGCACAACAAAGGTCAGAATCATTCACTTGAATGAACAAATGCTTTTAAAAGATGGTGATATGTACTTATAGAAGCCTGCAAGCAAACACAACAGTCCAAGTTTTCAGCATCCTTGCATAACAGGCTAGTAAGAGGGAATTTTGATGAATTCCAGGTGTTCTCAAGTCAGGTTCCTGGTGATTACCCATTCCCCTATAAAAATAGGGCCACATTCCTTCTCAAGCAAAGCTTTGTTATAGAGGTATTCTGAACAGTAGGAGAGGGAAAGAAGACCTTAATATCAAAAGAAATTACAAACTTTAGCCATGCAGGAGAACCCAATTAAAATATAAAAGTCCCCTGATCCAAGTAGCATATGGCTAAAGCTGTCATGTAATCACAACCAAACCACCCCCATGTCTGGATTTAATTATGTCATGCCATTTTATAGCAGCCTAAGAAAACTGAACTGGGGGTCAAAATAATCCCAGAGTAATTCTTCAGTCAATCACACATATAAGAACCTGGGTAAAAATGGATAACAGACACTATCAGCAGACTGAGGATACAAAGGTTCTTATTAAAGGCAAGAACAGCAAACAAGTCTATAGACAAATGGCTCACTGCAGAGTGAAAGCACCAATGCTATCACAAATTTCTGTATGGTCTATAAAATCCAAGCAAACCTACTAAACTAATGCATACTGAAAGAATGGAGTTCTGTTCAATATGCTCTCACTGATTTGAAAAGAAATGGAATTCACAGAATGCTAAAAAGCTTCAGAAACATATATTTTGTTACAAGTTCTGCACATATTTAAAAAAAATTCTCCATAAGAAAATATTTGTATGAGATTGTATGTTTATATAGCAACTGTAAGTTATGGGGGAAAATCTACATAAGAACATACTTGTAATTAATATGGAAGTACAAAGGACATGACTGAGAATTAAACATGACATTTCATTTTTTATTCAATATGAGTCTAAAATCAACTAAATTATATCTTTTTATTTGCAAACAAAAATGTCTAGATAGATTTCTTGCAAATGTTAAATGGGGGAAGGAACTTAAAGTCTTTTGAAGTATTACCTAGCCAGCAAAGAAGTTTGGGGATAGTGTATATTCTAATCTCAAGCAAATAAATAAAGAAAAATGTATATACAAAAGCAATACCAATGCTATCTAAACTAGCAAAGGTTTTCTGAAGATATGCAGAATGAAATGAAATTAAAATCTCTATAACCTGGATCCAGCATCAGATATTTTTATAGCAATATGAAATCAGTTCCATCTTAGTCTGCTTTTTGTTCTATTTTTTTTAACTGCCATTTAAAAACCCCCACTTCTTTCAGCATTCAGTCTTCTTGTTGCTCTAAAAGTAATAAATATGCTGCCTCATTCCTTGAGCAAGGACCCCCTGATTTCTGTTAAAACAGTCACAGCTGCCTGACTGCATCCCAGTGCCCTACCAAGGCCTTTGTGTTGACCCTGTCTACAACATGGATTAAATTATAGCTTGCACACTGTGATTCTATTTGCATGCAAGGAACAAAATTTGTTGTGAGGCAATACTGCATAGTACCCAGTGTCTGGATGAACAGGAGGCCTTGAAAATTTCTGTGCATCCACTTGTACTTTTCTGTGTGCTTGTCAAGATCAGCGATGTGGCACGTTTAAAGGAGGCTTCTTGCTTTGAAAGGATTGTTGTTTGCTCTTGGTTGCTTTCTGACTCAAGCTCAAGCTGAAAGAGACCTCACAGAAGGAGGCAATGATAATTGCAATATAATTGCTAAAATGAAGCAATTGCTTGGATTAATGCAATTATTTTAAAGCTATATTTCTTGGTCATTTTAAGGACAGGTTAAAGACAGCAAAAAGCACAAGTCAGCCAGAAAGGAAGCTTATCTTGCAGTCAGTCCCACTGGCAACCCTAGATATGATGATGCCTAAAACAAAACACGTGAACCCCTTGATATTCCAGAGGATTCAAGAGCAGTAATATGCACAATTCAGAATAACAGGACACAGGCACTCTGTAAAGGAAATATACTGCAGATTCAAAAATCTGCTTAACTTTTGAATGAGGGAAAAAGTTAAATTTTCCCAGTAGCATTTCAAAAAATGAAACTGAAGATCCATGGACCAATCTTTTTACCTTTCACTTTCTTCCTCATCCACCGTAATATCAGCCTCTATAGCGAGTTCCAATACCACTTTTTAGAAGGGGAAGAACCCACAGAGATATTTAATACCATCCTCAACAGAATGAATTACCATTCAGATTTTTTCTAAGAAATCTTGTTACAGCTATACTTAGGAATCTCCTTGCTGCATGGAGGTACTGAATGCCATGATGTCTGCCCAAAGCAGCATTTTGTTGTCAGTTGTGCATTCTTAGTGCATTCTGATAGTATAATCTGTAAGCATGGTAATTTCATATTTCTCCATTAAGTGACCTGGCTTTCAGCAGTTAAGAGATTGACAGTCTTTAGTGGCTGGGGTGAATTTTTTCATGTTAGATGTTTGCCTTGTTAAAAAAAAAAAAAAATCAGGCAAAAGTCATTGACTTATTTCTGAGAACAAGACTAAGAAAAATCAGATTGCTTTGCATGATAAAAATTCTGGTGCCTTTATTTGAAAACCATTAAAATCCTCTGCTTTGCAGTAGGAGCCTGAACACTAAACAACAGGGAGAGGCTTTATTTCAGACAATGTGGGTTTTTTTAAATCACATGAATATGTACACTAACTTCACTGTGTCCTGATGCATACTCATTTGGGAGACAAATTTATGTGATATAGGCAGCTTTCTTTCTGTCCTTTCCTAGTGTTTGTGTAGCATACCTCTGATACTCCAAATTTTTTTTATGCTGATCATGTATTGATATGAGTATGTTTGTAGCTATTTATGTTTAGTCTTATTATTTGACACTCATTAACAGAATTACAGAATCGCAGAACTACAGAAAGGCTCAGGGTGGAAGGATCCTCTGGAGGTCATCTGGTCCAACGCCCCTGCTCAAGCAGAGCCACCTACAGCCAGTTGCCCAGGACCACGTCCAGTCAGGTTTTGAATATCTCCAAGGATGGAGACTCCACAGCCTCTCTGGGCAACCTCAGCCAGCATTTAGTCACCCTCACAGTGAAAAACTGTTTCCTGATGTTCAGACAGCAACTCCTGTGTTGCAGTTTGTGCCCATTGTCTCTGGTCCTGTCACTGGGCACTACTGAAAAGAGCCTGGCTCCGTCCTCTTCACACCTCCCTTCAGGTATTTGTACACCTTGATGAGATCCTTCCCAGGCCTTCTTTTCTCCAAGCTGAACAGTGCCAGCTCTCTCAGCCCTTCCTCATAGGAGAGAAGGTCCCATCCCTTCATCAACTTCATGGCCCTTTGCTGGACTCTCCAGTAAGTCCATCTCTCTCATACTGGGGAGCCCAGAACTGGACACAGCACTCCAGGTCTGGCCTCACCGGTGCTGAGTAGAGGGGAAGGATCACCTCCCTCGACCTGCTGGCAATACCTCTCCTAATGCAGCCCAGGGTACCATTTGCTGTCTTTGCTGCAAGGGTACTAATACTTGAAGAAAGCCTGCTTTGGGATGCTAGCTATTGATGCCGATTAAGCCTTGTGTCCTCATTGTAAAAACAGTTAATGGGTCAAATCCCAACTGTTTTTCTTTTCCATCTACAAACCACTATAACATCTACAATTTATAAGAATAACCCACACCTGGATTTGGGCACAACATTTTTCGGTCAAAGAGAATGGAACGAACCTCTAGAAGAGATTAGGTGAGACCAAACAATGCACACATTTCTCTTGTGAAAAGTCCTTTCTTCTCCATTCATAAGACTGATTTCTCCTCTCCTACGTACCAAGCCTCGATCAACAATTACAAAGAGAAGACTGATAACATGTAAAGAGATAAAAATAGAAACCCCATTCAGGTAGATATTTTGTTCCAACAAATAAAAAAAAAATATCAAATACTCTGTAAAGTCCTCTAGAGATATCAGTATTGCAGTCAAATTTACATAAAGGGTTGCACCAGAGATGGCCTTAAGTATAAACCTTGCAGCAGAGGAAGATATTCAACAAGACACATCAAACCCAGTTCAACAAAGGAGGACAGATCAAATTCACAAGGCACTGAAGGGAAGTCTCTGGTATGAGGATAAGTATTCCCATGGGCAGCTCTCTCAGAAGACAGTACCTTTACATATTGCCCTACAAAAACTCCCCAATATGACATACTGCTCTTTTTATTGCATAGTGTACTAACACTATTTCCTCACTGTCAGGGCTATTCCTTCCCTATTTACAGCTATGTTAGCCAGCTCAGGACCTCATGGTGGTCAAGAAGTGGGCTTTGCAGGTGAGCAATAGTGGAAGGTCTTGGTCCAGACAGAGCCAGTGGAATCTGTTCAGTGAATGAAGCCAAGTGAATGGAAAACAGAGATTCCCCTGTCACCGTATTTCTCCGAGTTGGATCTCAGTGGGATCATACTTTGTCTATAGCAAATAAAATGGCCAACAATTGTTAGTAGCAACAACTAAGCCATTCATTGTGCCTTTTGGAAAACGATGGATGGAGTTTCTTGTACCATCCACACCCCAGCTGCACTCTTTATCAATTCCTCCTTCATGGAAGTTGTGCTATTTGAGCATCTGTTCTGAATCAGTAGATAAAGACACCACTATGGACTTCTTTGTACACATACCCATTGACAGACAGTCCTGTAAAGAAACAGCAATCCACTGACCTAGAGAATTGCACTGTCAGTGTGATAGGCAGCCCTACACCTACTTTTAATCTCCATACCTGATTAAACCAATCTGTTGAAGGGGTCTCTTGAACTCTCTTTATAAACACCTTTATTTAGATAGTTCACCAGAAGCACAGAAGATGACATAGTGATGTTGTGCCACTTGTCGCTCTGGCAACACTCAAACTTTCCTCAGTGATAAATGGAGGGGAAGTATATTTACAGGAAAAGGCTTTCCAGACTATAGGGTCAGAGCAATGTGGGGTCTCTGCTGCTGAAGGATCTAAGCAATCTTTTCCCAGCTCCATAAATCAGGGCTGCCTAACATCAGCTCTGCTTTCTCCTAGGGCTAGCTGGCTGAGGATCAAGGAGCAAAGAACTTTCTTCTTTCTGCCCTCCACAGCACTTGCAATCAGGTGAGGTCCTCTCTGTGTCTAACTGCCCTCACACCTTCAAAGCAAAACATTTTAAGGACAGAACCATTTTTTAAAAGCATTACCCTAAGCCAATGATGTGGCCTTTTGTTGCCTCAAGAGGATAAACTCATACTTCCCAAGAAATAAAAATAACAGTGTTTTGCATAGTGGTCCTCCCTTACCTACACTCTCTGATGCTGACCAAGAAATGAACATTTCTGGAAAAAGGAATTAACTGTAATTATTATTTCAGTGCATGAACAATCAAGGTCAGAACCAAAGCAAACCATCATGAGTCTCCTAATAATCACAGTGAAAATAATGACTTCTTTCCTCAAGGATAATTATTGATTTCTAGAAGACCTCCAATGTCCATAGCATGGTGTTCATTATAAGCACTATACAAAGCTATCCATGTTACAAGCTTCACTGTTAACTCTCAACATGCTCTTAAAAACGAAAAAAGCTGAACAAATTCTCTGTTTCTTATTTTAAATTGCACAATCTTAATTTTATAGGGAAAAAAAGAGTACTTTGGCTATTCCATCTGGTAGGAACACTATGGTTGGAAGACCCTTTGGGGTAAAATTCTGCCATGAAAATATGCAGTAGGGGTTACATTCATTTGTAGGATGGCTACGTCTTGGCCCAAGGTTAATATGTGTATTGCCCTGGGAATTCCAAACATGCTAAAATAATTTGGGTGTTAGTTGATCTAATTCTTTCATCAATTTTCAGCCTCATTGCTTCACTTTTACATAGCAATTACCTAATGCCTCAGCATTAACTAATGACTAATTTAAAATCTGAGGGCTCTGCACATTGTAACAAAGCTATAACAACCTATGGATTCAGATATGTCAGTAGGGCAACACTCAGAATGTCAAAGGAGTCAATGTCAACCTCCTCTTTCAAAAAACTAGCCCTGCCACCTAGGAGGAACTACTTGTCTGCATTCTGCCAAGACAGAGCCAAAGCCACGTATTTCAGTGAACCTATTTCCACCCAAAAAAGAATGGAAGCTGGTTCATTACAATGCATTCAACAGAGGTAGCTCACTTTCAGTTTGTAGACTCTCTCGGTTCTTAAAAAGGCCCCCTGTGTGAGTGAATTCCCACTGAATTGAAGGGGAGGGGGGAAACAGAACAGAAAAAGTATTTAACCTCTTTTAATGACTCCCCTAGATATGTATAGGAGACTCAAAAGTACTGAAGCCTTTAAATTAAGACTACCCGTCTTTTAGAAAGACAAACAAGCTGCATTGATTTGGTTATTTCTGATTTACTGCCTTTAAAATTAGGTCATTACTTTTAGGAATGCTTTGAAATACATGAATGATAGGACAGGATTTCAGAATGTTCTTAACAGTAATCCATACCACTCCTGGGGATAAATTATTTTGCCTTTGACCTTCTAGCTTATCCGTTTGGGAATCATATTATTGTCTCATAAAAAAAAAAAAAAAAGGCACCTGTCTTAATATTCCTGAACTAATGAGTTCTGCAAAATCCTTTCGAAGTACTAGCTAACCAGATTGATAAACTACTGCTTTATCCATCCAGACCAAGCTGGATTTATGATTAATTGCATGCTTGCAAGTAGTCTTTCAGGTTGTTTTATTCATCGTTCCCTGTATGAAAAAAAAAAAAAAAAAAGACATTTAATGAGTACAATAGCCCTTCATGTTTGGCAGCCTGCATTCATTTAGATTCTTTCAACTGCTTTATGGAATAGACAACAGGGCCACTGTCAGAATTTATTTAAAATTTGGCTGACACCAACGCCCACTCTTAGTTTTCAATACGTCACCACGGTTATACAAGTTGCAGTGTCAATGCAAAAAGAGATATTATTGCAAAGTATAGTTTCAAACTGAAATTCAAAAATCCTGGGAAATTCAAGGTATTGTATCTTTCCAACTGCAACTTGGCCCTCTGGGATCCTTTAGATTTTTTATTCCTGCATACACAACTAGGTTTACAACCTCATAATAGAAATGGCACTTAGAAACCATAGTGGTTTGTGCAATATAAATTTCCAGAAAGAATAATTATGCAATTTTGCTCAGTTATGCCAGTTAAATTGCTCAGTTAAGTTATGGCTTGTATTCACATGCTACAGCCTTGCCTCAAGAAGGATGATCTGAAGAGTGTACAAACTGAATAAATAAAATACCTTCAGAATGAAATAGTGTATTATAGTATGGCTTTGTAAACTAGAGAGTTGTTCTGACTGATTTCAGATGGCAGACTCAGTCCTAGTTTACGGATATAAAAACTACTACGTACCTTACACCATACCGTTCAAACAAAAGGTAGCAGAAAAGGTGATGTTAACAGACTTCTCCTCAAATCTACTTGTAAGTTGGGTAAGGAGCAGAGAGATGGAAAAAACTGGTCTTACAGTAAATACAGATGAAGACTCTCATCCCATAGTATGATCCCCACTGTTCACCTGCCCGAATGACAGCACATGGTCCATGATGAGTCAATTACTGTCTGACGGTCATGTGTCATGTTGCTGCTATTTCATGTCAATAATTAACATTGAAATTTAGACCCTGTAAATAACTGCAGGTAAACATGCTTCATTAAACTTAATAATGAATATTATTACCTTAGTAATTAAGTTTATCATGAGCCTTATTAACTTAGTAATTGACAATAGTGTCTTAATGATTTTAAGGGGAACCTTCATCGGTGGCCCACAACTATTTTGTAATTATAGTCATGTTTTGGTCAGTTGAGTTAATTTCAATTAATATACTTCATTAACTTAATAGCTAAACATTAACAGCCTAAGGGAGATACTCCAAGTGAATCAGTAAGACAGCTTTGAAATAAGGTCACAGTAAGTGTATGTCCTTTTCTTATTTTAATTACATGCAATTTCAAGCACATGTCTAGGCAAACTCTGGTATCCTGAAGACCAATTTAAAAAGCCAAACAAGAAAGGTGGTAACTGTATGATAAGGGGGTTTTGCTTTATTTTTAAAATAGCTTGTAAGCAATCTGGGGCCAAGGATTACCTTCTGTTTCTCTGGAGTACCTAGCTCAGTGACCTTCCAATAAAAGTGTTCCTAGATGCTACAGAAATAGTAGAGAGTAATAATAATATAAATGCAGAATAAAATCATAATGCCATCGGTACAAGTCAGAATTTCATATCAGGTGCAATAACTGATGTTTAATGAACTGACCTGACACTGCACAGGTTCTTAGGAAACAACCAAGCCCTCTATAATTGGATTTAAAAGAAGTTACAGCTGCTGATGAATATATTAAGTTCTTTTCCTTGGATTTTTTTCTTCATGCAAAGCCCACAGAAAACAGTAGCATCCCTATTTTATTTTTTCTTTAACATTATCAGGGATGATTAAATAGATTGTGCCTACATGTGGTTTACTGTTTGAAGATCAAAATCCAAAACTCAGCCTAGGTATCTGTGCTGTGATAAGTTACATTAATTGGTACCTCGGTTACCTTTTTATTCCTTAACTAGATGAGCATAAAGTTTTTCTTCCAAACAGATTTTTAAGTCTTAGCAAGTCTCAAGTCAGAGACATGCTTGTGGCAAAGCAGATAGATAGAAATTTGAAGATGGAAGGAAGGGAGAAAGGAAGGAAGGAGAAAGGATTAATTTCTGTAAGGTGTTTATGGGAATTTGTCCTTACCTACCTCATTCACTTCATAATTATTCTTGTAGGGAATTAGGAGAAAGGAGGAGTGATCATGGAATACTGACTGGAAGGAAAAGACCAACATGGAGACTTAGTCTTTCCCATGACTACAGAGGAGAGAAGGTGGCCATGGAATGCACTGTTCCCAGTTTTAAAGGGCAGGGGGAGCAAGACACACTTCCTCTAGGAGTAGAGGTGAAGAACACTAAAACACAGTTATAAAAAGTTGCTTGCTTGTAGTAAGAGAGAGAACTTGGAGTGACACAGAACTCCTGTCTTGGAAGGGAAGGAAGAAAGGAAAGAAATGCTGGAAAGGCTTATATTCCTTTTCAGCATCTTGGTAAGTAACAATGGATTTGGCACCATTAAATCTGGCCATTGACTGCTTTGCAGGGGTTACCTGTGTTGGCAGCTCACCCTGTGCTTTGCATGGAGAATACTGAGAATTCTCTTGAACTGTGACCAATTGCAAACTGGCCAGACAAGACTGGTCTGGTGCAGTCACTGGTGTACTCTTTCTTATTCTCCAAGTGAAGTCAACCACAAGGTGAACAGGTTGGTTCCCTGATCAACCATGCACACTGTCTTGCTTTCCTACAGGCCAAGGTAAAGGACCAGGCAGGTTCACATGTCCCAGAAATATTTATGCGGCAGGGGGAAAACCAACAAGGCAGGCAATCACAGTGTCACTGATCTGTTTACCAGGGGGTAAAGGTATCTGAGAAGCTGATGGGAATGCTCACACCTCAGTGCCTTCAAAGAAAGTTACAAAGCATCGATGCATGTAATAGCAAATGAGGTTTCATCTCAGGGCTGCAGCACCAAGAACTGCAGGGGATTGTTTAATATTCAGTGAGCATGTGCCTAAAAAGTCAGTGCACACACTATCAGAATTTCAGCATCCTGCTGCACATCAAGGAACTCTGCTTAGGCTTCATCAGGATCCATTTACATTGTGCATAAGAGATTTGGGTGGAAAGCTGGTATACGATGCAAAGTACAAAAGAAAAGGTAAAAAGCGGCTTTTGTGGACACCCGCCAGGAAGATGCTTGAGCAGATTTTAAATAAAACACCTCTGAAATTTTCCATCCATGTCCCAAATCTTCCTAGAAGAACTTCTGAAATTATTCAGGACACATATGAATAATTTCTCTACATTTTAGAGACTTAGGCAGGGGCTTTCAATGTTTAATCCAGGCAAGCAGTGGATTAACTGCCTTCAGCTGAAAGCCTGCCAGCTGACAACCCTTCCCCACGCACATGGCATTTGATGTCTGCCATTTTAATATTTTGACATTTTTGTGAGACACATTGTCCTGAAAGGTCACCACTTGTCTCAGCAGTTGGCTGGCTGCCACTCAGGCTTGGGAAGCTTAGCTCCACAGCTGTCATCAAAAATGACCATTTTCACAGCTACATTTCAGGAAAGCTATGAATTTCTGACTGTATATGAGGGAAAAAGGAGACGAGGAAGGAAAGAGAAGCTCCAAAAATCACCTTTCACTTGCTACAATGAAGACAGGCATTTCTACATATACATCTGTAAGGTGAGGCTGAAGTATTGCAAAAGCAGCTTATAAACAACAGATTGACCAAACATGCCTGTGTTATAGCAGCATTATCAAGGGGGTTATACCATGAATATGTTTAGCCCTCTATGTGCAGCAAACAACAAAACATATATACTCTCTCCCTAGTCACTTAATGACAGTCACCTGTTAACTGTGATAATGTCATTTTCACATGGCTCATAAAAAGCTTACAGTATCACAATGGTCCCTAAGAAATAACAAAACCTGTAAATAAAGCAAGAAACATGACGTGGCAACACAAACAAACTGGCTACAGCCTGCATTTCTTGTGCAATTATCTGACATACTTCATACTGATCACAGGCTGTTTTCAATAAGCAGATTGCATTCACAGCACAGTAAGAATTCACTAGCCATAAACTCAGCAGGACAATGGCACTACAGAAGCTTTGAATTAGAAAGGAGAATAAAAACCAAGATGCTGTTTCTTCAGTCCTATGAGACCAAAAAACCACCAACAAATACTAATTCTCTTCCTTACAGTATCACCGCAACAGAGAAACCTTCAACTCTGCTGCTTCCCAACCACCTTACTATCCTGCCTTCATGCCACATAGCAGATAAAGATCGTCTTCATGTACAGACAGAGTGAGATTGGTGAAAAACATGCATTGCTCACCGTGCTATGTTCATTGTTCTTATCAAGTCAGATGCAGACTTACTGGTGCCCCTTATGACGACTATTTGTTTGCCCTTCTGATAATAAAGTACTGTCGAGTTTCTTAATGAGAAGTCCGGGTCTGCATTTATGGATTTTTAAAGAAAAGATTCCAGGTGAAAAATACCATGGCAGATTTCTCTCCTATGCATTCACAAGCCGTCTGTTACCGCCGAAGTATCTTTCTCGCTCTATATCTAATATTCTCTAATCTAAGCAGAAAACCATCTCTCTAGAAGTACCTCCTGCATTTGCTTGGCTTCTCCCCTCACAGACAAAGTGGCAAGCAGATGTCTCAAAAATCAACAAACACAACTGCAAACTATTTGTTCCAGAAAGCTTTCATGCATCCCTTTCCCTCAGTAGCTCTTCCACTGAAAGCCAGAACAACACTGCAGAGAAGCTTTCCCTGTCAGGACGTTTTCAGCTTTCATCTCTCTGCTTTTTCAAGCAGAACACTGAGGTAGAAACCCTAATTAGCAATCTGAAAGCACCACACAGGCAAGGAATACTTACGTTTGCAACTGTATTTGTGATATTTGCGCACTGATCCAGCGACTGGTGATTACAAAGAAGGGAAGGAGCTTTTTAGGCTGCCTTTCAAGCCTTGCAGCAGTGAAAAGAAGGCTGTTATCTAAAAGCTACTCATTTTCTATACGCTGTGCTGTACTTGCTTCCCATGTGCATACAACACAGCTGCCAGATTTAATAACCATGTCAGCCTGCTTTCCCCATAAAGCAGCAGAGAGATGACAGGATGAAGACGAAGTAGCCAGCGTGTTAATCTGTAGTTATGGCTGTACTAAGCCTTGAATTAATGTCATGGTTTTATTGCCCTTGAAGAAAAAAATAAAGCAAATCAACACTATTTGTGAAAAAAATGTGCAAAAGGATTTCAGAAATGTTAATCCTTACTTGCCTCAGTGACATTAAAGTACACTAAGAAATTTCTCCTTTTTTTCCTCAGTTAATGAATCCTAGGACTTGAGTTAACACCTTTTTACTACATCCTGATCTTTCAGAATACAGTTTTCCTAGCAGTGCATGCTTGTACCCCAAAAGAACAAAACCATTAACTGACAAATTAGTCAAGCTTCACTTGTCTCCGGTTCCTCTCTGGAAGGAAGTATTTCCACACCTGTCTGTCTTTGCTGACTTCTTTCAGGAAAAAAAAGTTAATTAAAAAGGGGGAAAATTCTCATTTACCGTTTAAATTCTTCCACGCACAGTGGTTCCTAGAGCACTGGACTTTAGTATCTGATGTGGTCAGTTCACTGCCAAGGTGGAGCATTGCCGTACCTCCAGTTGCAAAACCACTTCCATGTGAGGGAAGGGTGGCCAGAGTTTACATGACAAGAGAAGGTGCCAGTCATGCAATCAAAACCAACAAACTAAAAATAAACCCAGAAATGTTCAGCTGAATTTGCAACAGTGCGAGGATGCTGCAGAGATCATATGACATCTGTACGCGTCTTTTTCTCTCTCTCATTTATATTCTCTTCACTTCCCTTGGAGGCACCTGTCTCAGCGGGGAGTGGTTTCTGTGGAAACTATGGACAGTCGGGTTTCCCCTCAGAGAAACTGTTACTATGGCAACCTTACATAATGTATATGGCCTAGATTCTTTTTTAAAATAATCTAACACTGAAATTCTCATTATGAAATTAGAGCTGATCTGTCTGGGGGGCAAGAAATATAGTTATTTAAAAATTGCATTAGAAATGTAGGATAAAAAATCCCAAATGGGATTACGAATTAAATAAGAGTATAGGGGGCATTGTCATTGCATCACTCACAAAGACAAAATAATTTGTAAATTCCAGCAAACAGGGTCTATTATTTAGCATTTGTGGGAAGCGAGGAGGAAGGGAAGCATTTACTTGACATTATGGCTCAATGTAGCAATCAATGCTGCGTCTTACAGAGTGGAGTTTTTTTCTATATGCTTATTCTTCCAGCAACCAGGACCTCACTTAATAACATAAGCCCAAACACCACTTATATCTACCCCGTTCAAAACTGAAATATCAGCTTCGAAGTCATTTGTTCTACATTATGAAATTGTGCCACATTAAAACTCGAGGAAGTGCCTGAAAGGAGCTGTATGAGTCAGTGAGACATAGCGTGCAGTGGAGCAGAAGCAGAAAAGGCACACTGCTGTTTATGCGACTTTCCTCTCAGAGGAGCTCAGAGGAGACAAACGTGCCCACAGCCATGGTGGGGAGGGCAGATCTGTCAGATCATATCAGGGATACAGGGAGGTTAGGGCCCTGGTAATGGGGCTGGGCAGGGTGAGGGGCCTTTGCCTTCTAAGCCACCAGCTGAAGACCTGCCTGGGTTGGCAATGACATGAAGTGATAGTTGTGTCACAGATGTTTTGTGAGCCCTGCGAAATGGGTAAGTAGTGGTCTCCCCTCCCTCCCCTACCTGCAGCCACCCTTGCATATAACCCTTTTATTGGTAATACAAACCGAAAGTCGAATGGTTAAAAAGGCAAAGTTACCTATTTAACTCTACACAAAATCAGTGATTGCAGTTTGAAAAATATTGTTGGGGAAACATTACTAAAACCTTACCTCTGAGGTATCTGTGTTGTGGCTCAGTGGATCAAGATCTCTCCTGACCTGTCAATCTAGCAACTTTTATTGGCCTGAACTACATTCATATACAAGGGGACTGATTTTTCTTCTCTACTCCTATTCTGAAGATGAACAAGAGACAGCACCCTCCCTACAGAACATTTCCTCAAAACTTATGCAAGGTCCTCCTACACTCCAATGGGCAAAGGGGCTCTCCGGGTGGGACAAAGCAGGCAGGAAGCATTGCTTCAAACCCCAGAGCATTTATGTTCCTTTCTTGTGTAGTGGAGACACTTTTACAAAGGAGACTCATGCTGCCTGAAGGTGAGGTGTTTGGGATGTTGCTTCTCCAAGCAGGTGTTCAAGAACCAAGACCAGGGTTTCACAAAAAACCTGCTGGTGCCACAAGTGATGGGACATTCTCTAATACAAAAACCCTCAAAGGGGTTTCCCTGTACTGGGAAAAGTTTGACTTTTAAATTAAAGAAGAAAACTGCTCCATAAATTGCACTGAATACCCAAACTGATCTATATAGGACATCTACTCTGACCATCACACAGAGCAGTATTTTTTCAGAGGCTGTGCACACACACCTTTTTGTCTGTGAAACTCAAGTGTTACATGAAGATATGAAAGGATTAAACATTATCTCTCTTTTACACAGAAAAACAAAGGAGATCTGGTGCGTGGTGTTAACTTCAGTTGGATTTGAGAAAGTTCAGCACCACCAGGACACACTCTGCACCTTACGTGACTGAAACTTTTATAATTTATCAAATATCACATTCCTAGTCAAACACTACACAGGAGTCAGGCCTCCCTGACGTTTGACTTTTGAACCCCAGGGCACTCATGGCCTATCCACAGGACATACCAACCAATGTAACGGTGTACATGTAACCATGTAACAACCATGTGTTACAAACAATCTTTTGCCTTCTAAAACTAAAAAAATGGAAATTAGAAAATGTTTTCAACAAAACACCTACATCCACTTCTGAATTAATCTTATATACAAAATTGCACTATAATTAGACAATGCCTAGTGAAACACATATTTACTGGCCCTAGGAAAGACAATATATTCAAAAGAAAAGCACTAAAATGAAAAGATTCCTTTAGCAGACTAGAAAGAGCTAAGCTGTCACAAACTCATGTAGTTCTGACATTTTTGCTCTGTAAAACATTGAACTTGGAAGAGTATATTGCACAAAGACAGCAACAGGGACAAATTGAGAAATGAATATTATAAAAAGGTAAAGCAATGAAGTTAATAGCTTATTTTAAAAAAAGAAGCAAACATCTGACATAGAATGAGAAGGCTCAACTACTTTTCATAGCTGTGCCAACCCTCCCAACATAGAAAAGCATAGCACAGTGAAAGCCAACATGGTTACATGGCTTCTGGACTGAGCTAAGTAACATCTAGCCAGCTTGGTGTGGAAGCAGCATGAACTTGGATCCCTCTCCATTTACTCATGTAAATATTCTGTGTGTATCCAATTCACGGACATTTGCGGCTTCCTTGAGCATAGGACAGGGTGTTTGGGCACCAACCTCAGGAGTGGGCATCTCATGAGTACCAGTGTACTTCCAGTAAGTTAACCTACAGCACTTACATTTCTTACCTTAAACTCTTCCTTTAGCTACCTGAGGATCCCAAGTTACCCAGATTTCTGATCACACTGTAAGGGACCTGGCTAAGATAATGCTGAGAAGGCAGTTAGACTAACAAAAGAAAGATTTGTGTTCACAGCAGGACTCAGGCACACAGGGATGCAGCTGTAACCTGTGAACTTGCTGTTAAGTTTCCTTCCAGCAGGGAGTTAGCTCATTCCAGGAGTCCAAGCTTCTCTTGACAGCCCAGGATCTGCTGTAATGGTCTCTCAGTGAACAGACTCAGAAAAAAAATGTAATTGAGCTGTTATGACTTGGACATTGTTTGATGCATGTCACTGAACATAACAGCAACCCTACAGCCTACGATACAGCTGAGAAAGGCAGACTTCCAGTGGTTATTTTAAATGGCATCCACCCATTCCAGCAGTATTTATTATATGTTTCCAACATCTTTTCCCATGTCATTACATCAAGCCCATGAAAAATATATTAGCAACACAATATTACATATGGCTTTGCTCAGAGATAGAGAAGTGTCAATAGAAACCCTTTGTACAATGTTACATTACTCATTCCAAAAGAAATCTCTAGTCGACATACCACCTCACTTAACTCCATGCTAGGCTTTTACATAGACAAGCTACTTATATTTCCAGGGTATTGACTGCTCATCAGATTTATACTGCTTTTGATACTGCAATCTCTTTCCTCCCACGGACCTGTTACAGAGAAAAGGTCCTCCTTTCTACCTACTTGGATTGACATGCTTTAGATGAAGAAAAAATCTTAGCAGTAAATAAAGGGAGAGACAGATTCACAAAGAGGCACAGACAGGGGTGTCGGTTCCTAACCACAAGGTGCCTTGCAGTCTGCAGATCCCCCTGCCAAGAGTTCTGTGCTTAAGCAATCCACAGGAATGACACCCGCAAAAGCCAGCACATTAGCACAGAGCTGCCTAACTTAGCTACTGTGAAATGCTAAAATCTTAAACTCTCTCCATGAACTTGGTATCCTTATCTGGGCTGCAGGAAAATGCCCATCTCCAACTGGGATTCATACATACCCACTCTCTTGAGTTAACTTCCCCTTCTCACAAAAGCTGACTGGGGAAGAGATGAGAGGCAATTACAGTACTCAAGAGATGACAGATTGGGGCTCAAATCTACTAGCAGCCAGATGAAAGTTTAACTAACATTCCCTTATTTAATCATATCTTTTTAGGTTATTCTAAGGTAGGAATCCTCCTGAAGCTGCTGTCCTGATATTACTAAATAACGAAGGGAGGGAGAGAACAAAGACCACTGTGTAGCCTAGTAGTCAGGCTGTTGTTTAAGGCACTAACCTTGAAAGTTCAATCTCTGCTTCAGTAATTGGCTGTTCATTAGGAGTAGAATCAGGTTTCTGTGCCCCTGATGGCAGGAGCTATTTTGTTGAGGTTCAACAGGTGCTTTCTGAGCTCTGCCAAACTAGCTGCTTCAGAGAGGACAGGCCCAGAGTGTCTTCTGTGATGGTCCTGACGTGTCTAGGTATGAGGGAGGCGCTCAGTTGCTCAGCCCTTGCTGCTGTTTAGCATCTCCAGACACCTGGGTTACGTGGCAGGTTTCAAAGACCTACATTTCTACCTGAAGTGTTTAAGGTGGCCATTAGGTACTTAAGGCCATGTCTACAATGCGGGAGCAGGGCCACCTGATCTGGCAGGGATCTGCATACTGACTCATAAACCATAAATGCTGGGGAGTTTAGTGCAGAAACACACAATCTGGCTCTGTGCATGGTCACTAATAAGCCATAGTGCTGTGCACAAGGCTGCACTCCACTGACTTTTCCAGATCAAGGGTTCCTGAACTCCAGTCTACCCCAGAGAGTAGACAGGCCCTACATCTGGCCTCAGTCCCTGCATGGATCTTGCCTGAGTTCAGCCAAGGAAATATTCATTATGGGGATCAAAACTAATCTGATTTCATCTAGCCTAGAAGACACAGGAAACAGATCAAAGGTGGATTTCTGCCTGGGTTTCTCATGGATTTCAATTTCAATTAACACTCCCAACTGCAGGCCTGCCTATTTCTTTCCTTGTTTTAGAAGCAGAAATCATTGCCAAGGCTCTTGCAGCCAGGCCAGAAAATAGTGACAAATAGTGTAAGCTGATCTGGCAGGCTTCATTAAGGACAGATTAAACACTGACAGTCCCCCAAGGTTTTTGTGATATGATTGCATGACATGGCCAATGAACTAGTCGCTCCCTAGGGTGAGAAGCAGAGATGATGTTCAACTGCCTGGAGAGTGGAACATAGACTGGTCTGTGAAATTACATGTTATGACAATGTAAGATGCAAAGCACCATCTCTAAATAAGGTGCTTCACCTCAAATAAACCCTGTGAATAGGTAAATACAAGTCTGTCTATTCCCAAGAGGGCTAANCCTGCAAAAGACCAACACAGGAACTCAACAGTCCATCCCAGTCAGGATGTCTTCCCTTTTTTCCCATGCAAAGTCCATAGCTCTCATCATTTAAGATTGTTTTTTCAAGAAATACTTGAGAATGGTCCCCCATTTACTGGGTCAAGTATTACTATATCAGAATGTCAAAAACTCTGAGTTGTCTGTGCTCATGGCAAGGTTGTCTTGGACCTAAAACAGCCTCCTAGTTCTACTACCTACTTGTAACCTGATGATTTTCCTTGTTCTACATGGTGGTGGATGTCTAAGTTTCTAATCACAAAGACTGCATCATAACATTTCCCTTTTCAATCCAAAATACTCCAAATGCTTCCAGATTTTCTCTTACATCGCCAGACCAAATAAATTGATCCTGCCTGAAATGTTGCCACTTAACATTGTGTTACTTGACTCTTTCTGTACCCATTCTATCCAAATAAAATGCATGTGAAATCAAATGCTTTTAAACTGAAATTTAAAAAAAAAGCCCCATAACATCAAAAGAAGAATGTTAGCCAGCAATCTTGATCTGATTTGTAGGTGCAGAATGGATGGAGTAGAAAGAAGCTGCACCGGGTCTGAACAGCTACAGCACAGGAGGCTGCATTAAGATAACGGCAAACAGAAGAGTAAAATTTGTCATTGACCATCTGAAATTATAGAGTTCTAGCAGCGTAGAAGTGAAAAGTGGAAGCCTCATCTGTGCCTCACTACTTTATCCAGAAAGGCAGGAAATTCAGATATATAACCATTAACATTATAATTGAAAAGTGGGAAACAATTCTGCAAGCTTCCATAGAAGCCTCTTCCTCTATTTTCAGAGGCAGAAAATTATCTGAGTTTCCACAGTCTTTGCTAAGGTCTGGATTGTATCTATTGACATAAGTTTGGAAGAGAAAAAAGTGCTGTTGAATGTGTCTCATGCCCCGAGAGCACTGCATCCAAGAGGCATAGCACAGCTTCTTAGCTGTCTCATGGATTTAGTCACATGGAAGACCTTTTTTTCAGTGCTGCAGGTTCTGTCTTTAACAGCCATTAGTGATTTCAACCAGATCTGGACATGTTTTAATGACGTTGTATCTAGCAAAAGCCTCTTGAACACAGTACATGCAGTGTCCTGTTTGCAGGGGTCTACCCTGCCTTTACTATTAAATAAAATTGTTTGGTTTGCTTACAGTTACTACAGGACAGCAGGGAAGAGACAGGAGGTGGAACTGATGTGTTGGTATACACATGGGAAGATGTATCTCTAAAAGGGAAGTCAAACAGTTTTATTTCGAAAACAGATCAGCAGCTGGTGGCACAATTTGGTCCTTGCCTTGTCCACCTTCCCTATTCTTCCTGCATTTTAGTACCTCTACACCATCACCATATCCAGCATTCACGACTTCTCCATTTAGCCCTTTTAGCTCAGGGAGCTCAAAAAAGATCAATAAATAATTACCTTTAGCTCTCCTGCTTCATCAAGTCAGCGCGGAGACACTTTGACGCCTGCTGTGACACCATTTGTCCCCTAGAAGTTCTGAATTGAAATGGATGTCTCCAGACTCCAGGGACATCCAGAGGGAACTTTCCACAAACAGCACTAGTTACTTGGAATGTCTTTATGTTTGTTAAATACAAGGAAACAAGTTAAAACACACAAACCAAAATTATCCACCAGGAGAATTATATTCCAATGTGACTAACACATTCAGCTAGTTAGATCTCTTTATGGCTTTACCTCCAATTTAGAATGAATTGAGTAACTTTCTGGGCATGTGGGGGTTCCAAGTGGAATGGGAATGATGAAAGCACTTATTCAAAACACTCATTAGCAATCTTTTCGAGCACTCCAGTCCAAATCAGCTATTTGAGTAGATTACTTATAATTTAGCAACCACACACTATGCCATGCCTGAAAAAATGGATTCCCAGAGACAACTAGAATGCTGCAGAAATCACTGTGAATTAAGAGGAAGGTTGTTGGAAGAGGGAGGAAAGAGCTGCAGTGATGTATGTGAGCAGTATCTTTTCTCTCCTTCAGATTTTGCAGAGTTCCTTTTCCATGCACAGAAAGTTTCTTGATTTCTAGAAGCGGGAGGGCTCTGGCTTGGTGGGAAGGAATCAAAGGTGTGAGTCTGCTCCTACCACCATTTGCCCTAGATAATACAGGTATTTATTTAGACAGATCTCAGATAATCCCAGTGCCTGGAACTAATATTTTGACTCTAGGAGTTGCAAACTTTCTCCTGCTCCCAGCCTGAGCCTGAAATCAGGGAAAAGAAAACAAACCCTTGGTTTTGCAGCATAATGCTCTCATACCCATCCCAGAAATTGGCTTCTGCCTTGACCTGCACAGCATTTTTTGCAATATATCTCATTGTACCCTTCAATCTGAAGCCAGGGAATTGAAAAATACCACTACTTGTTTTGCCTTCTCCAAATACAGTCCTGCTGCAGTAGATGACATCCATAAGGGAATACTCGGTAAAAAAATGTGATGATGTGTGGCTTTCAACTGCACCTTGGTTCCTGAAAGCAAGAAAATTTGGACAAAGTCGTGTGCTTGCTGTTTTCTTTTGGCTGCTTCTATGCTGAGCCTGGAGGCTCTTCATTGACTCCATAGGGTGCCTAATTCTGGCACCTAGGCTTACCCTGTTAGGACTAAGCTCAATTTTTACAGGCACTCAAGTGCAGAACTAGAATTCTTGAAGTAGATATTACACATCTAAAAGCAGAGCACTTATAGGATCTCAAGTTATTAGTCTTATTCTAAGCAGATTCACAGTAGCATCTCAGTGTGTACAGAGGTACTCAATATATTATTCAAGGATACAAATATTCCATCACAATCTTCACACACAGTGCGTGCAGCCATGTTCTTGCTTTCTCAGCTCAGATGCAGTACCATATACAACTAAATATTTCTGTGCTAGGAATATTAGATCCTAAATGATTCTACTTTGCTGAAGAACATCATGTATCCCTTGTGTAAAATAAGTTTTCCAGGTTCTGCTATAATCAGCAGTATGCCCAAGCAAACAACTGCTTTAACAGGATTCATTACAGACAAAATGGGATTGAAATCCCATTGTTGACTAGAGAAAAAAAACAGATAAATAGTTCCTTTTCTTTCGCATCAGCATCTTATTTGCTTTGTATTCCTAGAAAATAAAATATGATGGGAAGAGCCCACTCTTCTCAGGGAACAGTCTGTCTTAAATCTCTGTTTGGACAGTTGGTGCATGGTGACTTCTCTCCTTTTAAATTAAGGAAACTCTAGTACTGTTTTCCACAGAAGCACCATTTTATTTTTTTTGCCGTGAACTATTTGCACCTCACTATAAAATACTTTGAGATTAACATTATACTAATCAATAGTTAGGCCTAATTAAACTTGCTGCTTTAATTATATCAACTGTTGCTTTTAGAGACTTCATCGAAAACATCAGCGATGGTGAGAAGGACATTTTCATTTCCTGCTCTCTCAACCCCCCAAGCCTTTCATTAAGCCCTTCACTGCAGATGTCCATCCTGGCACCAGCTGACTCGATAGCTGCACTAGCGCCAATAAAACCTGGCCATCATGGCCACATTCAGAATTACTGACTACCAGAGATGATCATGGTCAGAACCACTGCCTGACAAACAACTGGTTGTTGTGATCTCATCTACGGATTCTCACCCTTCTTTTGCTGCCGTATGCCTTCC
>WAAD01036690.1:34934-54567 GCA_013389945.1 Fregata magnificens | reverse complement strand
GCTGACATGCATTCCTGTTTCTTCCCTTTGGGTTAGGTTTGGGGGTTTGTTTTTTTTTTTTTGAAGGTCTTCCAGTGTGAATGTTAAAATTAGTACACATTGCTTGACTAATTAACATTCTCACAGTATGCTCAGTTGGTAAACGTTATGGTGAGTGAGAATTCAGTACAATTTACCTATTAAGAGAACTGCAGGCAAAGGTTACTTACCATTATGAACGAATGCTTTGTATGCCTTGAGAATTTTAAACTGTTTTCTAGTTAAAGTTGATAATCNCATGTCTGGTACAAGCTTCAGTTTTCATTAGCTTTTGAAAAGCCAACAAGTGAACAAACGCTTGCGAGTGCAGAGACCGGCCAATATGCTGAAGTGGGCATCTGGGGACTGCTGCTTTTTTGGAATGATTTCTACATTGCAAGGACTTTATCTGTGCTT
Organism: Fregata magnificens; assembly: GCA_013389945.1. Classification (NCBI taxonomy): domain Eukaryota; kingdom Metazoa; phylum Chordata; class Aves; order Suliformes; family Fregatidae; genus Fregata; species Fregata magnificens. Next base: position 54,132 of record WAAD01036690.1, on the reverse strand, counting down.
TTAAAAAGTTTAAACTTAACACACCTTTCACCCTGGAAACTTTGAAGTGCTTAGATAAGAATCAAAACACTGACTCTTCTGTTCAAAAAAAAAAAAAAAAAACAACGCACACCACCAAAAAACATTCTTTGAAACCATGACTCACTCACTCAGACGGTTATTAAAAAGAAGCTATAAATCATGGTGGCAGCTAGAAAAATCAGCTTACCATAGTCATATCTGAAGAATTCATAGTCTGTGTCCTACCACTCATTTTTTAATCTTATAGTCACGTAATAAGTACATTGTGAAAATTGTTACAGCCCTGGTAACAGGTTTATGACTCTTTCTGCCTGTTCTGTACTTCAGGACTTGTTCATTCACTGATGCTAGCTCTTGCAGTTTATCACCCTTGGAGTTTTACCTTACTGAAGTCATGTGTTTATACATGAAGTCATATATTTATATGCCTCAGTGTATTTATTTTTTTAATGTTTCTGGCCTTCATCATTCCTGAAAACAAGGGTAGCCCTGTAAAGACCCAGAAGGCAAGAGGGCACAAGAAAAAGTAAAAATTCAATAAGTTTTTTATCCCTTGATATCTAGGCAATCTTATGATTTTGGAGGTGCAGGACTCATGGTCACATACACTTGGAGAGCCTAGCATGGTCAATCCCACTTGATTTCAAGTTGCCTCCCTCCAGGGAAATGATGCTTTCTCACTCTGGGAGTCTGACTGAACATGCAGTTCGTACAGCGTGCACGGTTTTTTTAGCTGTAGCTCTCACCCGCAGTCAGTAGAGAGCCAAACACACTTGTCCACACAGGATGCCTGGCAGGAAATCGGTTGCCACATTTCTCAAAGCTGTGTGATACAGTCTTTTAAATGCTGCCTGAAGCACTCGGTTGGTGCTGTCTCTTTCCTCCTAATCCCACGTAAGTCTTCTTTGTGCCTTGCCCAAGAACCCTGTCATTTTTTCACCTCGAGCTCACCACGTACTAGTGCAGTAGATGGTACACCAATCGCTAAAATGAGAACTGGGTCTCATGCAGCAGCGTTGTTATTAATGGCTTCACAATCACATTTTCTCTTCCACCGGGACTGTTGTATCAACATACCGAGTATGTACGCTAGAAACGCATATCAACATACTGAGTCCTTATGCTGGAAATGCAACTCACGTCAGAAAGCTCAACTCTTGACTTGCCCTTGGAATTTAACATGCCTCACTGGAAGTTACTGGATGCTTTTTTCGTGGTCCTCCTTTATTACAACAAGCTTAAAAATACTCAGTGACTCAAGTATTCATTGTCAATGTACATGACTTGAATACACTCAACTGCAAGTGATGTTCAATCTACCACCGACCGTTATCTTGTGGAAAAAACAGTCTACCTTGATTTAAGGCAGTGAAATCNGAAATAGGGTATTTGCTAATAGGCATTTGCCACACTACAGAGGGAGGTGTACGAGCTTCCATGTTAGGGAAAAGTCAGCATCATAGGCATAAGTAGTAGCCGCCTTGTACTTTTATACTAGTCTCCTGAGAGCTTATTAACGCAGAGTTCTAAATTTTCACTGAAAGTTTATACTTCCGCCACAGTTTTAAGGAAAAGGTGTAAGGTAAAATGTTTTGGGGAGGACACATCCAGAATGCTACATGTCCAATATTTATTGACTTTAACACACAAAATACTAATGTTAAACACACATACTGTTGGTTGTGAAAATTAAGAAGTTTCATAATTAATAAGCTCCCAACTTTCACAGGAGGCAGCCTCTAGCAACTTCTTCGCTCCTCTAACTCATAAATTAGAAGACTTTGCAGATGTCCCTGTTATCCCTAAGATCCTGTGAATTTCAAAGTAATATAGGCAGGATTTCCTCTGAGAGCCTTTCCCCTTGGACTGCTCTCCTCTGCGGAGGGGCAGCCCTACTGAACATAATCATGTTTATTTGTATAGATTGTACAGAAAATGATATCCCATTGATTTCAAAGGGGTATTTTTTGATGATACACTTTTAAAAAGTGAAGTGTAAAACTGAACAGGAAAGAAATAGGAGCTATGAAGAGCAGTCATGAGGAAAAACTATCTGTGAGATGCTTAAAATTAGTGGGATTGCCTGCCCAAACTCTGGGTCTGCTGCAGGCCACCAGGGAAATGGCACTATTTCAGTTTGAAGTGCAAGGATGGGGTCTGTCAATACAACAGGTGCGGTCAGAGGTTTATACATCCTGGCCAGCTACTGTAATCACGCTTAAAAGGTGATCACCTTTTCAATCAACCCTAAGAAAATGAGGCTGCTTTAAGTAGTTGTCTAAATGTGGATTTATGGGCTTATTTTTAAGCGTCTGAAATTGTAGTCAGAGGTTTGAAAGGGGATGCTCAGCTGTCCTCGTGTTGGGAATGGGGGGCTGGTGATGCGTGCAGCCGGCGGCCGCCCCTCACCAGCAGCCTGTGACCTGTGAATCGAGCATCTCTGATTAACCCGGTATCTGCAAATGCAGATACCGGGTTAATGTTTTAACCTCTTCTTTACACGTCCTCTGCCCTTTTGAGTCACAGGACCTTTCTTCTCCCTCCCTTTCTGCTAATTGTTCCAGTTGTCAGTTAGCAGTAACGGCTATTGGTGTTGCACTGCTTGCTCAGCAGTGCAATTTCCTTTCAGCTCTCTTTTCAAGGAAGTGAAACCACTGCGATGTATTTTTGCATTCTGAGGTGCCAACGCAAAATGAAGCACTGCAGGCAGGAGAGAAAGGTAGCTGAGAAGAGCTGCTGTTATGGTGAGGGGGAAAAACCCACGTTCCCTCTGTGATAGTTTCTCACAGTGTTTCAAAGTGCATGATAAAGTGTGCAGTGGATTTAGCGGAGTAAATAAGCCTCAGGCCAGTCTTCATCTCGGGTGTTTTGTCTCTTTTTCTGCTGTCATCATTAACAATTCCAATTCCAATTCCATTTGATGAACAAGTAAGTGACAATTTTACTGTTTTTTAAGGAAGTATGTATGTTTGGCGTGAAGGAGCTCTATAATCTTACTGCTTCAACTCAGTTTTATTGACTGTGAAATACATTTTAGGTCTTTCTGCCATCGGTAATGAGGAAAAATTGTGATTATAAAATACAAACAGTTTGCAAGTTCCTTTTTGGATTGACTGAAATACTGAAGTATGAAATTTATGTTATTTAGCAATTAAATGAGAACCCATGTAGTAACACAGGGAAAATGAAGCTGGCTTCTGGTGTATTGCAAAGTAGATAGAAAATAGGCCGTGCTGCGTAGTCCCAAAACTTGGACAGTTTTTAGAGAAATGCCATTAAGAGTTTAACACCTCTTGTAAGTGAGCAATTCATGTTTTGCTGAGCAATGGTAATTACACGTTGAGCTCCACTTTGTCAAATGTTAAATTACATAATGTAAGGGGGTTTCTTGTTGAAAAACTGTAACATTTTTAGAAAACTGCTGTGTTTTCAGTTTCTTGAAATTGATACTTTGCAGGTTGTTATGTGTAAATTGTTAGAACCATACCTGAGTGTTGGTGTGACTTGCTGGAGGCAGGTTGTATGGATTTCTGTTCAATTACAGTGGAGCATTCTGTGTGATATAGTTAGCATTTTATAAGAATACCTCCAGCATTCTGGGAAAGAACATTTTAAAATACGTATATATTGTATTGTGGGCGTTCTTCTCTGCAAATTTATGGAATATATTTTGAAACAGCGACTGCTATTAGTAAGAACATCTGTATGTCTTTGTGGAGTGTCAGAAGACATTATGAGCAATTGGTAAATTGGAAGGCTTTAAGAAATGAAAGTTATGAAAGAACAATCGATATTCCTGTTTTGGAGGAAAAAAGCTATCATTCATCTGTAGATCTTTGTAAAGCATTGGCTGTTGAGTTCCAGTATTTGACCACCCTTTGAAATACTTTGATTAGTTTTATTTGAATAGTAACAGTTGTAGTTTTATATCTAAAAAGGCAAAAAGTGAGTCAAATATTTTCAGTTCAGATTGACTGCTTAGCATCTTTAATGTCTTCCTGTATCTTTGTGGTTGAGAAACATGTCTGTCTTGTGATCTTGAGTGCTTTGCCCAAGATAGTTAACAATGGGTTCTTTGGTTTTTGAGTGTCCTCATGTGGTAAAGATTTTTAAAAATGCGCTCAAACACTTCATGCTTCAAAACAAAATACAGGTATGCACTGAAAGTCTTAAGAAACAAGCCTGCTTGAAAGTTTCTGAGATGACAAAAAAGGAGCTTGTTACTAAGTTTCTTACTTAGTTACTAAGTTTTCTCTTGAAGAGAAAATACATGTGTCCTGAAGGACAAGTTCCTTCTATTTGCTGGAACCTAGAGGCACCCTGCATCTGAACACACCCAGCTGCGCAAATACAAACAGTTAAGAGGAATCCTTTTCCAAATTCAGGGACTTACGGTTTGGCATCTGCAGAGTTTATGTTTTCATTAAAAAGGAAAAAAAAAAAAAAAATGTTTCCAGGCCCTGTATTTGCAAAGCAAACCTTCCATATGTGAAGTAAATGTAAACAGATGAAGCTTTACTTCAGAGTGTCTGAGACTCCAGGAAAGCTGCAGCGTAAAGACAGCCGTCCCCCAGACTGTGCAACCTGGAAATAAGAATTCACATGTCACTTAGTGGAGAAGGTGCTGCAAAGGGAACGTGCTGTAAATAATTGTCACTGGCAACAGAACGTGAGCAGTACCACTTCACAAAACAAGTCTCTGAAAGAGTGTTTGGCGTATTTATTTAAGTCTTTGAAGAAATTACAAACCAGTCATTGGGTATATTGGTGCAAGAAAGCTTAGTTTTGGAGGTGGAAATCTCTTCTAGGATCTACTTTATTGGTCACAGAAAGGTTTATTTATAAGGTTATGCTAGCAAGTGTTATGGCAATCCCTATGCTATTTCTGCATTAAGTATAGGACATAGAAGTGTTAATCTATACTTGCTTTCCTTCTAAAAACTAGCATCTTCAGATTGTACCCAGAGAATCTCAGTGTTGTTTGCTGACAAAGGATTTTTGTGTTTGTATTATATTTTTTTATATATACATAAATTTATATAAAAAATATAATACATGTGTGGGATCTGAATTCACTGATCATGTGAAATGCTAAGCAGGAAAAAGTTTTGCAATAGTCAGTTCACTGAATTACTATCTCTAATTGAGTAGCAGTGGTAATTGTCATGACATTGGGATAGTCATGGTTTCAGATTTCATGATGAATATGAGAATCGGATCAGACTTACAACTCATCTGGTCAAATAGAGCAGGTTTATTGCCTCAATTTGAAATCCCGTCAACCTATATATGGAGAAATATTTTAAACCATTTTTGAGAAAGTTCTGTCTCATTTTGTGTTTTCTCAAAAGTAAAACAGTCTAAAAGAATATAAAACTAAACAGAGTTTTAAGGATTGAAAAGATGAGGTTTTCTGCAACTACATACATAAGTTTGCATTATTTTTTGTGGCAGTTAGTAGGACTAATGTGAATGTATAGGCACGGAAATATTCCTCAACTTACTGTCCATAGTATGTCTGTTATGAAGTATTGACTGCATACCTCTTTTTTCCCCTCCAGTGGCCACAGATGTCTTCAACTCCAAAAGTCTGGCCATTCAGGCCCAGAAGAAGATCCTTGGAAAAATGGTGTCCAAATCAATAGCAACTACTTTGATCGATGATACAAGCAGTGATGTTTTAGATGAGCTCTACAGAGTGACAAAGGAATATACACAAAATAAAAAGGAAGCAGAGAAAATCATCAAAAACCTCATTAAAATAGTCCTCAAATTGGCAATTCTCTACAGGAACAACCAATTTAATCAGGATGAAATAGCGTTGATGGAGAAATTCAAGAAGAAAGTTCATCAGCTGGCTAAGACCGTGGTCAGTTTCCATCAGGTGGATTATACCTTTGACAGGAATTTTTTGTCCAAACTGTCAAATGATTGTAGAGAGCTACTTCGTCAACTCATTCAGCGTCACCTAACTGCAAAATCACATGGACGTGTCAACAATGTGTTTGATCACTTCTCTGATTGTGAATTTTTGGCTGCCTTGTATAATCCCTTTGGACCTTATAAACTCCATTTGCAGAAACTTTGTGATGGTGTCAACAAAATGCTAGATGAGGGGAACATATAAGTACTTGTATTAAAGTTGACTGCCTGTGCATTATTTGTAGATGGAACACTGTTGATTTATGAAGGAATAAGGGAGCATGCAAAAAGGTCTTTTTACATTGTGACAAATATTTCCAAAATATCTTTATTAAATTGATTCCTTATTACGAGCTATCTGTTGCTGTTCATAGTCCATCTGGAAGAAAGACTGCACATGACAATTTTTACTGTGCTTTGCCTACAGAAACAGCTGGATAAAGACAATAAAACAGAACAGTCCAAGTAGAGTAAGAGTCTTGCAAGATAGATATAGAAAACAAATTAAATGCTGTCAGACAATCCAAATCTTCCATACATTTACAGAATTATTTCTAAACTATCAGAGTCCAGTAATGTTAGTAACAGGCTATTGTGGTGATGGTACACTCTATAATTTCTTTGACTTATCTGTAAAATATATATTTGATTCATTTATAGTCTTTTATGCTCTCTGCACAGATCACAGCTTCCTAGTGTTGCCCTTATGACGCATTCAGTTTTAAATAATAACAGTGATGTTGTCACTTAGAGTCTTAATGGGCTTGTTCATCTCCAGCTCAGTGGTGAAAACTTCCTGTCTGCAAGGCTACCAAGTATACATCCTTATAGACCCGCACAGATGCTTGCTTCCTTTGATTATATGGGGATTATTTGAGGAATAAGCTACAGTAGAATAGCCTAACTGGGGAAAAGTATTCCCTAGAAAACACTTGTGGTACATACTTTTAACTCTGCCTATAATAAGGTAAAACACAGTGACTTACCTGTGCAATTCCTTAAGATATTTAGAATCCTGCTAATAGGTCATAATTCTTTTTTAAAAGGTGTGAGTCAGTATATTTTATATGCTAGCCTGGTGTGTATGATGATGTGAATTCAGAAAACTTAATCATCTGAAAATAAATTCCAAGCCGATTTGCTTTGTATACAATGAAACTAGAAACAGAATTTAGTTTTATCATTGCATTATATACTATTTAACTAATGGAAAAATGGCATCTTTAATAAATTTTTTTTCTTCTTGTCTCCCCTCCTACCTTTCGTCCTTCTTTTTCTCCCTCATATTCTCCCTGCCTTGCCCTCTGGGGATAAAAAAATGTGACTTTCTAGACACTGTAATGTACTTAAAAGCGTGAAGTTAATACATTTCAAACACCTGAAGACTTTTTGTTAGGAAGCATATAGAGAATTTGCTGTTTATTTAATTGCCAGTGTTTTTGCTGTTTGCTGTGTCCTTTTGTTTTAATGAGTAAACCAAAGAATATTTGCACTCTGAACTTCTCATGCCTTTTTTTTTCCCTTGTTGCATTTTAAATTATAAAGAGCAAACTTGGCCTGTGCCAGCAGCGAAAGCATCACAGCCTCTGACATATGGCTTCAGCATTACTTGTGATTTTTTGAGATGATAGAAAATTCAATTTTATTCATGTTTGTTTGGTCACTAGGCTCTGAATATTCCCAGAAAGGTGCCAGAAATGTGGCAGAGAAATGTGTGTTCAAAATGTGAACTCATTTTATACAAGCCACTAGTGTCTAGCAGAGACAGAAGATTAATGTACTACTAGGCTGGAACAACTAGGAACTGATGTAAGGACAGTGCACCAGCATTTGCCAAGAAATAGATTATTAGCTTGACATCTGAAGGAGTATCATTCAAGATCCCTTCCCATGTTTTACTTAAACAGTAAATACATTGTACTTTTGTCCATCAGAAGTCATGTATAGGAATGCAACATCATAAGGAAAATCCCACAAAGAGTATAGTTTCTGATGTATTTGCTCCACCTCTTTCTTTTCTTTTCCCACCTAGAAAGAGAAAGCTGTTTGTTTTCTTTCCCAATTCTTCTCTCTGAGGTGAGAGTAGAAAGGAACTTGACTTCTAGATATTGAAACTGTTTTCTTTACAAATCCTACTTCAAAATCATGTTCTGATTCTCCAAAACAGCATAGTTTACAATGAACAGTTACTGAAAGGAGGACAGGACAGTACCTTGTTTAGAACCAGACACAATATATGCATGTGCTGTGTAAACCACGGAAGATTTTCTTCAGCCATGACCCAGAATATCTTGCTCAAATTTGAATTTTCTCCAGGACAAAAATTGTTTAAATGGTCTTCGTACATTGTTGGCGAACACCTACTTACATGTATATGAGCCATATTGTAGTCAAACTATGGATATTTTCAGTAACACAGTAACTTCTTAAGCAGTTGCATTATCTGGCCATACACTTTTTAGAAAAAGTGAAAATTGCTCATGGAGGTTTGTTTATAAGCATAAAAACTTGACAACTAGGAGAGTTATATTTAGCTCACAATCTAGTTGCATTCTTCTGAGATGCTGTAACAATAGTTCTTGTCTGGCATTCATTTTAAATTACAAATAAGTGACTTCTTTAATGATGAAAGAAAACAATTGTACTGGATTTCCAAAGATCTACCTTCACAAATAACACAACATAGCACTCAAGCTGTATAATTTTGCAGTTAATTTATTTTTCCTGCAGCATACGTAAATAGTGGCTTTAATTATCAAAATTCAGAAATAAACTGATAGCATTTTTCCTTGTAATACACTTGTCCTATTAAAGCATCGACCCTCTTGCAGAAACTTGACACAGTTAAGAGTTTAAAAAAGCTTGCAGTAGTACTGTTTAATTATGGGTAGGATAATGCCATTATTCTGTGCTGCGAAACTGATGCAACACTGTGTTTTAATAGGGTAAAAATTATGAATATATTAAAATCCAATCATCATGGATTCATTTTACAACAGGCTTTTAAATCTCAGTAGCTTAGGTGTTTCATATTTGTAACGTCCTTTTAATCTTTAGTTAATATGTAGTGCCTAATGCCATCCAAATACATGTTGGTGAAGTTGTGAAAGTTAAAACTAATGTTATAGCCTTCTAGAGGAGTTGAAAAAGTGGTAAGTGAGACCTTGGATACCTTTTGCAAGACACATCAAACTGATCTCAGCCATACAAAGAAAACAAGATACAGGGATGTTATCAATCAATCACAGCCATTTTGTGTGTGCCACCTTAAAAGGGATTCACTAGAACTTTTGGCCACCCCTTAATTATGTTTGTATGCATTTGTCTGTATGCACAGACAAACAAAAAGGCACAACTGGGTAAGTTACAAGCGTTATTCTTGTCCTTAAGCTCTCTTGAGATTTATCTTCATTTGGAAGGTACATAGATTATCAGGAGTCTGGAAGCTTTCAGCAACTGGTGTGGGTTTTTTTTTCTTTAGGAAAATACCAAATCATGTGTCTTCTAAAAAAAGATTCAACCCCACCCATAAAGCAAATTCCTGTAAAATAAAACAATGAGGAGATGGCCAATTGCTTTCTCACATCTGTCCCTAAAAAGATTGCATTATCCCAAGGAAGTAGTGAACTGATTTTGATGCCAGTTGGCTTCAGTTGCTTTCCAGCCCCTTGTTGTAGCTATAACAGCTATAATGTGACTATTTAAAGGTAAACCGGAAGTCTGCATGTAACTCTTCAAAGGACCAGAACACGCTTGTTTTCATGGTCTAGCAGGGAGGAATCCACACTACTCGTAAGTCCATCATTGTCAAAGATGACAGTGTTGCGAGGAGGACAGAGAAGATGCACATTGTACTGGTTTAGATGATGTCGTGGTTTATCCCCAGCCAGCAGCTAAGCACCACACAGCCGCTCGCTCACTCCCCCACGGTAGGACGGGGGAGAGAATGATGAGTGTCACTGTGATGCGTGTTCACCATCTGGTGACCTGCTACCATAGCTTTCCTTTGGCCTTACATGCTTTTCCTGCCCTTCCGAGCAGCGGAACTACTCTTCAGACAGGTCTATTCCTTCCCTACCGTTTTTGCCCCAAGATTATATTACATTGTGTATGCATCTAAGGAGAACAGTAGATGATAGAATATGTTACCCACTTCACTTAATGTAAAAAACAGAGCTAAATACCAGTTTCCTGGGGTTTTATTGCAATGTAATTCGAAATCTGACAGAATCATCTACATCTTGATTGAGTTGTTAATACTGGTTTGGGTATAATCTATACCCTCATCAGCGTAGTAAGCATTTAGCTGTGACTTCAGTACATGTACTTTTGAGCCTTTAAAAAACAAAAAAAACCCAAAAAAACAAAAAAGAATTGCTTTTGAATGCATTACAGAGGGTATACTCTAGCATGAACATGAAGACTCCTGTTTGCATAACCATTTGCAGAGAAACCTTATTGTTACAACTGTTTTTCATTGAGATTTGGGCAGGTCAGCCAACATTCATGGTCAAGTGGCAAACATCTGCGCTCTGGATAAAACAACTGTCAAAGGAGATTATAGTTGTCCAGAGAAGCTCCATAATATCTTATTTTTACGATTTGCACATAAACGAAATGTCTTTTGGGAGAGGAAATTTTCCTATCTATCTTAAAAAAAAAAAATTACTACCCAAAACCGCACTGTGGCTACTACTCAGAAAGGCTAAGTAATGTAGTTGTTATTTCCAATTTGTTAAGAAAACCCTTGCATTTGTTCTTACAGAGACAGTTCTAAAAAACTAACCCATACTAAATTACTGATCTATGGTGTTGAAGTTTGCATACTGCAGCTGAAATTGTATTGCAACTTTGACATTCATATCTATAGTATTATGTATTTTAGGTTACCGTGTGATTTATTTTCCCTCTGAAAATAAAGGAGTAGTATCTCCTTACAGGCTATGTCTAGGACCTCTTTCTGTTACAGTAATCTTGATCTATATCACAAATCAAGACTTCTTAATGTTTAAACAACAAATTGCTGAAGTGACCTCTCTTTTCTTAGTATTCAGTTTTAATATTTAGAGTTCTGGTTTCCAATTTTAAAGCTGATATTTACGGATAGGACATTCCTGAAACAATACCCACTTTTTCTTGTGAGTTTGGGGAATACAGGAACTGAAGTATATCCCCTAACAATCTGTAAGTTTCTACTTGCTATCACTCCACCAGTTTCTGGAGAAACATCCCTTATGGCATTTCTTTCTATTAGGGAACAAATTGGAAATAGGCAGCTCATAGTTTTGGGATGTCGCATAATTACACAGTATCAAGCAAAGAAGCAGACTATAACGATTAAGAATAATGGAATTAAGGAGGTACGTTACTTAACCAACTTTCCCAAGCAACCGAAACCTGTTTGCTATTTGTTGTTCTCCCCTGTGGGAAAAGTCTTGCTGTGGTAGGTGGAGGACAAAGGTGGAGCTTCCTACAGTTACTGTGATTTAGATATAAATTACTTTTACCATTGCACGTAAGACCTTCCACTTTCTACTCTAAAAATCTTAACACTCGATTTTAAAATCCTGCTTCCCATTGGCAGGATGACAAATGACATATTAAATGTCAAATGACAAATTAATTCCTACTTCAGTTTGTATTAAATATTTTGGTTTAAAATGTGCTTTTATTAATGCACATAAATACGAGCTGAAACCAAATAGAAGTCAGCCTTGGTCATCATATCTTTCTTCCTACATACCTTAGTTTTTCTTCAGTCAGTAGGTGTTTTGTGTGCTATAAAGAACCTTCTTAGTGGATATAATTCTGAAGGTTTTGATAAATACAGGTTGTTCCAAGAGAAATTTGTTGGCTTTTCACCCACTTCTTCTCCATTTCCTGCAGGCAGCTTTTCAGAGTATCAGCCCCAGTGGTCTTTAAACATGGCAATTTAGAGCTCTTCATTTGCAATGCCCTTTATGGGACATTTTGAGTTACGTTTTTCAGAATTAATTTATCATTGATTGTTCTGGCCAAGCCACAGTTAATAGTTGATGAAAAATATTGTTACATTTAATTTGTGTGAGGTTTTTTTAATACAGAGAGTATGATGGTGTAGATGGAATAAATCAGCCCAAGTAGGCCCCATATACCACCAACCTTTCTTTTCTAGCATGAAAATGGCAATGCACCAGTTCTACTCCATTATGGAACAGCGTTGAAAAATTATTTGGCTTTCTGGAGCAGAATTTAGCCTCCTTGCATTGGAGGAATCTGTTTCACTAGCTGGGCTTGGCTTGGGTCCTGAGGCAAAAGTCCCCTGGCTGTTGATAGACTACTGTTAATTAAGGGTTCCTGTGACATGAAAGGACAGCCTTTCCCCATTCGAGAAGCACTTAGCTAATGCTTTCATTTTACTTCACTGACTGGACTTGAGATACTGTGGTTCTTCGCTTTGTTTGTTTGGGGTTCGGTTTTATTTTGTGGAGAGTCAAGACCTACAACTGTGTATCATCTGCTAGGCCTGCTAAGAGATTGTAGAAATAAAACAGACTGAGGCAGTGCTTTGAGCCAGGGGGGAAATAAGTGCATTGGTCCCGGGGCATAACATGAGATCAGCTGTTACTTTCAAGAAAGCTGGTTCTGTATCTCAAGGATCTTGATAATTCAGCAACAGAAAAATGATCTCATCCTTGGAACTAAAGTCAGTCTCTTTGCCCACCTGAAAAGCTATCTGTCTCAGTTATAGGCTGCTTAACTTGATTTCAATGGTATGGACACTCCCAAAGGTACATTTGCTGTGCCATCATACGAGAAACTATTAGGGAAAAGTGGAAAGGAAAGCTCAGCACTTTTCTGGGAGAAAGGGCTGTGATCAGACAAAGATCTCATTAAGTTTGCTTTGCCATCTTAACTCTGATAAGGTCTACTGCCTACCATAAGCATAGGCATTTGACTTTGGCTGAGACAGACAATATGTTTAAACTTACAGTTCCAGTATCCTATGACACTGCAATCTATAGTTTACCCCAAAACTAGAACTGAGAAGCTCATGCTACAAAATACGGAAACAGGGAAGGAAGCCCTTTACAAAAGAGTATCAATGAAAAAGAGTCTTTGCTACAGTTTGGAGCTGGGAGAAGTTTGGCTGGGGAATTCAGGCCTCCCACCTCATTCCTGATGAGCAAAACAAGTGCTGAAGAGGAGTACAAGCTACTAAGAAAAAGGTGTTTATGTTGTTACTTCGTTGACTGGCTGTTCTCCACCTATCCATCTTGCTTCTCAGCCAGTGGGCTATTCCATACTTCATGTATTCTTGACTAAAATTGCTCTTTACTGCAGGTTGGGGAGGAATGCTCAGCACAGAATGTAGTCAGTCTGAACCTGTGGTGTTTGGCTTTCATTTGCATTTTTGGGGTGGTTGGGATGGAAGCTGGCAGAGTGGGTATTTCTGAGAGACAACTGGAAGTCTCCTGTTTATCTGGGGGGAATGAACATACACGTGCTGTCGTGCACAGAGAAAGCGTCTGTAACAACATTGGGATTAAGAACTCTGGAATGTACTTGGTGGCAGTTGAGAAGAGGCCATTTGAGGAGGCACGGTTTAAAAGTAGCTTATCTTTTGTGCACATTTTCTGTTTATTAAAGGAGCTGCCTGGATTTATTCCAAGAGCAGAACCTCTTGGAATTTTTGGCTGTTCTAAAGCTCAATATGGCCATTAACTCAGGAAGCAACTGCACCGAATCAGTTTTCTCAGGAGGCATTTCAAGTCTTCCATCTATTCAGTAAAGATTCAGCTCATCTGTAGATTTTATTTACCCGTAACTTGGTAGAAGTGCCAATAGGCATCTGATTTCCACAGAATGCGACATACAGTTATTTGCTAGTCTTTTTACCTCTTATTTTAGTCCACGTGGGTTTTACTCTCCTTTTTTTACCTTCAAGGAGACCAAGTTAATGGATTTTTCATGAAGAATCATTTAGGATGAAATGGAGAGGTTGTGTTACGGGAGCAACACCGTAACCTTTGCTGGCACCTCCCTAACATCTCTCCACAGGATGTATTTTCAAAGCTGTAGATGTGCACAAGCAACTAGTTTCTGCTTGATGAATTTGTTCTAGTAACGTGTTATTACATACCAGCTCAGCAGTCCACCAAGCCCTGACTGACCCAGGGCTTCAGTCTCCCTTAAACTGTGAGTCTCTGATGGAATCAAATGGAGAGCTTACATAGTGCTCTGCTTGTGCCCCCAGCATGGATTTTCCACTTAATTGAGTGGTATGCGTGACAAATGCCAAAATTAATGTTTCTTGCCAAAACAGGGACGTAAGACCTCCTGTGATGTGGGTTGTTGACAAGAGCTATAAAAATGTTTGCATTTTTATTTGCAGTTGGTTATAAGAATATATCCAGTCTTAACTGCACAGTAGGCTTGCTCCTCAACACAACGTCAGGAAAGCTGCTTTTCAAGTTCTGAGGGTGACAAACAATGGATTCAATGGCAAGAAAAACCCCACTTACTAACTGCTGTAGGCTCACAGAAAAGAAAAAGAACACATGAGAATGCAAGTTAGAATGGAAATAATACCATTTGCTGTTCCTGCCGGTGAAAGGGATCAATAGAAAGACTATATGCTAGCTATGAAGAATTCCTCAGCAGGGGTTTCTATCACATAAAATTGTGTACCTAATCAAAATAAGTAGTTTTCTCTAACCACTTTTACTGAAAGAATAACTAATAGTAGGGTGAGCTGGGCCATACAGTTGGTTTACATGGGATGAACATTTGTGACCAGCTCAGGGCTGAGACCTCTCAATGACCTCTCTGCACTGGCAGCCAGAGGATGGCTGCAGAGAGACAGAGGAAATGGGGACGATGACCTGGCCGCAAGTGAGGCCTCTTTGGTCACAGCAGAAAACATCTATCTTCAAAACCCCAGGGACTTCTACAGCGCTAAGGCTGTGGGGAGGTACCATCTGTTGTAGGCCATGCTTCTGTAGTGTTCCGTGAAAGGTGCTACAGTTTTTACCATGGATTCAATACCTAGTTGCTGGTCATGGCAAGAAACACCCAGTTGCCCCCTTCACTCACGTTTGTAGAGAAATCTTTGTTCCCAGTGAATAGGCCTCTACAAATCTCCACGAGCAAAACCATTTAGAAAGCAAATAAAGTACTTGAAAATGAGCCTTATGATCCAAACAGATCATTTAGCAATATTAAAAAATACAGAGTAAAAGCAAGTCAGTCAATTATTTTATTCCGCCTGAATAAAAGGTTCAAAGGTGCTCACCATCTACAGCAGCAGATGGTAGAAAACATTTGCAGTGGGATTAAGACTCCTCCAGTAGCCACAACACATGCAACCCCAAGTTTATAAAAGAGACAAAACCAAAAAATCCCCAATTATCTAACCTCTTAGTCAAAAGAATAACTTTAGAACATACACCTGATTTGTTTTAGTGCACTACATGAAAATTCAGTGTTCATAAAAGAACTTACCTGCTCTAGGCATTGAAGTGTAACTGAAAAAAACATAACCATACTCAGTATTACAGGGTACTGCTTGGGGTTTTTGGCAATTTTTTCCTGGTGTAAAAAGCCTGCTATCTCAGTAAAAGAGTTAATGATAAATATATGTTAGTTCACACTGCTCACTAAGAGACAAAGTAGATTTGGTCTTCCTTCTTGACTCACTTATTTCATTACCAGTTTCAACCACCTTAAACCCTGTCTGACTGAGTTTGGAATCTGGATATCTTGCTATTAATCTCCCACTATGGCTCACTCATTCAAAACTCAGTTTGACACCTGCTATTGATTTGTGTGTTGACACCTACTCCATTCAAGTTTCCACTTAGCATCACCCTACTTTGGTTAACAGTCGTACTGTTTTGCCTTCATACCTTGTTTCAGACTGTTGCAAATATTTGCTGGTACCTGTGTGACTTTTGGAACAAATCACTTCCGACTGTTAAGGGAACCCATCAAACCCCTTTCCATTCTGAGTGGTTCTTTGTATTTTCTATCTTTTTAATACAAACAGGTTTCACTTTAAAAACTTAAATATAAAAGTGACATACTTTCACTCTAGTGCACTTTCTGTTGTGTTTTCCAGAAAACAAATCTGTTGAGGAAACTCCAATTTTATTTATTGTTTTGAAGTGTGACTCTTTGCTGATTGTGTTCCCAGTCTATGCACCAAACTGAGGAAGCTATAAAAGATCCTGACTTGTTAACAAGGCCTGTTTGTTATCATCTACCTAAGAAAGAAATTATGCTATAGAAGTACCTCAAGGTCTGATCTTACCTGGGGCACGTAACCACTAGCTTCCAGGCAAATTCAAGAGTAGAGTCCTTGAGTCGTCTAATGCACACAATCCCCTACCCTAACAAATTACATCCTAAACTTATAGGACAGTACAGAAACAAGCCCCTAGCCCCCCTAATAAACACATGGGAGCGAATAAGGGTACATAACACTCGGCAGATAGCACACACTGGCTACACACTGCATCAGGGCAAGGCTCTCTTCTGTGCCCAGTACCCTTAAAGGGTGTTGCGAGGCCAGCCAGGTGGCTCTCACAGCAGCCAGCACCGCTTTTCCTGGAGACTTCCCTCTCTTCTCCCAGGTGGGAGCCCAGTCCCACCGTGTAGCAACAATAAACAAAATATTGAGTATTGAGGCTGAACCAAAGCTCACAGACGGTTATGAGCTCAACCTGTGACTTCCTCAGGAAGAGCAATCACAAACTGACTCACAGCTCTGCCCTCCCGGGAAACAGCTTCCTCCTGCTGCCGAGCACAGTGCAGACAAATTGCCATCAGTGATGTTCTCTCTGCAATATGCAGCCAACTGCACCGGGCCTCTCACTGTTGGGAAGGTTGCTCTTTTGTTGAGCTGCATGCAAATTAAGTAGGCAAACTTTGGAAGTGTAATTAGTTGTGAGGGTATTTTGTGCTGATTAATACAGTGCCAGAATAACACACATCCAGTGCAAGGAGTTGTTTCTGCACACATTCAACAATATTTCCCATACTTAAAACCCGTGGTTTTTGGTAGACTATTTATCTGTCCTGTGTTCCCTTACCTGCCTCCAGAACATTTTTTTTTTTTTGGTAGTTTCCAGTGCATACACAGAACATGCCCATACAGCCAGAAGAATGCCGCCACCACCACCAGTGAATCTATTGGCTAAGTAAAACCAGCGTGTATTAAAAGCAGCGTCCCTCTGACTCGATCTATGTGTAAGCCTTTTTTAGGTTCGCCGCATAAGAATTTCATTACTTGTGGTGTGGCATCTGTAAATGTAGATCTTTAAGTCAGTTTTACTGTAGCACAATGATCCCTCTAGTGCCCAAACTGTAAATTGCAATTATAGTATTTAATTCAATGCAATTTCTCCGTTCAAACTGAACTGCATGTAATAAAATCACAGGCAATAGATCTCTATTAATAATAGCTCTAAAGGAGTGAATGTTACAGACTACTTGAGGTCAGAAACGCTGATTTCTTCTAGTTTGGAAGTCTCCAAACAGCTATCACTTGGGTAACTATCACCTTTCTAGTGTAGACAGTAAAGCACTAACGGCCAAGGACATAATCTGCAGCAAAAACAATTTTTCTTTCTACTAGCTCCAGAAATAATCCAAACTTTACAAACTGTACAAGAAAGGTTAATCATGAATTAAAGTTCGTCTGTGCAGAGGGAGTATGTAGATGATTTCCCCAACAAAATAAGCTAGTCAGCTGCTCTGAGTTCTGGGCACTCCTTACACCATCCTCTGTTCCCTAAGCACCTCCTAGATTTAAGACAGACAATGCAAAGAAGCAGGGAGTTTGCAGCTCCCAGAGGCTCTGGCTTATGGTGCTCTCAGTCAGCCGGCAGAGTGAGGAGGTAAGAAGGAATAGCTCCATGAGATCCCTGTCCATAGTTCAGATAAAGTTTGTCATCACCTGAGTTGGGTGGGTAATACTGGAAAATCCTAACTAGATCTACTGCTGAGATCCAGAGCAGTAGCCCTACGAAACTCCAATACAATTACATTCTAAATGACACCGTCTCACCCTACACCATCCCTGCAATGCTATAATGAATAGACATGCTCATTCCTACTTAATCCACTGGCTGGTTCCACAAAATACAATCATCTCTGCTACTCTTTCCTCCTCACACTGTTCCCCTGCTTCACCGTGGGGTCACTCCCATGGGAGCAATTCTTCAAGAACTGCTCCAGCGTAGGTCCTCTCCAGGGGGTACCGTTCTTCAGGAAAAGACTGCTCCAGTGTGGCTCCCCCACGGGGTCACAGTTCCTGCCAGAAAACCTGCTCCACTGTAGACCTCCATGGGCTGCAGGGAGACAACCTGCCTCACCACGGTCTCCTCCATGGGCTGCAGAGGGGCAACCTGCCTCACCGCGGTCTCCTCCATGGGCTGCAGGAGGGCAACCTGCCTCACCGTGGTCTCCTCCATGGGCTGCAGGGGGGCAACCTGCCTCACCGCGGTCTCCTCCATGGGCTGCAGGGGGAATCTCTGCTCCAGCACCTGGAGTACCTCCTCCCCTTTCTTCTTCACCGACCTTGGTGTCTGCAGGGCTGTTTCTCTCTCAGTTTTCTCACTGTTCTTTCCCACAACTGCCCTGCTTTTTACCAGTGTTTGTCACACTTTGTTAAGTATGTTCTCACAGAGGCACCCCCACCTTGGCTGCTGGGCTCAGCTGTGCCCTGCAGCGGGTCCGCTGGAGCCGGCGGGAACCGGCTGCGTGCAGCACAGGGCAGCCCTGGCCTCTCCTCACAGAGGCCCCTGCGGCCCCGCCTGCCAACACCTGGGCACAGGCACCCAGTACAGCCTTTCACACACAGAGAGGCAAAATCTGGGGGGAAAAAGCCAGTATATTTCACATTAATTGTGCAATCTAAAGAACTCCCACAACCAGGGAAGCAATGGCTGAAAGCAGCGATTTGGATTGGGAAATAGTAAATAAAGCGAAAAATAACGCAACATAAACCATAACATTAGTATGAAGTAAGTAAATAAAGATTAACTTTAAACTGACGCGTGATGTCTACATTCAGGCAGCCTGATCTCGAAATCCACCCCACCCACCTTCGGCCTCTTAGGCACCTGTGAAGACGCACCTGCTGTGGAGCAGGACAGACAAGCTCGCTTGCTAAAATCCCTGTATTTCACAAGCAGCTCGCCTTGCTTGCAAAGCCATAGAAATACAGCGAGCCGGCGGGGCCGGAGCCCGAAAAGAGCCGCCTCCCCCTGCC
>WAAD01036690.1:5652-15923 GCA_013389945.1 Fregata magnificens | reverse complement strand
TCTTCTGTTTGAGTTTCTCCAGAAGCTCTTTGCTCATCCATGCGGGTCTCCTGGCTCTTGTAGTTTGTTAGTGTGAGTTACATGTGCTTAGTATCACTGATGGTTGTTTTGGTATTATGCGTGTCATTATTTAGGTCAAAGATTGAGTACTCGTTAAATTAGGAAATGCCAGCATTTAGCTGTTTGGGGGAGAAGGGAAAGAGGCATCCTTATGTACAATGCCAGTTGAATTTCAAAGATATTTAGATACACAGTAGATGTTTAAACTGTTGGTCCTGAAATGTTAGGGCATTTTGTTAGAACCTTAGGAATATGTTTTTAGATGCCTAAACCAAAACTAGAACAGGAGACACTTTGTCGTTTCCCTCAGATCTTGGTAGAGGAATGTAGCCAGCCATACAGTAGTTCTTTATCACCTGACTGTTTTCACTGATCTTTGGCTTATAGATGTCGCATTTCCAAATGTATGTCAGTTTAGAAATGTTCTCTGTCCTGCTATGGTATATGGTATTTACAACAACATAATTCCAGCTTTATAGCTTCTGATCTGTTCTCCAACCTGACACGTACTATGTTATTTTTATGGGTTGGTAGCAGAAAAATGTTGTAGAAAAGAAGTTGTAGATGGGAGTTTCCTCTGAAAGTTGCTTCAGCATTACATGTGATATTCCACATCTGCCTCTTGATGCTATCGGGAGAAAAAATCGGACAAGATTTTGGACTCCTGAGGTAAATGTGCTTACAATACAACATAGCAGGTTACTACAGTCAGGAAATTGTAAATATTACATTAGCATGAGTCTCCCATGCCGTATACGTACCTTAGCTTCTGTTTTTGTATGAACTTAGCCAAAATACAGCATTGTCCTTTCAGTGACATCAAGCCATAGATAATGTCAGGCTGAATGAAAACTCTTGCATTAATTTGTTGTATGTGAGAATCAGCAGAAGGGTTGAGGAACATTCTGAAGAAGTTAGCTGAATAGAATTTTCAGTTCTATATTAAAGTTTTTTCTACTGCCAAAGTCTCTACTTTATTGCTTGAAAGTATTCAACTGTTAAATAAGAGAAACTAGTTAAAGTATTTGCATTAAAAATGAAAAGCTATAATACCTAATATCTGCAAATTAAAACTCTCCCAGAAGATTTCATTAATTTAAGTAATGTGGTGCTGTGAAGAGCAATCATGTACTAACCATTATGTATAATTATAAAAAAATACCAATTAGATAACGTATTTGCTTATAATATAGTAGAAAATCCCATAATCAGATGTTAATCTTGTTTCATAATTTGGACGTACTGATAAGAGCGGTTTGACTTTATTTGTTCTAGATTACAGAAAAGTAGGAGTGTCAGCTGTTGGTTGGGGGTTTTTTTTGAAGGTAATTTTTCTTACATGTGTAACAGTCATACATAACTGAATACTTGGATTCATGTTGTACTTTTTTTTTTTTAACTTAGAATTGTCTTTTTTGCAAGCATAGGGGGAAGTCATTCTCTTACAGATAAATAAATTAAATGCTCCACATCTAATGTCTGAATGATCATGCATTTAGAGCCCTGCCTAGGGCTCTTTTGATGTTTAACTAGGGCATGTTCATAGTTGTGTATTTTAGCCAAGGTTCTTCTGCTGGAGATGTTGAACTCTTGAAGGCTAAATGGAAGTACTGTCTCATCTTTATGTTTTAGTGGTGGTCTTTTAAGAAATGAAAACATTGAATTCTTCTTCTTAAAACCAGTTTAAGTAAAAATATCTGAATTTTTCTTTCCATCTTTTTTAGACTTTTTGTAAGCACTTCTTCAGTTTGTAGGCTTAACTTGTTCCCTTGGCACATTAACTGAATCAAGCTAAAAAACTATTGCTTGTGTACCAGAATATGATTTTACAGGGTTTGTGCAATTTTAATTAATAGGAAATAGCTAATTGTCACTTGATTTGGCAGTTGATTAATTCAGAAACTCACTGAAGTTTCTTAGATATGATAATGTGCTCAGTAAAGCAATCTTTCTTGGTAGTTGCCCTACATCTTTCTAGATGAGCAGCTGCTGATTGTGCAGTACAGTCTTTTGCCCAAACTCCTCCCCTTGCCCCAAAAGCCATCTGACACAGTTGGTGTAACTGGCTATGCCTGCCTTTTCACTTTCGTTTTAATGCCTCAAGTGCATTTGAATGTTGTCTGTAGTTATTTCCTAAGCTTTACAGGCTTAGTTCTTAATATACGTGGAGAAGTTTTGGCAGTTCCTCTTTCTCCCACACAGTTTCAGGTATAGTCCTGTTAACTAGTAAAAAGATATGATTACTTGTGCATTCACTATATGATGTCTTTTTAACAACAGAAAGAATCTGAGAACAGACTTTTTTTTTAAGAAGCTATGTGAGAATTTAGGCCTTAGGAAGTTGAAGTGGAAGATGTAGTTTTTCTGGAGTGTATTCTCCTCCATTCCCTTTACCAGGAGTGAAAGGTAATTGTCTACTTAACACAACATGAAAATGCCCCTGCCTCTGAGGCAGCAGTGAATCTGCAGTGACTTAGGTGTTTCCTAATTTGCATGATGATGTTATTTTCTTACCAATGATTAAAGTGAAATAATAGTTTTAGCTTACTTTATACCAGTTCAGAACAAGCTAGAAATCTTTCAAGAAGATAAGCAGGGCATAATCAGACCCTTAAGGTTAGGACACAGAATCAACTTCAGGTGTACATCAGGGAGTCACTGTAACCGGCTCCCTTTATGCCCTTAGGCAGTAGCAATTGCAGAATAATGTGACTTGGCTTAACTAGTACTAGAAAAGAATTGCTCAAGCTCTCATTTGCAGCTGGATCTAGTGAGCTGACATATTTGTTATGGTAACATGATTCCGTCTTTTGAGATGTTGAGAGGTCCTGGGCTCATGTGCCTGTGCATAAGCAGAAGGACCAAATTAAATGTGATACAGAAGCTTCTGAATGTGTGGTGCATGTGCAGTAGGTCACAGATGCACATTGCACTGCACGTTGGTGTGTTGTCTCCTTGTATTTCCCCTCAGACGAAGCTAGATCCAGTTGCCCTTGCCTCCACAGTGCACTACTTGATCTTGTGTCCTAGTCCGATTCTTCCTGTTATGCAAAGGGAGAAATCAAATTGTATTGTGAGATAGGTGGAAGACAACCATCCATGTCTTGCAGATTGTATACTGTATACAGCATTCTGTAGTATGTATTGCACGTTAGCATGTTTAGTTTTTTTGTTATCTAGGAAACCAGAATTAATTATGTCTGTCACCCATATGCAGCAATCTCTGTCCCTCTGTCTCAATTTCCTTCTTGGTTGTGAAGATACGAGCGAGTTTCAGCTAAGTCTAGTATTTTAGAGGTCTGTAATCTGCTCTTACATTCACGTGCATTTTTAATTCTCTTAGAAGCTGTCTAGGGACAGAAAACAACTTGAGTATTCTTACTGGCTGACTTTTGGAACATCTCAAAACCTTATCTCTCTTATAGAGCAAATTAATATAAAACACATAGAAAGTGTGTATGTATGTATACTTTGTGTGTATACAAAGAAAAATTTTGCATAAGAAGAAAACTGTTCCAGCTTTAATTTCAGCTTTCTTCATATGTTTTTAAAAAGGGTTTAAACACTGGTGCTGTTTCCTCCATAGTTAAGAAATATGGTTCACATGCAATATTTCCTTATTGGAAAGTGAGAGGAATGCTTTTGGAAAGAGACAGGCTTTGCCATGACTATTTTTAACCTTTGCTCTTCAGGTTAATCTTTCCCTGCTGTCTGCTAATCATTTGCTCTATAATAGCAGATGGTGCTGGGGTAGTGGACATTTAAGGTTTTAGAGTTCACTGACAGTATAACAACTTGAAAAAATACCCCAAAACCAATATTAAAAATAATTATATTAATGAAAAGGTTTCCTACTGGGATTGTTTCTGCCAAAATTATACCCTTTGAGCTATTTCTTGGATGTTAGAAGAACCTTACTCTTGTGGAGTCATGTATTGAGAAATACAATTTGCCATGGTTAAGTCTACTGCTGAAACGTTAATTTCAGACATCCTTGTGTGTTTACATGACTAAAAACCCATGTACTGCTCTGTGCTTCTGTCCCCATCTGTCTTACTTTCAGTACTCAAAATGAATGCGAAATAAAGACTGTCGAAACCATCCTTATCAGTGTCCAAACCCCACTTATCAGTGATTTTGTAATGTTTCATGTTTCTTTTTTGGCAATCTCATATCGCATTCTTAGCTCATAACAATGTATTTGATCATAGCCTTTGTACTTCTTAATGCAATAGTCTAATTTACTGTTTCTTTGAAGGTGTAACCCTGCCTCATGTGAAAGATTCATATCTGGTCAACTGCTAGAATATTACTGTAAATCTAATGCTATAGCAATCCAGTTTCTTATGCCAGGCAGCAGAAGAGCAATGAAGACTGAAATAAGTTGATATGTTGAGACATTTCAGTTGCACACTGCTCTAGCAATCCCTGGAAGATGAAAGGAACATGTCAGCACTGGGACTCTTAACTGGAAAAGTTCTGTAATGTAGTAATTCAGGGGGAGAAAAAAGAAATTAACATTTTTTTTCCCCTTTATTTAAAAAAAAAAGCGAAAAAAAAGAAAAAAGCTTTGCTGTCTGTATTTGGTGATACTCTAATAGCTTGCTTAAGCTTTTCAGGCAACCCAAAGGGGTGGCATCTTAAAAGTAGCTTTGATCTTAAAGGATGAAAAACACCTTGAAACATAAAGTATAACATACACTTTCTGCTGATACCTCTCAAGAAATTTGGGCCTAGAACCATAGACATATCTCATGCACTTGATGTCTGTCATAGATATAAAGAAATAAACCCAAGAGTCCTTGAAAGAATATTCCATCCTTAAAGACAGCTTTTTCTGCATACATATGCTTTGAAAATCAATGGAATTGTTACTAAATGATTTTGGTATGATCCAGGTCAAGTGCTGTTGCTGATTACAAATATAACAGTAGGCCAAAGTTTAGAAAAACAATTTTCGTGAGGCCTTTGACGTTAAGGGTAAACACCACCACATCTCACATTTTAAAAAGGGTCGAAAGGAGTATCCTGGGAACTACCGACCTGTCACCCTCACCTCTGTGCCTGAGAAGATCACAGAACAGATCCTCCTAGAAGTTGTGCTAAGGCACGTGGAGGAGAGGGAGGTGATTCAAGGCAGCCACTATGGCTTCACCAAGGGCAAGTCCTGCCTGACCAACACAGTGGCCTTCTGTGATGGATTGACTACATCAGTGGACAAGGGAAGAGCTATGGATGTTGTCTATCTGGACTTCTGTAAGGCCTTTGACAGGGTCCCCCACAACATCCTTCTCTCTAAATTGGAGAGAGACAGATTTCATGGGTGGGCTGTTCAGTGGATGACGAATTGGTTGGATAGTCGCATCCAGAGGGTAGTGGTCAACATCTCAATGTCCAGATGGAGATCAGTGACAAGTAGTGTCCCTCAGTACGGGTCCCAAACGGACCGCGGTTTAATATCTTCATCAATGACATAGACAGTGGGATCGAGTGCACCATCAGCAAGTTTGCAGATGACACCAAGCTGAATGATGCAGTTGACACGCCTGAGGGACAGGGTGCCATCCAGAGGGACCTGGACAAGCTCGAGAAGTGGGCCCATGTGAATCTCATGAGGTTTAACAAGGCCAAGTGCAAGGTCCTGCACCTGGGTCAGGGCAACCCCCAGTATCAACACAGGCTGGGGGATGAAGGGATTCAGAGCAGCCCTGTGGAGAAGGACTTGGGGGTACTGGCAGATTAAAAGCTGGACATGAGCCGGCAATGTGTGCTTGCAGCCCACAAAGCTGGGCTGCATCAAAAGAAGCGTGGCCAGCAGGTCAAGGGTGGTGATTCTGCCCTTCTGCTCTGCGCTGGTGAGACCCCACCTGGAGTGCTGCAACCAGCTCTGGAGTCCTTGGCACAGGAAAGACATGAACCTGTGGAGTGGGTCCGGAAGAGGGCCTCAAAAATGATCAGAGGGATGGAACACCTCTCACATGAGGAAAGGCTGAGAGAGTTGGGGTTGTTTAGCCTGGAGAAGAGAACGCTCCGGGGAGACCTTATTTCGGCCTTTCAGTGCTTAAAGGGGGATTGTAAGAAAGGTGGGGACAGACTTTTGGTAGGGCCTGTAGGGACAGGACAAGGTGTAATGGTTTTAAACTAAAAGAGGGTACATTCAGAGTAGATACAAGGAAGAAATTTTTTGCGATGTGGGTGGTGAACCACTGGAACAGGTTGCCCAGAGAGGTAGTAGATGCCTGATGTGTGGAAACATTCAAGGTCAGGTTGGACGGGGCTTTGAGCAACCTGATCTAGTTGAAGATGTCCCTGCTTATTGCAGGGGGGTTGGACTAGATGACCTTTCAAGGTCCCTTCCAACCCAAACCATTCCAGGATTCTATGATCTCCTTAGCGTTCAGCCAGACACTAGCCAGCTCCCCAATTTGAGAGTCCAGTCATATCATCTTTTCAAGGAGTCTTTCTTCCAGAATATGAGACTGTAGTATTCTGCACCATCATTAAATTACGGGTTGCCTTTATACTGTTTGTCTTAATAATGTCACTGCATGAAAAATACATATTGGTAATATTCTCTTCAGATTTCACCATTAAGAATGACAGTTATGTTCCTGCATGGAAATGGGTTGTGGACATGAAAAGTTGAGGAAACATGCAGGTTTACTTGGAGGTCAAAGCTGTATTTTCCCTTGAAGATTTTAAAGCAATATGAAAGCCTTTCTTTGGTTCATGCAAGAAAGGTAGAACAGTGTTACTTCTCCCAGCAGCTCAATATTGCTTTTCCTTCATTCATTTAATGAATGAAAAAAGGGATAAAAGGGATTACCTTTTAAAGGGTTCTTATAAATTATGAATCTCTTGTTTTGTACATTTTCACATTATGTAAATGTCATAACCTCATGTCATGTTATGACAGTGCTTGTCATAAAAGTCAGGTAAAGCTTGTCTTTGGCAGAAGAGGTGACAACGTATGTTTTGTTTCATAGATGTTCCTTTTGCTTCATGAGATTCAGGCCACAAATAAAACATTTTCATGGTTCTGGCAGTGACACTGGGAAGCAAGAAATAGTTTAGAAAGTCAAGATTCTGCAAGAGGCTATGCAGCTAACTTGCAGGATATTTAGGGGCATTATGCATTTGCTGTGCAATAGAGCAACACAGTGTTAGTCTGAGCAACAGTACAAGGCAGTATGGGTATAGGGCTTTTGAAGTGGAGGGGAGCAGCTCCAAGGCAAAGGTAGTTAAATAATGATTTTGCGCTCCTCTGATTCAAACACTTCTTTATTTTTCTGTGCATGATTCCCACCGCTTTTTGTTTGATTCTTTCTAACACACAAATGTTTAATATTGATTTTAGCCGTATTGAGCTTCAAGGAGCAAGCTGCTCTTGATGGCTTGCCTTTACTGTGGCTGAGTTCTGTATCTCAGCCATGCATCATCTTGCTTGTAATCTTGGCATTGTTCAAGCCTCAGACTTATTTATTTATTTATTGATTGATTGATGTGACTTGGGAAAGAGGGTAACAGCCAAGAGTTGAGACCTGTTATTTGTATTGCAAATAATTTTCAACATGAGAAAAGCAGTACTGATTTTCAGATGTTTTCTTCTGAGGCAGTTGAAATGTAATGCTCATTATCTTCTCCTTAACACTGTGGTTCAGGGAATAAAACAAACTATTTACTGACATATTTCTCTTGGCTTGAATGGTGGTGTACAGCACCAGTTGTGTTTCAGGCACTTTAATTAGATTGGTGTCATGGTTGACTGCTGGGTGCAGAATTGATGGAACTGGTGTAGAGATTACTTATCATCAGCTGTAGTGTAGATGCCTGTAAAATGCAGCAGTATGCTCAATTTGCAGATGTATATTTATTGTGTTTAACAATTAATTTATAAGTACCAGGCTATATCTCATTTGCTGACGTTTGTTGTGTGTCTAACTGGAGTGTCTCATTTATGGCTATTTGTAAGTGATTTTTTTCAATTCCTTTCTCTAGAGTCCATAAGTGTATTGAATGATGCTCTAAGTCAGATAGAGTCTCAAGGGAATGTTTCTATGAATTCGACAAGCTCTGGATCGGTGGTCTCTTCATCTGTTGACACGGTAAGTACCTCTGTCTATCAGACGCACTCACAGTTACATGAAAACCTGGAGCACAGAGACTTGTGTTCCTGATCAGCTTCTACTCTGGCTTTTTGTCTGCAAAAAGAAAGTTCGGTTTTAAACTATGAAGTAAGGAAGCAGAGTAAGAAACATCTCCAGACTCCACTCTTTTTTTTTTTAATTGATGATGGGAAAACTTCAGGCTAAATAGACTGAATAATGCAGAATGCAAGTGCTTGTAAGTTCTGTAAGCGTCTTTAGTTAGGGTATTGTTCAGAAAAGGGGCAGGGGGTGCGTCTTGTTGGGCAATATGGTTTTGCTCTGGATTTTTCTCTACAGATATACAATTTTTCCTCATTTCAATCTTATTACAGTGCTAATTATTTCACTCATGGTTTGTTTTAGAAGAATTCTTATGCATTGCTGTGAGCAGAGCTGTATGAAGTTATGCTACTTATTCTTGAAGTAAATTGCTTGCAGTAAGGTATAATGCATTACATTAGGGTTGCTTGTACTGCAACAACTACATTAATATTTTATGGTATATTTATTACTCATACGTTATGTTTACATGTGACTATAAAGAAAATGCTCAAACGTGAATTTTATTTGATATGAGAATTATAGAAAGAAAGCAAGTGCAATATTAACTATTATGAAGTTTTATTTTATACTGACTTCTGATTTCCAGGCAAGCATTGTTGGCCGGGAATTGGCTACCAACGTGTATAAATATACTCACTTAGAGCCTATTCTATATGCCCTTGGTGTGGGAATGTCAACTAAGGATCCAGATCACCTAAAATTTCTCTTTGAAGGAAGTGAAGAGTTCTGCTGTTTACCTAGCTTTGGAGTAATTCCTGCTCAGACTTCGATGTTTGATGGTGTTCCTTCTCTTCCAGGACTAAATATTGATCTCGCAAAGGTATGGAAGAGTTAAGTACCTAATTTTGTTTGTGGTTTACATAACTATAAGGTGACTTTAATTAGTATGTAATATTAATAAGTTCCCTCTATTCTACAAAAGGAAAATTCGGTGTTTTATATTCTTACATCCTACAAAATCATCCATTTACTTCACTTGCATAACCTGTGTCTTCCTAAGATGGTATGAATGATCAATTTTTTGTTAAATTTTAATTTGTGTTCACTATGCTTTTATCAAACCACAAAACTTTAAACTTTCTTTGAAAATATTTTCTTTTGGGGGTGAAATTGGGAAAAACAAAACAAAACAAACTTGGGGGGGGTTATTTCTTTGTTCTGAACACTTTCTAAAATAACTGTGTATTTCCTTGCAATTGTGATGGGGGAAGCAATAGAATATATTGATCGTTGTTACAGCACTGCCTTTCTTTACGTAGATGCTGCATGGTGAGCAATATCTGGAACTATATAAACCATTACCAACCTCAGGTCAGTCCTTTTGTGTTGCTGATTTCCTCTTCACTATGACAACAGTTCCTGTAGCTATATTGTAAATGGAAATAGGGAAGCTCTGTTTCCAACTGGATTTTTTGCATATTCTTTTTACAAGGGTTGGGGGAGAAGAGAGGCAACCTGTTGTGTTATTGAAGGAATTCTGAAACTCTGTGTTCTTGGGATCAGGTGTTGCTTTTCTATAGTATACTTAGTAAACTCATGCCTAATCTTAGACACAATAAGCAAATACACTACATGCTGCTGTGTTACTCATATAATCTGATACTAACTAGCAGAACTTCTAATTCATTCTGTAAGGTTGTATCATAGAACTTTTGGGATGTTTACCTAAAAATTCTTCAACATTGGTTGCATCTGTATACCTATAAGAGGATAAGATTTAAATTATGTATGTAAGGGAGGAATGGACACCTTGATGAGGAGGCTAAAATACAATTACTTTTCTTCTTGTCAAAATTCTCAAGATATTAGTTACAGCAGTAGCAAGCTCTTTTCACAGATGGCTGTCTTTTCCCAGATTGATACTTGAGAGGTGCTCATTAGATTCATTCAGAATATGCATGCATGTGTCTGGGTTTCTTCATTAGTAGTTTTTAAAAATTAACTTTTTCAGTGTGTAGAAGGAAAAAAAACCTTGCAAGCCACAGAGAAATGGTGTAATTT
>WAAD01036689.1:4354-15304 GCA_013389945.1 Fregata magnificens | reverse complement strand
TCTAACAGAAAGTAAAACTCCAAATAAGTCTGTGCTCCATGTTTTTGGAAAAGTATTGCCAAAATGCCTGTTCCTACTGAAAGACTGTGTGCAGTGTGGTTTTACCTGCCGTCCTCTGTCAGCTTTCAGATGGCGATAGGTGTTTAGCAAGCTGATTCACCTTGATGGCTCTTTTTCAGAACATGCTATAAATGTGCTTGCTTTGTTTGCAGTCTCTCTCACTCTCGTTTACAAGGTCAGGACTGATGTTTTGGTTGTTTTCCCAGCAGTGTTCTACTGACCCATTTTGCCTTAATCCCCTGATGTCACTGAAATAAACTGGGGAGGGGGAGATTTCAGAACTCGAAACAATTTCCTCTGCTGTTGTGCTCTGCTGCAAATTAATTTGATACTATTATGTAAGCATAATCATCTACTCTAATCACATCACAAGATTGAGAACAGACAGAAATAACAGAAGGGAACATTCTGGATAGCAAAAGGGAGTCAGTGGAATAGGCTGTTGGTCAGGACCTGAGCTGGAACACTTCTGAGATTCAGTGTTACCAATACTCACTTGTGCCAATTGTCTCTTCTCACACTGTTGAAGACATTGTATCTGTCTAAGAGTTGGAGCCTTTTGCTCACTGCAGTCTACTAATACTATTCATGAGTTTTATGTTTCTGTTTTGGGCGGAAAGATGCAAAGTGCTGGATTTTCTAGTGGAAGTTGGTAGGAAAAAACCCAGCATTGTTCGATCTTGTTCTTCGTATATTTATCTGCATTTGTATGAATTGAGTGTGAGATCTCACACTGATGCTCTGTGTCCCAGTGGTCATCCTTCTCAGAGAGTAAACAAATTCATAAATGTGAGTAAATAGACATATGGGCCTATAGTCCTCTCTCTAAAATGTCTCTTTGATTAATGTCACTATCAGGAGCTTACTGGCAGACGTTTCATTAAGTCTTTTCTGAGTGCAGTTAGCTCCCTCATCTGAAATGGAACCTCCACACCTTTCATTCAAGCGGAGATCAGAGAAGAGATAGCATTTTTCCTTGCAGTTGAGTTTGACATTTATAGGTTTTTCTTCTGCCAGTGATACTCAGCTGTGTGTAATGTTTCACTTTTGCAGCCCACAGCAGAACTATCCAGTGCAAATTGCTCAGGCAGCGTTTGGGGAACTTTTACAGGGAGCTTTGTGTGTACAAAGTGCACAGACTTGGAACCCCACTTTGGTTGTTGTCTCTTTTTGGTTTAGATGTAACAAAAATTCATGTTGTATAAATGCAATGCAGTCTGCATTCCAGCTTGGCCTCAAAATGAGTGAATGCAGATGTTCTCTGCAGTGTGCTTTGACCTCCTTAGCATAATTTCCTCTGGAAAAGTAAATGGAAGAGGGGGGATTACAAAACACAACAATATGTTTGAAAGCCTGATGGAACCTAGTCTGAGCTGTGAGGCCTTTGCTTTTATTCCTGATATTGATTAGTTCTGTAGCATCACATAAACTACCCCACTAACTAACTTGGTTTTTTGATCCTCATATGCAATCATCCCCATCACCCTCAGCCCACTGAAAATGAAGGCCACGAAAACCCATAGTTTCTCAGATGTTTAAGAGCAGAATCTGGCTCTGGGATTGGATTTCAAACCTTTCTACTTCTGACCTCTTCGTTAGAGCTGACTGAACACCACTTACCTTGCCAAGTCACTGTGGCGGAGTCTAAACAACATTTTGGAGTCACTTGACCTTATATTCCACTTTTTGCTTCATGTGATTTTTTTTTTTTTTAATTAGGGTTGGGAGTATGGCAGATAGTGCCCAGAAAAAAAGAAAGCACATGTTCTTAGAGTTACATGAGATTTTACTGGTATTTTTAAGAGCCAAGCTGTGTATTAGAGTAGAAAGATTATTTGTTGCATTGAGCAGCATAATGAGTCATGGGGTGCACAGGTAAAGAGTTATAAATGTAATTGCCTAGAATGCTGCCCAATTTAATGGCCAAAAAATCGTTACTGCCTAATGGTGGCCTAGTTTCTTTCAGAAATAAATTGGTGATGGAAAACCAAGATCTTTTAGAAGATTTAACCATGAACTGCCCTTGCAAACACCTGCTATTGAATCTGAAAGAGAAGAGCTTTCTAGAAGAGGCAGAGCATGGCAAGGAGAAGACGACAGATGACCTTATTACCATAGCTACACAAATGACGCAGACTTTCTTTGCATGTGCAAGAACATGACATTTGAGTGAGATGTTGAAAACAGATGTGCTTGATGGACAAAGGAAAAGCTTCCTTGTGAATCAGTACCTTGTCAAGTCCAAGTAGGATTAGCAAACATTGGCTACCTTCTGGGTAGCCTTCAAAATAGGAGCAGGGGAGGCTGAAGGGACATACTGGAGCTAACTTGAAAATAGAGCTGTTAGGGAAAATAGATGCATCTGTTCAAAGAATATCAATTTCTGTGGAACAAGATTCTTCATTTACTAGGTTTCTGCTATACAGTGAAGGACATTACCATTTCAAAGGCCCAAGTAAGCTTCTGGCTAGCAGAACCACCAGCATTATTTCATTACAGTCTGTTTGCTGAAATTGAGTCTTCCTGCCGTGATTTTGACTTTTACTCTCCATAAGTATAAAAGGTTTTATTTCTGGCGTGCAGTCTAACAAAGCAGTTACTGTTATTTACCTCTCTTCACTTGAAGAGAACCATTTCACAGAGGCTGTGCTGCATTTGACAAAGCCTAACAGTATTGTTACTGCTGCCTTTAATGATTTCTCAGGCTCCAGTTCACATCAAGGAATATGAATGGCTTTTCCAGACAAAACTGTAAGCCTTGACAGAGTGGGAGTTTTGCATTTTAAATGGACAGTCAAAGTTCTTATACAAGATCAGTTTTGACTTTACATGCCCCTGAAGCGATTTTATTTTATTAGTCTACTTTTTGTGTAAGATTATTTCGCTTTTGAATTTATAGTTTATGTGTTGTGGTTTCCACTTCCACTGGGAAGTTAAGCGTTTAGCATTATTGAGAGTGTGTAGTGACCCTTGTTTGAAAGCCTGATGGTAATTTATAAAATAGACCCTACAGAATGGAGTACTCAAGTGTTCCCCTACACAAAAAAGCCTGTGGGGACAGTAATTGATTCTCTTTTTTTTCTTTTTCCATCTTAACCTTTCTTCTCAGACAGAATTTCACTTTCAGATCTGTTTTGACTGGATGATCAGTGAATACTCAGGAATATATTACACCTACCTGCAGAAAAATATACCTAATGTCAGTGCACTGTAACTGAAGGCAAAAACACTGAAAGAAGGCAGTCACGTGGAGATCATGGGCTTGAAAATAAGACAACTGGTTTCTCTTTACCCAAATATGTGAAAATCTCATAAACTGATCAACAGAATATGCTATAAAGCTTATACATATACCCATTTGTGGAAATTGTTTTGAAATGAGCGCTTTAAAGCAATAAAGGGCATGGGGAAATACTCTTGCAGATTATAGTCATTGCAGGTACAGTCTCGTGGCTAACTGCTAAACAAAATAGATGATGAGCAGAGGATGACTTGCGATTAGGCAACCAAAGAGACAACACAGACTATGCAAGTGAAGAATTACATCACAGTGGGATTTCTCTTGAATATCTAAGCATGTACAATGCCAAGTAGATGAGTACAAGTCCTGCAGGATAATTTGGTATGCAGTCTATCTGTCAAATGAAACCTCTGTGGGAGAAATGGGCCAAACCTTGACTTCCTGTGTTTATGTTGAAACTCAAGGGGCAGAGGTGTTTAACTTCTGTCATTCTGCCTCTTGGGGGGGCTATGTTCCTGGTAGCTTGCGTTAATCGTTCACTGTAGAAGCTTTTGAGAAAGGGGAATAACTGGGCTTGTCTCAGAACCATTAGGTAGTGCAAGAGAGGAACAGTGAAATAGACTATTCAAATGAAATGACTTCTTGTATTATTTTGAAAAGTATGGGGCTTTTAAAATTATTTTGGCCAGGAAGTGTAATTTTTTTTGTCAATCCTTTTTCCAACAAATCCCCGAAATGCTTTTACTTGTTTATATTCTCATTCACATTAGATAAGTGATTGAGAAGTTGGTGAAGAGGAAGCTACAAGACACAATTAACAAGCCTTGGTCCCAGACTTAGCTCTAGTGGGTTTCCTGTTTGTTATGAACATTAAGGGTAAGAGGATATGGAGTGTGTTTTATAAGCAGCCTAAGCAGGCTTGAGCTTTGCTCCCAAATTGTTAAATAATCTCCAGGTGAGAAAAGTAGCACACCACCCAAAGCCAAAATTTGGCTAGGTAAATGGTTACACTTGAGGAGGTTGGCTGTCCCTTGAATATAGATCATGCACCCTCTATATTCCCTTTAAAACTGGCTCTGGTGTGTATTAAAATGGGCTCAGTCTTTTTGAGTGGTTACATTTCAGTCATTTTGTGAAAGTCTCTAATCCAGCTAGTGAATATCATTGCTAACTCAATACTGTATTTATTCCTAAGAGAACCAAGGATTCTCAGCCATCAGCTCTATCCTTCAGTGTTTCTTTTTATTTACAAATGTACATGTAACCAATCAGGCAGCAGGACCAGTCCCTGATGATTAAATAACCAAGTACGTGGCTGTGATATGTGAGACTGGATCCTGACTGTGTAATGGCAATGGTTTGCTAATATACTTTTTCTTCTGAAAAGGTCAAGTTCTTTTAAATCCAAAGTGAATTTATGAAAGTCAAAGCCTATTCATAACTAGGAAAAAGGGAGAATTTGCCACAAAGATTTTTCTCCATGAATAGTTCACTCCGGTCTACTTTGCATATTACAGACTCTGTGGCAAAAATTCTTTTTCTCCTATCCAGAGAGATTTCAATGAGTCTCAGTTGTTTATAGCTCACACTGATTTGCTTCTCTAAACGGAGCGGCTGAAGAGCACACCTGATCACATTAAGTAGCTCTCTTCTCCAAATCTAGCAATGCTACTTAGAAGTCAATGAAGCCGAAGTCAGGTCTGAAAGCATCTCCAAAAGCAAATGAACCAATTACAGCAGGATCAGAAGAAAATCAGCTGAAATTGGAAATGCATGAAAACAGTTTAGTCATCTGCAGGTAGCATGCTGGGAAAAAAATGTGTTTATGGGTGGTCAGTTGCTTTCAAGGCAACTGCATCATAGGCTTAAGCTGCCTGTAGCTTGCCTGTTTATGGCCCATGGAGATACAGCATGTGTGAGTATTTTTATTAGTTATTGAACTGCCCTTATCTGCCCTGAGTATCTTTTAGACAGAGAAACCTAGTTAGACAGCACAGTGTGAATTACTTATTGCTAATCTCATTTAACTTTCTTTGGAATATTCACCAATTAGTATCTTTCAGTCTTCCTGCGTTTCTCCCTTGCCAATTTTTGAGTAGTTATGTCACAAGATTGCCAATAAAATGTAAATCTGCGTAGCCCACTCTGCCTTGCAGTGTCATTTGTATGAGTTCAGAACTTTTTCTAAACAGGGAAAAGTGTTTCAGCTATAGTAACAAAGCCTACATTTTGAGCGTGCGCTACCCATGACAGTATTTATGAGTTCGTGCGTAGCGGTGGGGGTCTTCAGAGGAAAGAAGAGAGTCTTCTGTATGGACTCTTGTCTGTCTTGGTGTGAGCACAGCAGTATGCTTGGAGAAGAGAGCAGCAGAAAGGTCTCAAAGAAATGTATAAATCCTCTGAGCTGGAAAGTGTATCTTATGCGGTTTCTTTGGGTTTTTGTCCCTTGGACAACTTTAGTAAACTGAAATTCTGAGAAAAGTAAGTTTGTTCGCTGGGCAAAAAGTAGGTGAACTGTAGTTCAGTGGTTAAAAAAATCCCACAAACCTTAGAAGTTAAATTTGATTGCAAAGCAACTTTATACTGGGGTAATTCTGTTATCAACCTATTGTTAATCCAGGTAACAGGCTTGCTTAGCTTTGCATAGCCAATAACAAAGCAAAGGGAGTTGTGGTGGGCCTATGCTTAGGTTCCCTAACATTTTAAGTTAGATTTTTGCAGACTTCTTTTTTCTTAGAATAACACCTCCATTGTTTGCAGAATGCCTTTGGAATTCAGCAGGGAGAAAACTCATGTAAAGAAATTTCATCTGTATTCTGTTCAGTTTTATTTGAGTTAAAGTGTTAAAATCATTGCCTCCCTTTTTTATTTTGTGCTGTGCAGGAAGGAGTTGGGAGCCTGCTTATTTAACATGTGAGTGAAAGAAGACTTGGGTTCTAGCTGCCACCAGTATTTAGTACATGCTGAAGGCTGCAGGAAAACCACCAGGGAGCTGCCATAGTATCTGGAAAGATCAGTATACCATCTCAATACTGACTGAAGATGTGACTCCCACCATGTGTGGTTCTTGGGGAAGAAACAGAAAAGGGGTTCCATATGTTCTCTGAAAGAGGAAGAGAAAAATAATAAGTTAACATACCTACAAATCTTCCACCTCTGATTTCTAGGCTAACATTTTTTATTCTTGAGGTTCCTTCATACCATTAGTATAAATTTAGCCTATATTTAGCTGACTAGTATTTTAGGCTTATTTCTCAGACAATTCCTGACTCTGTGAGCTATATCATAAAGATTTCTTTTGCCTTGAACCAGAAGATATATATTGCACACCTTTGGAAGCTGAGGAAGGACAAGATTTGGAAATGAATGGTCCGTGGGCAGCAGAGAACATCATCCTACAAGAACCCTGTTGCTGGGCTCTTGTAGCTTGTGGTGGTGAATGGAGTGAAATGCAGTTGGCGGCCGGTCACGGGCGGTGTTCCCCAGGGCTCGGTTCTGGGGCCGGTTTTGTTCAATGTCTTCATCAATGATCTGGATGAGGGGATTGAGTGCACCCTCAGCAAGTTTGCAGATGACACCACGCTGGGCGGGAGTGTCGATCTGCTCGAGGGAAGGAAGGCTCTGCAGAGGGATCTGGATAGGCTGGATCGATGGGCCGAGGCCAATTGTATGAGGTTTAACAAGGCCAAGTG
The DNA here is from genome assembly GCA_013389945.1 of Fregata magnificens. Taxonomy (NCBI): domain Eukaryota; kingdom Metazoa; phylum Chordata; class Aves; order Suliformes; family Fregatidae; genus Fregata; species Fregata magnificens. Next base: position 8,311 of record WAAD01036689.1, on the reverse strand, counting down.
CCGGGTCCTGCACTTGGGTCACAACAACCCCATGCAACGCTACAGGCTTGGGGAAGAGTGGCTAGAAAGCTGCCCAGCGGAAAAGGACCTNCTAGAAAACAAGTCTTATGAGGAGCGGCTGAGAGAACTGGGGTTGTTTAGTCTGGAGAAGAGGAGGCTGAGGGGAGACCTTATCGCTCTCTACAACTACCTGAAGGGAGGTTGTAGTGAAGCGGGCCTTGGACTCTTCTCCCAAGAAACTAGCGATAGGACGAGAGGAAATGGCCTCAAGTTGCGTCAGGGGAGGTTTAGATTGGACATCAGGAAGAATTTCTTTACTGAAATAGTGGTTAGGCATTGGAACAGGTTCCCCAGAGAGGTTGTGGAGTCGTCAACCCTGGAGGCGTTCAGAAAAGGTGTAGACGTGGCACTCCAGGGCCTAGTTTAGGAGTCATGGTGGTGTTAGTTGATGGTTGGACTTGATGATCTTAGAGGTCTTTTCCAACCTTAATGATTCTATGATTCTATGATCACAGGGCAGCCCAGCAGCAGTAGCCTTGAGAAGCATGAGCTGGTTGGGGTGCATGTGGCGGGGCACCCCACACGCACCCTGAAATGCTCTTAAATGTTTAAGAACATTTCCAACAAGGAATACTTTTTTCCACATCAGCCGGCCCATCTCTGTATGGTGGAACTTACTTGTACAGTAGAGTCAGCATAATTCTTTTCTTAAAGGGTAGCCATTCAACTGAGCAAGCAATTATTTATACATATACACAAAAAATTATCTGATAACTCCTTTCATTTTTGTTTCTTATGAAAATTGGTGTTCTAACATTGTTATTTTCTAGTTATTACCAAATGTATTTATATTTTTCAAAGTCTCTAGCTGGAATTGATACCTGTTCATTATGATGGAGGTACTTTTTTCATAGCTGTGATTAAAAAAATAAATAGAAAAAATCCATAGCAGGTAGTCTCTGTTGGTGGCTATTGCCCTTTCTATGTATTCTTGTTAGATTCATAAAAGCAATAGCTGAAAGCAGGTGAAATAATCTCTCTCAGTCACAGCAAAGTATTTCAATGTCAGGCTTCTGGCAATATAATAAGAGGGCTCTATGTAGCCATAGAGGCAGAAAATTCCTTGATACTTAGTCTGACTGCAGAGTATGCAGCTGCTTAAGCAGGCACTGCCTTGAGTTATCCAGGGCAAAAGTGTGCTGCAAAGTGCTAATGTAACTGCTCAACTTTTAATAAGGAAAACTTTCAACATCATTAGTTGCATGCTGTGAGTGCACCACTTGGGTGGGCATAACAGGGCGTGCTTGCTCAACATTCAAAGCTGACGTAACGTTTATTTACAAGATGGCAATTTTTGCCATTTTCTGATGTTTCCAAGTGTTAGCTGTTTACTATGTTTGCTCTTAATTATTTGTTCGATTATGAAAAGAGGAAGATATTAGGAATGACAGGTCATTAATGAGATGATTCTGTGCTTCATTTCACTGCTGTCTGCATTACTACCTTGTAAGATAAACCAGCAAAAAGAAAAAACACTGACAAGTGTGGCAATTTCCTATGACAAAATCACTACAGCTGTAGTCAGTATTTCTGAATCAGGTAGAGGAGGTGATACTTTAAATAATAATTACTCTCTAATTTCATACCTACAATTTCAGCTGCCTGACAGTGCAGGCTGCCATAGAAACTTAAACTGGCTTCAAGTTCAGTTTTTAGTATTATCTGAGGAGTGCAACCATCAATTCAAATGATTCAGTGGCTATATTAAATATTATCGCATTGAAAATAATAGGAATAGGAGAATATTGAATGCCTCAGGGTGATGTGGCTTTTGTATTATTAAATATTGATTGAGAATGTGTGTTTAGGTTAAGATAGGGTTTCAAAAGGAACAAAAAAGGATTGAGATTTTCAGACAGGCCACATTTTAGGATGTTCTATTCTCACTCATTTTCCAGGCAGGTAGCATTCCTCTTTCCCAAATTCTTATGGAGATGTCTTACCTGCTACGGGAAGAAATGCTGACATTATTTGCTCTCTGCAAACTGTTACTATGCCTAGACAAAATTTCTTGATGCAGGACTAAAGTCTATTATTTAAGTAGTAAAGCTTGGGGTTTGCCTTTTAATCAGAGTTAAATTCTTGCTTGGAATTAATACTTTCTTTGGTTAACCAGAAGGAAATTAGTGTTAATCACACAGGTTGCCTTTTGGTTTTTTCTGTTCTGTTTTCTCCAGAGGAGTAACGTGTTTGTCCAGAGAGTACATGCTGCTGACCACACTGTATAGTCTCCAGATTTCTGTGAAGCTGATGTTTCCCATATCGTGTAAGCCAAAACCCTCAGGCCCTATCTTTCTGAAGTAAAGTGATTGTTAAAATATTTAAAAAACATGCCTATTCCCACGACACATGCTATGGAGGAAGCCTTAGAGACTATCGTCCTTAGATTGGTCCTGACTTGGGAATAATGCCCTCCAAATATTAATTATCTGAGAATCTAGTGACCATTAAGAAGTAATTAGTAAGGTGCCTTACAGATACATGAAGTATAGAAAATAAGAGGAAAACTTCATATCATGCTACAAAAATTCAGTTAGAAGTAATTTCTGTTGCTATGTATGCTCATTCATACATCTGAATCTAAGCAGGGAGCACGTCTGCTTTTAGATCGAGGAAAAAAAATAAGTGATGTCTGTAGATGTCTTCCTTTGAGGGCAGACTTCAGACAGGCTTATTTCTGGATCTTTTTATTCCTTCAGATCAGTTGTAGAGTCCACTTTTTATACGTTCTCACTACCAGATTTTCTTGTGAAATGATTGCATGTGTCAACATCTCAGGTTAGTTTGGGAATGAATTTTGGCTTCGTACATAAATGACTAGCCTTCATCCAACGGAAAGCACCTTCTTTTGGGGCTTGCTTATTTTCTGCAGCTTGGCAAAACCTCAGACTTGTTTGTAAGTCATTAGAAATACCATAGCAATGTGTGCCCATTTGCCCAAGAATGTAGGTGAGCCCAAGCAGGGGTCTGCTATGGAATGAAGGTATGTTGAGAATTTAGTTTGCTGGCTACAATAATATCCCACATTTATTAAATGAAATATGAAATACAGATGGAGGTCTTCACAAAGGCGTGTGGCCAAGTTTGACTGCTGAAGTGGGTGCAACACACTGATTTATACCAGAGATTAATTTCATTCCTAAATAGAAGATACTTTGGGGGAAAGAAGAGCGTACCGCCCAGCACTGTCAGAATAAAAGGAAACCAATGTGCTAATTGGAATGACTGATGACAAAATAATTCAAATATCTAAATATTTTGTGTTATTTTTTTTTATAAGTGGGAGTTAAACTGCTATGAAAAAGTAGCTACCAAAACTAAAATAGCTGTTCAAGAAAGACTGGCAAGAATTAGCAATCAAATCATTGTACGTGTGAAAGTTATTACAGCTAAAATAAAAAAAAAAATTTAGATCAGGGTTAATTATAAGATGATGCAGTAGTATAATTAGTATTCTTCCTATGGAGGATTATGGGTCCTTCTAAATGCCCTTTTTGATTGCCTTCTTCCCTTTTTTAATTTCCTCCTTGTCCTTTTTGATTATCTACCCCATGACCCTCAGGGCTCCTAAATGTAATACAATTGAAATAACATTTTTGTTAGAGGTGTGTTTTTATATAGGCTATTAACCTCTTGCTTGCCAAGCGCTAAGAAATTATTTTCTGAGAGCGCTCCACTAACCACAGAGGGACTCTCTAGTATCCCTGGAGTTTTTATGCAGTGCAACTTTTTGTCTGTCCTGAAGCAGTCTCTAAGGATCTGTCAGGAACCAATCTGCGTGAGAATGAGCAGAGGGAGAAACGAGAACTTCCTTGGAGTGTATTTTATAGCTTGGCAAGATAAGATCTAGTGGATCTTTGATATTTCCAGGGCTGCTTCAGTGGTCTAACTATGAGC
>WAAD01036688.1:0-15443 GCA_013389945.1 Fregata magnificens | reverse complement strand
ATTCCTTTGCATACACAGCATAAGCAGTGCTTTTCGTTATTACAATTCAGTTCTGCAGTTACATAAGTTTGGGGCATTTTCAAATGAAACATTTTACTTCATTTAAAGCTTTGGATAGCAGTAGAACTTTAATTATCTCCAGTATTTCCCCACTGTGTCCTATTACTTGACTGTGTAAGGACTAACACTAATTTAATTCCCATTCTGGCAAGAGGAGAGGATCAGGACAAAGGCAGGACAAGTACCTTGTATCTCCTGGCGCAGCAAAAATGTTTCCGCCTCAGGGAGCCCTCTTTCTAAATGGGTGCAGTATACAGAGGCTCTCTTTGCTGGTACCATTCTCACTTTGGCAAGTTGGATTTAGAGGCACGTTGCCCCATTAAAAAAAATCTGGAGCCCCAAAGGCATCTGGATGGTTCTGAGTCTTCATGGAGGAACTTATGCAAGGACTGAGGTGCTGCCTCCTTTGAACAAGGCAGGTGAAGGCCACGAACTTTCAAGAGTAGCTATTTATTCAGCAAAATTAAAGATCAGGTAGAGCTTTTTTATAGAAGAAGTTATTAACAATTAGTTCAAAAGCAAAACAAATAATGTATTTGGATAAGAAGACACTGCAGTTCCTTACTTTCTCTGTTAGACAGAATAGCCAATATTAAGACAGAATGCTCCTGTTGTAAATGAAACAGAGATTGATGAAGAGATTGGCAGAAGTAAGCGTGAACAAGAGGACTCACTATGGGATAAACCTCAGCCAATGTCACATGTAGAGCCACCAGAACAAGCTAGGAACTGCTGCAGTACTGTATAGTGTTTTCCAGTACTGGAATATTAATATAAGACTATAATAAGCTTTTGTGCCAAGGAATAATGTGAAGTTACGTATAAACACAAAAAGCAAAGGGAACCAGTCTTGATCATGTAAGAAAAGACTTCAAGAGGGAATAATTTTGGGAACATTACAGCTTTAAAGAAATCACAAAATCTAGCAGTTTACGGAGGAAAAAAACATAGATGATAATGCCAAACTGTGTCCTACCTGTTTGACTCTTGCACCAATGGATGAGTTGGAATGTAGATACTAACTCCATCCTGGCTGAACAGAGAAGAATCAAGTCACCCACACAGCGTGTGCTGGTCTGAAGTTTTAAACAAATGATAGCCTGTTTCCTGCAAGGCAAGAAGCAGTACTTAAAATATGGAACAGCCATTGTGGCAGCACTGACCCTGGTGCATTGCGTAGCTGCTAAGGGCAGATTCTACAAGCAGATGTTAGGAATGGTAAAGGAGACTTGGCGCTCTCTCACTACAGGGACACTTATGGGTCCCTCGAGGTTCCTGGCTAGCTCTACACTGCTACATTTCCAGGGAGTACTTCAAGAAGCTGTGAAGTTGCTGGGGAAGGGAGCTGGAGTTGTTGGAGGGGAGGTGGGAAGGAGACAGCAGGAAGGAAGCCTTTTGCACTGACCACAGCGGTCAGTGTGTTTGCAGCAACAGCATTCAGGATTAGGAGGCCCTCCTTCTCCCAAGCGTGCTGAGGTTTACACCCAAGGAATCCTCCCATGTTATAACTAAATATGGAATTACTTTGCTAGGCAGCAGCTAAATATATTTAAGGAAAAGATGACACCCTGTGTTGACTCTTGTGTCACCGTACGTGATGNCATTTGTTTGTACTAAAGCACATATTTCTTTAAACTAACAAACAAACGATACCAAACGCAAAAGCTTAATTCTGAAGTCAGTGTATTGCAGCGGTGGCTCAGTAAAAGCCTGGAGAAGTATTTCTAGCTCCACGGGTACCTTTTTGTACCTGCTGACTGACTAGTGAATACCACAACAACTTTGGGGGCCATACTTTGATGCCTAAAATCCCTGTTCCCCTTGGACAATATTACAATGACCATCCAACACGAACAACCTGGCCTGACTGTGGAAGAATCGTGATGCACTTGAAGCACTTGAAAATGTTGGGGCTCATCTCTCACCTGTAAGAAATTATGGCTTGAGAATTTGTTCCTAAATGCTCAACTGATGAAAGGTAACGCTGCAGGTTCCTTACATGACAGCATCTTGGTCCGATTATCTACTTCAAACTGCATGTGTGGGAAATGGAGAGAGGTCCCACACATTGCGCTGGGCTGACCGGGCTTGCCACCGGCCATCCCGGAAAGCATGATCGGAGACTTCTTGGAATCAGATATTAATCAGGGATATTAATGGGAGGGGTAAGGAAAACTAATTTCTCCTCACTTTGTGATTTGCTGCCTTAGATGGAGGACAGGAGTCATTTTGCATTGACACGCTATTTCTGGAGTCAGACTGCTTGTGACCTGATAAGTGCTGATGCAAAGGTAACTGATCTTGGGAAAAACATGGGTCCATAATAGGCATAAACGAACATCTCTAAGAGAAGGTTTAAAATAGATGCAGCTGATGAGCTCCACTAGAGCTGCTGTCACACGTGGACTACGGAGTTTTCTGACCTTAAACAGCTTGGGCATGTAAGACTGTGGCGTGTCTCCTGAGCACAAAAGCTTCAGTCCTATGAGAGGCACTAAGACATGGAGAAAGTATTTCTGATCTGCAGAAAGAAGTTTCTTACAGAGACTTCTTGCCAACAATGCCAGATTCAGCATTCCAGTTCTCCGAGTACCTATTGGCCATGCTTTCAGGGCAGCGAAACATTGCCTTGACCAAAAGGTGCTTTCCTCCCCAGTGACAGAAAACGAGAGGCACAGAGAGAGAAAAAGAAAGAAAAAGAGAGGGAGAGAGGAAGAGGGAGAAACAGAAAGGAGAGGGGAAGAAATAAGGAGAAAAAGAAAGAAATAAGGAGAGAAAGAAAGAAAGAATGAAACAAAGAAAGAAAGAGGAAGGAAAGAAAGAGAAAGAAAGAAAGAAAGAAAGAAAGAAAGAAAGAAAGAAAGAAAGAGAGAAAGAAAGAGAGAAAGAAAGAGAAAGAAAGAAAGAAAAGAATGAAACGAAGGAAGGAGGGAAGGAAGGAAGGAAGAAAGAAAGAAAAAGAAAGAAAGAAAGAAAGAAAGAAAGAAAGAAAGAAAGAAAGGAAGAAAGAAAGAAAGAAAGGAAGGAAGAAAGAAAGAAAGAAAGGAAGGAAGAAAGAAAGAAGAAAGAAAGAGAGAGAAAAAAGGAAGGAAGAAAGGAAGGAAGGAAGAAAGAAAGAAAGGAAGGAAGGAAGAAAGAAAGTGAAACAGAAAAAGAGATAAAAGAGAGGAAGAGATTAAGAGCAATTAAGAAAGAAAGATTGAGAGAGAAAGATTGATGGGGGAAGAGAAAAAGATTGAGGACGGGGAGGGGAGAAAGAGACAGAAACAAAAGATGGAAGGAAGGGAGGAAGAAAGTAACGAAGGAAGGAGGGAAGAAAGAAAACAACAAAGGAAGAAAGGAGGAGAACAACCAAATTAACATCATGTAGCTGTTGGTACCTGACTCTGGGCTTCAATTCTGCTGCTTTTGATCATCTGTGAGAACATTTTCTAGTTACATCAGCCCTCTTTGAGTAGCTGGGTCACAGTGTAGGTAGCTGCTATTCCTAGGTGCAGAATCATGGCTTCAGTGGCCAGATTTGTGATAAGAAGAACACAGGGATGCAGGAAACTCGCTTGGGAGTGACTGTAACAGCTGTACCTACACTCCAGAAGGGAGATCCTCACTGCTCTTGTGAACCCACTGTCCATCCACCCATTTCATGCCCATTGCCTTAGTACCTCAATACCTGTCTCGCTGGGTAAAAGAGTGCCTTGGGAAACAGATCTTGTTTCTGAATCTCTGCTTTGTCCTGGCACTGCAGGAGGTGCAGGCAGGGAGGCTCTGTCTGGTGCCTCCTCACACCCCAAGTCCTTGTGAGCGATAGTGCCAAAAGAAAGGGCTGAAAACCTTGAAGGGAGGTGTACCTTGGGAAAGCAGAGGTACTACTGGTGGGGACTGGGAGGGCAGGTAGAATGTGGGATGCTCCTGGGAGAGCTGAGAGACTAAGGGCACATGGAGCCCTGCATGAGATGCTGTTTTATAAGCAGGTAACTGAGATATAGTTAGTGTGAATGTGACCTTCATGCAAACAACTATGAAGTATAGAGCAGTGAGGTCATGGTCCTTCTCCTCATAGCTCCAACCTGCTCACAGCACTGGCATAAGTATATTCTGCAGGGCAACTACACTATACCCCAGCCAATAGACCAGAAGCCCTGTGTGAGCTAAGAAAGAATTGAAATTCACATTTTAATGAAGGCAAATCCGCTCCTGGGCTGCATCCATAAGGGCATTACTAGCAGTTAGAGATGTGATCATCCCACTCTACTCAGCACTCGTCAGACCACACATGGAGTACTGTGTCCAGTTCTGATCTCCACAATTCAGGAAAGACATGGACAAACCGGAGGGGGTCCAGAGGAGGACCATAAATATGATCAAAGGACTGGAGAACCTGCCCTATGAGGAAAGACTGAAGGAGTTAGGTCTTTTCTCCCTGGAGAAGAGATGGCTCAGGGGGGACCTCATCACAGTTTTCCAGTACTTAAAGGGTGCTACAAAGAGGACAGAGGCGCTCTCTTCACAAGGAGCCACATGGAGAGGACATGGGGTAATGGGTGCAAGTTGTACCGGGAGAGGTTTCACCTCGATGTAAGAAAGAAATTCTTACAGTGAGAACAGTCATTCACTGGAACGACCTCCCCAGGGTGGAGTCCCCATCACTAGAGGTTTCCACGATGCAACTGGACAAGATGCTAGATAATCTCATCTAGGCTCCCTTTCCCATGAAAGGCTGGGCCAGATGATCTGTTGAGGTCCCTTCCAACCTAGGTTGTTCTACAATCCTATGATTTTTGAGATTTTTCATTAAGAAGGTTGTGCCAAAGAGATGCAATGTCTGTATAACTTCCGCTTATATCCTCAAAAGAGTCAGGCTTGAAAATGAAGCTGATATACTTCCATACAAAGATCTTTAAGTTTCTACTGTATATGAATCATACCTCATAATCTTTTTTTTTCTTCTCTCACTACGAGTTGGTTGTTTGCTGTTTCTAATATTGAACTCTGAACACTGATTTCTGTCATTTCTGCTTCACTCTCCTACATCTCAGACTTTTCCAGACATCCTCTTCTTCTCATTGACTTCTCAGTCTTCCCACGCTACTCATCGTTTCTGTAACTGGAGCTCCAGTGTGTGGTGGAAAAAGTGTCCTCTAAATCACCCTCATCTTATTTAAAACACTGCTCAGATGTCATCCTCTCAGGTTTGCTGTGATGGTAGGAGGAGGATAATTAGCTAACTCTGATGCACTTTCAAGAACTGTTTATCCTAACATCCCAGGTCACAGTTTTTACCTTCCTGGCCACTGCTCAGTGAAATGATACCTTCCACTTAACTGCAGATTATCCGTCACTGTAGCTTTTCAGGAAGCCGCTTGGAATCCACACCAAAAAAGGATGGCATCACCTTTACAAAAATGCAACTTCCGACATTCCATACTAGGAGAAGTAACCACTTTGATTTCCATGAATTGCAGCAAGATCACAAGTATACCAAGCACTAAGAATAGAGGGACAGGACTTGGAGAGAGAAAAGCCAGCCATTCATACAAAAAAAATCCCCAATAACTACCCCAACCTTCACCAGCAGCACTGTCCTGGGACTTATGCTCTAGCCCCACGGATTTTAGCTTGCATCTCTCATAGCCCATGCAATGAACATCCTGAACTGCTTTTCATCCTAGTGGATGTGTTCAAGTCCCTCATTAGTTATGGTCATTAGCAACTTTCTTCCAGAGGTCACTTCATGCTTCCCACTTTTTTTTTCTGCACTAGCATGGAATTGTCTATTAGGGATGCCAGAGCAGACTCTAAAACACGTTTCCTTACCAGGCAACGCATCGCACCAGCCACAGTATGGCACACAAACAGCCTGCAAGAAATACAAAAAGATTCCCTCACTTTAATTTAATCTGACCTATTTCTTATTGACTTTAATATGCAAAGTATGTCCTTACCATTGCCACGGTCCAGTACTCAGCTGCATCTTAGCAGAAGGGTAGGGATGAGAAGTTTTGCTCTAGTAGATTAGAGCATTGGCATTTCTTTTCGGCTTGTGCTAACATTCCTGGGAGCTCTCGTTTTACACAGAGGGCAGCAGACATGCGGCTGCAGCAGAGGCTGGGTATTCCCTCTCAGACAGTTAATTGGGGTCCACAGGGTGCACTGATGCCTCCAGCATGCCCTGCTCATACTGAAAGCATGGACAACAACAGCACTTGCAAATTGCAAATCCAATGGGGAACATTTTTGAATAAAATAATCTGGTGTATCAGATAATCCAAAGAAGTACAAAACTCAGTTTAACTGGAAATGTTGGTACGTTTGTCTGTGTTATCTGTGAGCTTTTTAATGTAGCTTATTACATAGCAGATATGTCTCTGCATGTCTGAGTGTCTCAGTGTTTGCTACAACATTTCTGACAACATTTAACCTTGAAAGTGACAAAAACTATCATTGAAGAGTGATCCCATTAACTGCATCTTTGGGACTAATCTGTTCCAATGTGAGAAAAGGTTCTAAAAGATGATCCAAATGGTCTCATCTCAAGCATCAATATATGTCTATACATTTATATGTCTATTATAAGCATTTTATGAGCAGAAGGCCTGTGTGAGAGAATGCATAAGAAACAATAACAATTGAAGTATAAAAAGAACACTAAAGGAAAACAATCAGAAAAGCTAAACAATTTGTGCTGGTTTTTACTTCAGAAGGGAGGAAGTTTCCAGAAAGAACATCTATTAATAGAGAAAAATGTAAGGAACCCTGTTAACTTAAGGTCTCCATTGGATACTTCACGTTGTTGGAAAAAGTAGTATATTGAACAGTAACACATCTGTTGCAGCAAATTTTATATACCCAGGAATATTTAAAAAAAACCCCAAACAAACAGATTGAATTGTTGTAGAAGTGACCTGTTGTTTAAATCATGCTTAGTACCAAGGGAATAAAATGTTGTACCTGTGATATTAGACTTTTAAAATTTTCCTGATTGTGGGGAAGTAGATCTGTCAGTCTGATATCTGCATAAGACAAATTGGTAGAAACCACAATAAGAACAGAATTTGAAAGTGAAAGCTGTGCCTCATAATATGTTGGACCTCAAGAGAATCAACAGGGACATGGATAAGAATGACCTAGTCAATACAGTATGGTGAGATTTTGAAAAGCATGTGCATGCTCCCACAAGACATGGGCAAAACTTGTTTTGACTGGAAAGAAATATTTGCCCTGTGAATTAAAAGACAGGACATGAAACATGGAAATAAATGCTTAGCTGAGGAAGGAAGCCACCAGCAGAGTCTCACAGAAATGTGAGTTAGGACCTGTGCAGTTCAACATATATTTAAATGGCCTGGAAAAAAAAACCTTCAAAAAATGACAAAATCATGGTAAGATCTGCTTGTGACACTAAAAATGCATGCAATGTCATGACACAGAATAATTGGATGATTGTCTAACAGGCCAGCTGAAATTTAGGTTAGTAGTATTTAACTTTTATAAACTAGTCATTTCTCTACATCCCGAAAAAATGTTTATTCATTAAAAAGATCTTGGTATATTTATGATGGTTCTCTGAATTGTCAGCCCAAAAGGAGACTGACAACACACACGGAAAAATAGGAGTTGTTGTGGAAGATACTGATGACAGATCAGAATATATCATTATGTCATGGTATAAATCCTTCGTGTGCTCAAAGCTTGAATATTGAATTTAGTTTTGGCAACCAAATCTCAAAAAGGTGCAGAGAAGGGTCTCAAGTAATATCAGAGAGAGAGAACGGCTCCCATACAAGGACATCTTCAGATGGAAGAAGAGATGATTGAGGCAGGATGTGATAGATATCTATAAAATCAACAGTTGTGTGGAGAAGGGGAAGATAAGTAGTGTCGTGTACATACGAAGCAACCAGCAGCAAGTAAACTTAATGCCTTTCTGCATTTCTTTGTCAGCTGTTACATGAGGGAACAGCACATAAATTTTCCTGTGCCATCTGGCACACATAAAACAGCACCTCATGTAACAGTTCACAGTGCTAAACTGCAGCGTCTGTTGGAGACACAACAGGATGTATCCTGATGGCCTATGGCCCAGCTATGTACCTAGGAGGCTTCAAGCATACTGCCTCCTCAGAGTGGTTACTCAACAGCAACATCTACATTGTCTTTGTACCCAAGGGAGCATGTCTTGGGCACAGGAGCATGTGGTGCAGCCTTGGTAACACCACTACTGTGGCTCTTGAGCAGTGGCCTCTGGGCATGGTATACTGTCTTCCTTCTGTGCATGGGCTGCAGGACACTGTGGTGTGACAACTGTTCCACAGCTCTCTGGATTTGCACAACCTTGATCTTTATTGCACACAGTGTGCACATGACTTTTCTGCCTCTTAACTCCCAAGCACACCAGCATTCACTGTAAAAGGGGCTAATTCCCAAACAAATCCTAGCTTCTGCTTAGCACTTCTTGTATCACCTTGCTGCCTACTTATCTACTGCTTTCCATAGAGAGCCAATGACATTGAGGATTTGATTCGAGGCCACCTTCATGCAGTAGCCTAAGGCCAGGCCAGCAGTGGCCGTAATGGCCTGGTTGCCAGCAGCAACACAACTCAGACCTCTGTTATTATGGAAAAGTACCAAGCAGTGAGACTACAGACCTGCTGTGAGCAACACAAGGTATTCTCCATGGAAATGTGAGTTCTCCTCTGGAGCCTAGGAATGTCTCACTCACAACAACTTGTTTGAGCTAACTGGATGAGTAAGTTAACCATAAGCCTGCTGGTGGCTGACATCTTGCAGACCACATTTTTTCCTGTGGTCTGTATGAGTTTGTCAGGAGCTTCTCTTAGAAAGGGTTCCCCCACTGTGGGACATACTCCTACATTCGCAGCACTGTCGCTTTATTCTTGTAAATAAATGAAAGGCCTTTTGTTATCTTATTTTGTATGGCCTTTGTTCATTATAGAAAATTCATGGATGATGCAACTAGTTAGAATAGCTAAGTTTATGATAACAATGCTTTGTGTTGTCTGATCAACTTCTTCCAGAGATAGGTCAACATCACTTTTCTCCAAGAATGTCTTCAGCCTCTGCAATTGCCAAGTGCCACAATGTGTGGTGGTGGTAGCACGCATCCCCTCCTTCCCTAAGTCATATGGAGTTACCGAAACAGGCGTTGCCCCTTCAACAAGGCATGACAGGCCAAGGTGTCACATACCTTTCGTTTTCTAGCCACAAGGCCCTAGTGAGTTCTTACCACCACTGGTGGCTTGTGGCACTTACATCATCCGGTGAGGTATTGCAGAAAGAGGTGTAAACAGTGGGATAAGACCCTCCAGAATACCTGTTTGCCACTTCCTACCCCTTCTATCAATAGTCTTGGTTCCAAGGATGGGAGATGAGTGATAATGCAGCATATGCAAATGTATGGCTCAGGCAAGAACAAACCTTACACTACAAAGAAGAGTGCACTGGAGATGTGCTACTGAAAAGCGCTTACCCTGCCCAGGGTATCTTAACCACTCTTCTTCCTTCAGGACACAATCTCTTTTGCATCCACACTAAACACAAATACCTTAATCCCTCCACCACGCAAGACATCAGACCCTAACTTATACATACATACATGGTTCCTCCCCTGGCAAGACACAACATCTGCTTCCCATTCGAACAAAACATTACTGTTCACCAATCCCTGACAACTTTTAAGAATAATCACATTCTACCCCTTGGAGTTATCTCAGGGCTGGGAGTTACATTTAGGAAGTCAGGCATATGTAGTGAAAGCCCCCTATCAAAAATATAAGTAAACTTTCACGATAATAAAAGCAGTTCCTTTCTGCTGCCAAATCTCTCTGCCTTCCTGTAGGCAAAAAGACAGAGGTTTCCCTACATCCTCTATTCTGGTTGAACCCTATTCTGGTTCAAATTTACAACAGACTGCCTAAATGATCCAGAATGGCAAGGAATTCTCAGTGAGGTTGGAGAAGATTGTCTCACCAGCCATACCAGCCTTCAATGCATCTGTGAATCATGAGAGGATCTAAGTGCTGCCCATTGAAAACTCATTTTGCTGGAGTGCTTGAAGTGCAGTGTTCCTGTTGGGGCCTATTGTGGCCATTACAGTGTCCAGGTGAGAGTTCAACTTTCTGTGGGGCCAGATAACAAGGTGGGGAGAACTTTTGTTCTAGTGGAACCATACCTTGAGGTGACACCTGCCCAGTGTGAAAGAATCCTCTTTAGAAAGTTACTGTTGTTTACCAGATATTGCATTTTGCTTCATTTTCAATACTCCATAAACCATCAAGGGGTGAAAAAGCATTTCACCACATTTCCAAACTAATTTTTAAAAAATCTTCAGGAAGGATTTCCAGAGCTGCCTTCTTACACCATGCACACACCATGCATGGGCTGGAGCAAGACCTAGGAATGACAAGGTCTGTGGAAGGAGTGACTGTCCAGGGGGTTGGGGAACATGCTCTGGCCTTCAGAAAGAGGTAACACTCTGCAACTGAGTCTGCACTACAAGGAAAAGTGGATGAAAGGCAGTTTGTCAAAGGCAGGCCAAAGACAGACTAATCTGTCATCTTCCTCAGATAAGACACCCAGCTGTTCAGGCACAGGAGCTGTGACATTTCTGATCTACCTGGACTAGAACAGCTAGGCTCTGGAACAAAGCCAGCAGGGAAACTGCTGTTAAAGTGGAAAACAGTCAGATATTGAGTATGGTGAGTTGTTTCCCTACCGGACCACCAGCCTGCAAGCTGACCCCCTTCAGCTGGCAGGGCTGCAGGGTCTTTTGCTGCTCAAAATATTCTGGCAGTGTCTGAGATAACGAGGGAATGACAAGCATATTTGGAAAGTTCCTCTGGCTGACCTGGCTGGGAAGGCACAAACCTCACTAGCCCTTTTCTGTATTAGCCACCTGTGTTAGTCAGCGTAGGAGGAAGCTCAGGAGGAAGCTTGATGGAAAGAAAATTAATCAAAATATAAGAGAGAGGAACCAACCAGAATGGCGTGTTTGTGATCAGTGTCAAGCCCAATATGCCCTGAGAGAACTATTGGTAAAAACCTTTGGCATAGAGTAGCCAGACTTGTTCATCTGGGACATTTCCCAGGTCCACATGAAGAGAACAATCACTCAGAGGGAAAAACCACAGTAGAATGTCATTTCCCGAGTGAAATTCAGATGCCTGTGCACACAGAGCTCACCCTCAGGTGGCAGTGTAGGTAGCAGGAGAGATGGGAGGGCATTCGTTTCAAGGCAGTAGAAGATGTAGAAGGTGTGTGCAGGCACCACTATAGATTGCCACANGGAGGGAGGATGCCCCTCTGCATGGGCGGGCAGGCTGAGCACAGGCAGCATCAGATGCAGCCACTGCTTGTGGCTCTGCGCAGAGCCTGCACCTGGGAGGCAAAGCACTCCAGGCACCCATACCACGGCTACTGAGCCATAGCCTCAGGTGCTCACCAGGTTCACGTGCCAAGGTGTGACCACAGCACAGCTGGGCCTGCTCACAGCTGAACAGATCACACTCATGGGCTGCTATGGGCAATGGGGACACACCTGCAGGGCTTTCAGCAAAGCTGCTGGAGCCAGGACTAGCTGGTGCCCTCTTCTTCTCTGGGCAAGGCAGCTCGTGCCATGCCCCATGCTACTGGCTCCAGGCTGCTGTTGGTTTCTAATTCGGCAAGTCATCAACACGAAGTACATGAGACAGAGAGCCTGGGGAGGCAACACCCCATAGGATTGCTTTGTAAGGATCTGTCCCATCTGAAAGCAAGCAGGTGGCTTGTCAGTGCTTCTTGGGCACTGGCCAAGGCCCAGAAGCAAAGGAGCAGCTCCAGAGGAAGGACGCTATGCTGGCACATCATGGAGAGAGGAGGAGCTGAATGACTGGGAGTGATGGCAGGCCTGAGAAATGTTCAACTGCCTTTGCGGGTGTTGAGGGGCCAGCAAAGTGCCATATCAGACAGAGGCAGGAGCAAGTATGGTGGCATGAATGTGTGGCAGCTGGGCAGACATGGTCACCCTGCAGCACGTTGCCCTGGGTCTGGAGCTGAGCAGGGGTTTGGTGAGCAGCTCCTCTATGGGGTCAGTTGAAGCTCAAAGATATGTTGTACCTCCAGTAGGTTTGGCTGAGATTTTACAGAGTATTTCTGAGCAGGTGTCATCAGGGTTTTATACAGTGCCACTACTGCTACGCCAGCAGTTTCCGAATGTCGGCTGATGTGCTCAGCATCATCTTGCCTCTTTGTGAAGCCTACATCACTCCTGTGACTTCCACTGATACTCTGAACTCTGTCTCTCAGGCGTTCTTGCTGACGAGCTCTCATCCTACCTCAGAATTGATATAGGAGGGTAATATTTACCCCAGTGTCACACAGCTCACATGGATCAAATATCAGGTTATCATTTCAGGTCTCATTTTAGCCTTCGGTACACACACACATTCCAGGAAAAAAAGAATTTTGCTTCTAGCTAGCTATTTGTGATTTATTTATGCCAGCATACTCTTCAGACATGGTGATTGTCAGTATCCCAGTTCCTGGGAAATTGGAAAAATTGCCTACTTTCTTATCCCAGAGATTGCAGTCAGATTAATACCTTAATAAGAATCACACAATTTCTACATGTCCTCATTTCAAGCTGGAGGTAATGTGCCCATGCCTGGGATTCTGAATTTCTTGACATTAACTTGTTCCAGTTTCTTACAAATCTCAGTGTTGACTTCTCTGAATCTCTAATGGTTATACTTATGAACAATTCCAGGCATTTTTACCCTAAAATAATTACTATTTTTCATCTAATCTGTAACCTTATTCTTTATGTTTTCTTTTTGTCATTTAGAGCAGGAAGGTCAGTTATAGCTCTCCAACAGCAATACCTGCTCTCCTTTTTGCTTCTTTCTTTTCTTTTTTATTTAAAACTTTTCTGTAGGCCTCAGAGTTGCAGAAATAACTTTGTGAACTAGGTATAAGCAGGTGTAGTGACAATTCCATGATATGATTTCTGGCATAAGAATTTTGCAAAATTACTTCACCTATGGATCCAATCAGACCTCCACTTCCAGGGCTGGCTGAAGACATTCCTGTGTGCATTGGCCCATTGTACCTGTAGTGGCAGAGTCTTTTTTAGTGTCGACAACCACTGGGTCTTCTGGGAGCTTTAAAACAATAACACTGCTAGATATAGCCCTATCTCTTCATCTCAGTCAAATCTCCATGTTCTTTACCATGCTGAAACTGTATAACTGTGATTTTTGTTGGGTTTTTTTTACCAGGTCACAAAATAGAGAACTTTTGCTACGGAATACATTAGGTTTTGCACCTGAGTGATGTACAACATGTCCTTCTGGTATACAGCTACCCAACTCCAGGAAACAGACAAATTCAGAGAATAAAAGTTAGTTTTAGATTTAAAATACAAAGACGCTATCTCTAGCTCAGAAAGTCTCCAAGCAACAAATCAGAGGGGCTGTGGGAGTATTCTCAGCAAGATCACTACACACTTGCTATGTTCACATATTCTAACTGGACTGAACAACCACCAGGACTCAAATGTGACAGGGAGTTTCATGGGGTCAGAGACAGACATTCTTGAGACATTTCCACTTACTTCCATGATGCAAACTGCACTAAAATGGGGCCTCTCACTCTCAGACTCTTTTCAATAATCACAGAATGCGGGGGGAGAAGCAGCTGTATCATAAAGTGTGGCAGAAAGTGAGGCAGCTGCCTGATCTGGCTTTAGGTGGCAACTGGCTCTAGGTGGCTACTGGCTCTAGGTGGCCCTGCTTGAGCAGGAGGGTTGGACCAGATGACCTCCAGAGGTCCCTTCCAACCTCAGCCATTCTGTCATTCTGTAATTCTGTGGTGTTCCCAAGAAGGATCTATTTTCAGCATGCCTGAATCCCCTCTCCTCCACAGGGAATATCAGCACTCCAATGCTTTGCCCAAGCTGCATTTGCTGTGCAGGACATTCTGTACCCAGAGATGTCTTTCAGTCTGCCTCTTCTCTTTCAGCTGTGCTGTGTTTTGCTTCCAGCATTGGTGGAGTCCAGCCCTGCAGAGCTGGATGGAAACAAGAATGGCAGAAAGATAATGGTCGGCAGGAACCACTTAATTTTTCTTTTTGCTTCGAAGTTTGTTTCATTCATTAGATATTTTCTATAACAGAGGGCAGATGCACTTGGTCACCCTTTACCTGGGTGTGTTTTATAAACATGGTAAGTCCGTGCTTCCCCAGTACTATCCCGCTGTACTCAATCGCATTATACAAGCGTGGAAACAGGAACAAGCAGTGGTAGTTACATTTCAGTGTAGTAACAGTGCAGACCCCTCTTAAACATTTAAGAGAATTTAACTCTTCCATTTAACAGAACTGAAAGATGAAAAGAAACATTGCTCAAATGAATGCATCAGTTTTAAGTGATAAATGTTTGACTTTTTTTTCTTTTTCAGTAGGCTTAGAAAAAAACCTAAATGCTTGCTGTTTCAGAGGGACCTCTCACAAATGAACCTGACTTGGCCTTTCAACCTCACTTAGTTGCTTAAAGCTGACAATGACAGAGATTTGTAAACACTGAAACCTTACCTGAACCTAAAAAAGCAGCTCCTTAAGATGAGGTGAGTTGAAATGGCAAACTGGGTCTGCATACAGTAGGAGATCCCACTTCTCCTCTCCAATTCCTCCCCTTCCAGGATTGAACAAAAATGAAGAGCCGGGTAAAGAACAGGGAGAACAAAATCTCCTTTTTTCATCAGAAGTAAGCTGTTCCAGTGACTCAGTAGACTGTCACAATTATCTTAGCAATACCTAAGTTTATCCAATGGGGAGGTAAACAGATAGTGACAGTAGCTATATGTCTACGGTAGCTCTGTGCTGGACAATCTGATTGAAACTTCCCAGGAGGAGAAGAGAAAGCCACAATCACTTTTTCAAGCATAAATAACAGGATCATAGAATCATAGAATCATAGAATCATTAAGGTTGGAAAAGACCTCTAAGATCATCAAGTCCAACCGTCAACCAACACCACCATGACTCCTAAACTAGGCCCTGGAGTGCCACGTCTACACCTTTTTTGAACCGCCTCCAGGGTTGACGACTCCACCACCTCTCTGGGCAGCCTGTTCCAATGCCTAACTACTCTTTCGGTAACAAAATTCTTCCTGATGTCCAATCTAAACCTCCCCTGTCGCAACTTGAGGCCATTTCCTCTCGTCCTATCGCTAGTTTCTTGGGAGAAGAGTCCAACACCCGCTTCACTACAACCTCCTTTTCAGGTAGTTGTAGAGAGCGATAAGGTCTCCCCTCAGCCTCCTCGTCTCCAAGCTAAACAGTCCCAGGTCCCTCATCCGCTCCTCGTAAGACTTGTGCTCTAGACCCTTCA
>WAAD01036687.1:157338-173068 GCA_013389945.1 Fregata magnificens | reverse complement strand
GGTGTCGGGGCTTGCGGCCCCGCCTGCCGCCCGGGGCGGGGGGGGGGGGGAGGGCGTTCGCTGCCGTTTCTGCACAGGTTTTTTTCCCCTGATGTTGGGTTTTTGTGTTCCACCGCAACAGCCGGGGGCTGGCAACAGCCAGGAATAAAAGCAATTCCGGTAGCGGATTTGCTGCAGAAATTTGCATTGGAAAAAATTAAACACACGCGTGTTTTAAGCGACTTCAGTGGCTTGTCAGATACACGCTTCAACAGAAGCCTTTGATGTAGCCTAAGTAAACACGTCAGCAGAAAGGAAAAAAACAGTCCGTGCAAAGCGAAATACAGCGCCTTCAACGCCTGAAAATGATAAGGGGTTGGAAATCCCTGGAATATTCAAATTGGTCAACAGTTCTGCAGCCTTTTAATCCAAGTTAACCCAAGGGGCTTTTTTAAATGCAAATTCTATGGGGGCTGATGAGCCTGGAGAAGAGAAGGCTCGCAGGGATCTTGCCCATGTATATAACCATCCGAAGGGAGGGTGCAGAGAGGACAGAGCCAGGCTCTTTCCAGTGGTGCCCAGTGACAGGACCAGAGGCAATGGGCACAAACTGAAGTACAGGAGGTTCCCTCTGAACATCAGGAAACACTTTTTTACTGTGTGGGTGACCAAGCCCTGGCACAGGTTGCCCAGAGAGGTGGTAGAGTCTCCATCCTTGGAGATATTCAAAAGCCATCTGGACATGGTCCTGGGCAACTGGCTCTAGGTGGCCCTGCTTGAGCAGGGGGTTTGGACCAGATGACCTTCAGAGGTCCCTGCCAACCTCAACCATTCTGTGATTAAGTGCAGGCTGGCATCAAATGGGCTGGTATTGCTGTTTCCCTGGCCGTACAGTCTCCTTCCTTCCTTTTTGCAGGGAAAAAAAAGGCTTTTTTTTTTTTTGTAAAGTTGATTTCAGCGAAGTGACTTCTTTGATCCAATTCACCTCTTGGCAGAGAAGAGGGGAGAGAAACATATAGACAAAGGCAGAATCACCCATTTGCAGCTGTCACATTAAAGCAATCATAAAAACTACAATTCTGAGTATACTGAAAGGCAAAAGAACACTTGCAAGTAAATTAGAAACAGCACATTGGGCCCATAGGGTCTTGCGTAACTATTTTACGTTTCTCGTATACACATTTCCCACTCTAAAATTCAAACCTCAAAACTGAAGTTAAATGCAGAACAAGCTACTCGCATACCACAGAAAGACACAGAAACTGCTTCTGAGTCCAGGAACAGAGCTTGGGCTGGCTCACCAACGCCAGCCATCAACAGCTCTTTTATTTGTAAAGAATCTGGTTTCTTCATCTGACATTCCTTTTGTTTTCTGGCAAGGTTTCTCTCAAGCTTGCAAAATAAATGTCATTCTATCATTACCTGTACCTTTCAAGGAAGACCAATCTCTTTTTCCCATAAAATCCTTTCTACAAGGAGCCTGTGAACCATTGTTCGGCAGCATGGACAGGCCTGGACTGCTTCGTGCAGCTGCTTCCTCTAGGCCTTTGGCACCCTTGTGAACAATATATCTACTGAAATCATCACTACCTGTAATAAAAGTGAGTCTTGACTTCTGTAAGCATTCAAGGCCTCCACCCATCATAACTGATGGGTTCAAAGAAAATTCTGCCAGTGCCTTTTATGTTTTTTTTTTTTTTTTTTACATTAGCTACCACTTCAGCTTCCCGTCCCGTTCTGTCGTCACTCGTTATGGTATCCCAGTTTTCCTGTGAACAGGCATGTCACGTATGCTTGCTTTATTTCTATCTAAATTTTGATCTTCAGAAGTTGGATACATCTCATTTTTCCCATGATAAGTTTGCACTTGCTGGGTGTCTCTGACAATAGCTACATACATCCGAGATCAATAAAGTGAACCAGAATCAGAACTGAAGCGTTGGGGTTAGACTTTAGAACGGCTATATTCCCACACCGAATGCTAAGATTGATTGAAAGTCACAGCACTGCCTTTTATCTTTTAGAAGTTGTTTTTTCCACTGGCTGCAAATGAACTCTGGCTACAGGAAACAGATTGTGAAACTGGCTCCAAGGCCTAAACTTCAGATTTTCAGCCCTTTGTTTTATAGATTTTAATGTAGCACTTTGGTAATGGAGATGAAGGTGGCTTTATTTTTTCCAAACCAAATCTCTGCAGTTTTCCGATATCAGGTCAAGCTTCTGTATGTACTGCAAGACATTGTGGAAATCAAGGTCAAAGGCTACTGGTGGAATTAATCAGAGCCTGAAGTGAGGGGAATGTGTTTGTCTGATTTGCGTGTTCGCTGACTGAAGTTAATATGCTTGTTTTTGATCCCTGAAGAATGGATAAGAGAAAGGCAGAATTATGAAGGAAACAATCTGGCAACTCATCCAGAATTACAGCATTTGAGTTTTTGAAATGATAAGGTGAAAAAACCCAGATTTGTGGCTGTTTTAAACCTCAGTATTTCCTTCCTTGATGATTTATCAACTTCCCTCTTTTTTTAACTAGATAAGGACTTCTATAGCCATATGCAAATGACACCCAAATGCAGAAATATTTTTTGAAAATACAATATAAAGTAGTTGTATTCATGTCCTTTCTAAGATATAAGATCTAAATTATGTTATATTTACTTGTAAAAGTGTTTTCCAGTTTCTGTATGTCACAAAAGAGCACTTTACCGCAGAGCTCACTTAGTTGATTTCTGGACAACTAGTAATAACACAGTAAAACTTGTACAACTTAGAAGGAACTGCTTTTAAAATTAGATTCCTTCAACTGCTTTTATTTACACCTGGTTTTGCTGAGGCTTATTTCATTCCAACTAGTAAATAGCTAGGATGGGATCACTCTCTTCTAAAAGTTCACCCTCCCCTTTTAGATCTGGGTTTTGGCATGTTGCTGCAGTATCTGGGCACTCCACAGTATTTAATGTGTTTTTCTTCACAGCAGCCGTCTGAGGAAGCAAAGCTCTGTGACTCCTGTTTTGCAGAGAGACACCAGAAAGCCAGAGGCTACTCCTTTACTGTCTTTGAACTGAGGCCCAAGCTTAGTGTCAAGCCCAGACTCATGTATCATCCCAACAGACTGGCCTCAATGATTGAGCAAGCTACACCATAAGATGTGGGAGAAAATATGGCCTTGTTTTACTTCTGAGCCCGTGTTTGTACATCTACCATGTGTTCTGGCCTACCGTGGATTGCCTGTGCACGTTTGCACCAAAATCTGCCACCCTGCCTCCTTAGAGGTCACAAATGCAGCAAGGATGGGTATGTTAGCCACTGGCTCCTTCTTAGGAGACCACATCTTTCTGGCAGAAAGGCTGTGGAATAGTTTTGCACTGAAGCATGGGTTGCTTTGTGAAGAGCTGGGCTATGACGTACTGGAACTACAGGCCACTGAAAGTCCTGCTGTACTTTGCCAACTCTCTGACTATACTCCATTTAACTGTATAAATGTAGCCTGAAAGACTAAGGACTAGACCCTGGAAAAGAGCATGGGTAAACTAAAAATTCAGATCCAAAAAACTCCACTGAGCAGCCACCTGAACTCTGTTAGTCTCTTTCTGGATAGAAATGTCCAGAATTGCCCCAAGCTGGGCATCTTGGCATCTCTCTCCTCTTTGTGCCCACTTGTGGTCTAGGAAGTAGGTGGAGCAGCTCCAAGAGAGGTCCAGCTGAGAGGAGCCTCTCTGAGCCCAACAAGCCAGGTTCTTCTGTTATAGCCACAGCTGGCTTTGGTGCCTGGCCACATTTGGTGGAGTGCTCACCTTCAGTGCAGTAATCCAGTGATGAAAGAATTGGCTTTTAGCTCAAAGGGATTTACGTCAACATCTTGTATCTCCCAGGAGAGTGTCCCAGGTGCTCAGGACTGCAAAATGGAAGGGAAGCATTCATCACCTCACCTGTTAGAGTTGTGTCCCTGTTGGAAAGGATGGCAAACATATGGCACTGGTGTGAACTAGAAGGAAGGAGACACAGGGAGCTGTAGGCACTTACTCCTGGTTTCTGGTAGCTATTCCCAAGCCAGTGCCATTTTTTATCCAGGGACTATTTACTACAAAAATGCATAAATAAAACCCAGGACTCTCTTCCAACAATTAAACTAGATGAGAGAGACATCCTTATTTTACTCTGTCTTTTGCCTCAGCTGCCTTCTCCTTGTCCTAGACTCTTGCGCGCTTGTCCGAACAGGGTTATAACTTCAAACAAAAAGGTGGTGACTCCCTGTTTCCTTCCTGCTCTTCCTCCTCCCAGTCTAGCATGGTGGCCAGGGATGCGGCATGAACGCTCCTCAGGAACTCCCACTTCCCGGCCAATGCTCTAACCACTGGGTAACAGCATAGAGAAGATGGACACTATTGACTCCAGCTCCACTTTAAAAGAAAATGAACACTGCTTATTGGGAATTTTTTATCTGCTGACAGCCCAATAGGCCTTTTAAACACCTTTGGCAGGCTGTCTGTTAACACAGGCCTTGGTGTTTTCCAGTGATAACACAAAGAAAAATGGTGTGGCCAGCAGCCATATGAAATTAAGTCACGGAGCAGAGAAGCTACAGGGACTTTTTATTCATTGTTTTAAAGAACAGATTTTGGCTCTCGCCACCAGAAGAGGACTCCAAATTCTGAGTCCCAAGAGGACAAAGGTGCCAAGCACCAGGGTGGGACTTCACGCACATCTATGTTCATAGAGTTTCCCCACACACAGCTTTTGTTAGTTCCTCACTGAGCATGCTGCTTGTTTTGGCCATATACCTGCACTTCTTTTAGGTACAGGGAATGTAGGCCTATCATTACCAAACTCAGGATTCAGCCCTCAGGCTGGAAGGCTCATTGTATCCTGGAATATCAGTCCCTTATCAGTCCCATCCCTCTGTGATTTATTAAGGTCACACAGAATAGCAAGAATTTAAGTCAAGTCCCTAGAGATCCACTAAATTACCCTGCAGTCAGAAACTGTGCATCTAGTTAAGAGGGGAGAAATGTCTCTTAAATAATTTATAGTCAACAACTGAAGTTAGTTTTATATATGCAACATTGTGCCGGATTTTGTAGCATCTTACTCAGATTTTTCCTGCGTCTCAGAAGTCATGCAAGTTTAAACACACAGATTGTATGAAACAAGTATTCTGTTGGATGGCTTTGAATGTTGTAAGTTTTCCCAGGCAACTCAGGCCAGAAGTAGTGATAGACCATTTCTGCATTTTTGAGTACTCATTATACTCTATGATATACAAACTATTTGGCATTAATACTTAGGATATCGTGCCTGTTCAAGATGCAGAGTGTGGATGTGTTGGAGTTGCTATGAATATTCTGAGTCATGTAAACAGATCATATTATTTAAAATTATTCTTCAACAAAATAGGTCTCCAAAATAAGATTGAGGAGTTGCTCTGACTCAAATCTGCTTGCAGTTTTTCTGCATCTTTAAAGACAAGTGTTGCTGACAAAAGATGACTTTTGAGAATCATTTCTTGCCAGGAGTGAAACTTATCTTTTCCTTGTTACTATTTTTTTTCCTTGTTCTTTTTCTTAGGTTGCCTGATGTACAAATGCAGAAAGGAGTCCTTGTTCTCTGCCAGGTGCCTAGTTATGAGCAGCACAGGAATACATGAAAACAAAAATGTAGGGGTGGTAGTAGGTAAAAGGAGACAAATCCTATGAACAATTTGAAGATAAATTCCAAGGCAATGGGGACACAATCTGTGTTTCATCTGCCTAGAGGGCAAGTTGCAATGTTCAGAGCCATCTTTCAATGATCCCATTAAATATTTGAGACATAAAAGGTGAAAATTATCATGCAGTAAAAGTGTTTACTGCGAATGAGTCAGTACCTGCAATAACTATCCCCTACCTCATTACATTTCTTCACTATGATTGTAATTTCAACCCACTCTTACATTTGTCCCGCCTTACCCTAATATGTCTTTTCCTTTTTGCAGTTGCCCTTTTAATCTCTAATTATTCTGCCTGTGCACAGATACGCAGTCTTCTATACTGGAGACAGCTGCCCTTGGAAACCCTCCCTTTCCACAACAGCAAAGTCTTCCTCTTTTTAATCAAGGGTCAATAGCCAGAGCCAGTAATTTCCTCCTGCCTTCCCATCTGTCAGGACACATATACCCCACTTTGCTCTCTAGAAAGGTGTGAGAGCTGTTTCCAATCTAATGAGCAAAAGCAGATTTTTGAGGGTGAAGAGAAGTGGCCAAGCTAAGCAAACCACATATGGAAGACAGTGTGATGGCATCATCAGCAGAAAATAACAGTGGGGAGAAAAAGTAACTTTTCGGAGAGTACCGAGGAGAGCACCTTCAATGTCCACATCAGTCAGTGTACTAAGAGCAGACAGCATCTGTTGGAACTGAATCCTAAATATGAAGGGAAGAAACTTGATAGTTATTCTTGTGTGGGAAAAATAGCCCTTTTTACTTGTAAAAAAACCCTACCTTTTTATGCTAGAAGAGGGAGTGGGAGAAAAAGAAGACTGAAGAAAGGAGAGCAAGGAACAAAGCTATAGGGTGATGTAAATACAAGGAAAAGAGAGGAGGAAGAAAAAGCAACTATAAAGTGGGGGTAGATGAAAGGAGAAGATAAGAGGAACAGAACTAGGAGGGAAGCAAGGAAGTATATCAGTGACCATTTATAGTATTTGGTTTTGTGTTTGATACTTATTACAAAAAGGTTATATTTAATTACTTTGGTCTGATTAAAGACTTAGAAATGTAATTATTTTGATAACACTCTATTCCAGGCCGGATGCTTTCCTGCTAACATAGCATCCAGTTACTAGATAGGAATTTGCAGTCTTGCTCCTCTGAATGCTAAATTCAGTTATCATCTGCTCATACAGGTTAAAGCAGTTTGCACCAACTCGATTTCCCCACAAAGTATTGAATATGATTTTATCATGCACTTATGAACAAAGGACCAATTTAATGAGGAATTGGGTCTGCTGTGCTCATTGAAGAAAACAGCAAAACTCTACTGACGTTATGACCCAAGATTGCTTGGTACACTGCCAGGTTAGAACCCGTTCCTAAAAAAATGGTCTTTAAAAAAAATCTGTTTTTTCCCCACCTGGTCATTTTTTTGCCTTGTTCTCAAAATACTGTGTCACTCATTCCATTTTCTTTCATACTTTTTTTTTCTCTGTCTTTTATCTCTAGCAAGCAGGAACTAGAGAAATATCGGTATGAATGCTTAGAAGATCTGACACAATGAAATAAAAGGCTTAAGAGGGTTTTTTTCATTAAAATACCAGGTTTTATCATACTTCACAATACATACAGTGTCATGAGAAAACACAGAATGTGCTTTCTTTTCCTTTTCTTCCAAGACTGAAAAAAAAAGAGATTATATGAAAGTTCTGCGTAAGACTTGTAATTCAGGAATGAATAGGTTTTGCTACAGTAGTGTCAAAGAAAAAACCGGGCACTTAACTTTTATATATCCAGTTCTGAGACTGTCAGTTTGTATCTTGCAGTTTGTACAACAAACTCACTCCCATGGATTTCCCTGTGTCAGTTTTTAAAAAAACTCCCAAGTTCCTTAATTGCTCTAACAAATTTTAGTCATTTGTTCTAAACTCATTTAAAGTGGGACTTGACAGAACTTAAAAACATGTTGAAATGCCTTATTGATTCAGTGAGGTTTCACTTCCTATTAGTTTTGCAGCTGTCACCATTTCTTTTCTAACCCGCTTAGATTAAAGAAGGCACATGAGTACCAGTTACTTAGATATGTCCTGAACAAGGTCATATGTTTCAGGCTGATTAAAGCGGTTGTGTCAGGATGCTAGAGACTGGGTGTTCCCAAAACAACAATGCAGTTTGCCTACAACATTATTTATTTCTTTTTGTCAGTGGAAGGGCTGTTCTTTGTCTGTCGGGAATAAGGCTGAAAGAGCGTTGCAGCACAGCTAGTACAGCTGACCAAGCTTTTCCCTGGTTCTCAAAGGAAAGTGAAAGGGGAAAAAAATAGACCAATTTGGATTGTGTCACGAAAATGGCCTCTCACATAACCTTTTGCCAGCAAGGCTTGGCTCAAATAGACAAGGTGGCAGCCAGCATTCTGGGAGTTTCTTGGTGTAGCCTGTGTTGGGGCAATTCTTTAGAATTTCTCTTACGATATGTCAGATAAACAGTGAATCATTCCTTGATTCATCTGTGACTTTGTTTTCGGTTATGAAAAAAAACACTATAAATTGTGAATGCCCAGTAGGTCAGGTCTGAAGATAGATATCTTTGTATTTCTTTCTGAAAAATGCTTTGATCCATTTTTTCTTTTTCTTCTTTGAAGGTGTTCTGACAGCACCTCTGTATTTGGTTCTAAAGGGTTGCTCTCACAGCGATTTGAATGAACCAGGATCTCTGTAAGATAAAAAACATTGGAGAACTTAGTGGAAGCATCGCTTACATTATCACATTACTCCCTTAGTGTATATCTTTTGGGAAACGGTTAAGCCAGCATTATTCCCTGAATCTGCTATAGTTCACATGTGGAAAAAGCTTTTCCACATACTGCTTTACAGTATGGGACATCATTGTATATATGCAAAATATTTTTTGACTTTAAACTTCAAAAGAAATTTTTTTAAAACTTTTAAAATGATATTGCTAGCAATGGAGGGGAGAAACAGGATGGAGGAGGATGAGGAAGTAATAAATGGCCTTTCTGTAACATTTAGGATTTCAGCGGTGTTCAGTAACTCCCTACTATTGGCATGCTTACTTGTGCTAGGCAACAGTAATTAAAATTCCAATTGATTTTTACAGCAGCCCGATCCAGTACTCTGGCACTCAGTGCAGGCCATATTCAGCAAAAATGTAGTGTAAAGGTGAATCACATATTAGCACTTACATGACCATGATGAAATGGGAAATTCTCTGTTTGTCTTAAGGTACCAAACTCCAGCTTGCTTGCTCTCCTCTGAGGCATGAAAGTCACAGATACAGGTACAGACCTGAGGATGGGATTGCTCCCCAACAGCCTTTGTGGCAGCTCACTCCCAGCCCACGTGTGACGGTGAGCCAACAGGCAGAAGTGGTCCTGCTGAAGGGACCAGCTCTGCTCATCCTCACACCCAAGGGGTGAGCACACGGGCTGCAGCAGGGTAGGAGGTAGGCAGTGTAAATGCATTAGTGCAGTGCTGTCACAGAGCTAATTTGCTGTGCCTGGCATCATGCACCATGCACAGGGTTGCAACCATGTGGCACTGCACTCTGAGAGCCTCCTGGCTCAGGCTTGGAGACAACATAGGTGGCTAGGCCATGCTGAGGGTTAATGGCAGGCCCATAGGCAGCACTAAATTGCCCCATGCTTGGTGCAGGGTATGTATGAACCATCTACTTGTGTTTTCCTGTGTAAAATAACTCTGGGCATCTGACCATCACCACTGTATTCTGGTTAAAAAATCGAAAGGGCCGGCGGTGACTCCAGATGTGACCTCCACAACGCAAGCACTTCATCCCGCTCCCTGCAACGCTGCAGGCTGCTGGGGTGGGAGTGGGGCATTTCTTCCTTCTTCCTCCGCTCCCCTCCCCTCTGCCTGTAACCGGGGTGTTTTGTCAGCCTCCATTTAATATGCATACTTCTCCCTTGGCTGTTCCCCAAACTCGAAGGACTGTGCTAATTTCCTCAACCAAGGGCTTGTCTAAACAACAGTGTTTTGGCTGCTTTAACAAGTGTTGTTAAAGTGGAATTAAAGAGCAGCAGGTTAAGCTTGCAATGGTTGTGGGATGTGTAACCCCTTTTAAAAAGCAAACCTGTCTGTGATGGTTTTATAGAAACTTAAATATTCATGGGGCAAAAAGCTGATGGTAGGACAGTTGACGTCCAAACATACGTCAAGCTACTTAATTATTTCCTGATAGATTTCTCATCCTAGTGGGCTGAAAGTAATCAGGATGTTTGGTGATGTCTTGCTTGGTCCTTTTCCTGGCCCATGTCCTTGCCTGAGGCCTGCAGTGTTGTAGAGATTACTCCTGTGCAGGATGGTTATTATACACTATATTTACCTGCGAAGATATTAAAGGACTTGTCTACACCAGAGCACCTCTACTGGAGTAATTATGTTGGCAAAGCCTCCAAGCGCTATAGCAACTCTTCCCTCAGCCTACTTCACACAACCTCTGCGTCTGAGGAGGCTGTGGCAAAGCAAGGCGTCTGTAACTATGTCCACAGCAGGGGTTCTGCAAACACAGGTGTCTCCGTCGTGGGGTCTTGTATTCCCTCACACCCCTTGCTGAGCCTGTGCTCTTAGGAGGAGCTTGGGGAGCTCCCCCCTCCAGCCGCAGGGTGCATATTACCCTCTGCTGTGCTGGCAAAATTGTGGGTCTGCACAAGTTTTCTGGTGCTTTGTTCCCTCCCTCTCTTATTCATTATTTGCTTCAGATCACCACCCTCCTTACAACTGTCCACAGACCCATCTCCTTGGAAACGGCAGAACGTGTTTATGTGACAGTAATAAGGAAACTAATTGATATGTAGCAGCTGCAGGCATGCCGGGGAGCCATGTTCCACCAGAGGACGTCGGAAAAGTGAGTCTCTGCTTATGCTGACTGACAAAAGGTTAGATGGCGTGAGCAAAACCCACCTTCTTCCTCTGGAGTTTCCAAAGTTGCCTTCCCCTGTTCACAGCAGCGGTAGGAAGCTTGTTGTGTGCACATATGTGTGATTTTTATGGACTTTGTTAGTCTTTTTTATCACCAACGCGTAGAGGTTGAGAAGCAATGGGAAAATTGGTAAGTCTTGCTTATTTCTTATTTCGTGGAATACTGTGCTGGTGCACCGTGCCGTGCCAGGCCCATCTCCTCTCCTGTCTCAGCCCTGACCCTGCCTATGGCCACAGGACTCTCTCATCCATATAGTGAGACTTCTGCTGCTCCCTGCTGCCTGCCCTTCACTGCCACTGCCCCTTGTGCTGTTGGAAACGGCAGATATGCCTGTCTGGCCTAGCCGGCTGTTAGAGTCGGTCGGGTGTCCCTGCGTGGTGTTTCCTGGTCATCCAGGACAGAGCTGTGGAGGCCCATAAACGGCTTGTGTGGCCATAAATGTGGCAGGGTCACCAGGTGGGACCTCTCGCCAGAAATGGCGGTGTGCCTGGCTGCCTGCAGCTGCCGACCCAGCGCCGAGAGCTTGTGGCCTGGGCTCGGGGCAGGATGGCGGCTGGGCCCCACGGGGAACTCTCCGGAAAAAGCCTGTGGTGCAAGGGTAGCCTGGGCAGCCCCCCTCTTGTGGGTCTGGGGGGCCGTGCCGGTGCTAGGAGGGCCGTGCCAGTGCCGCGGGGCCGCCCTGACTGTGGGATCTGCCCCAGGGGTGTTAGCACACAAAAGCAGCAGTGTCTGGGAGGCCCCAAGTCAAGCAAGGCCTGGCAAACAGATGCTCATGTCGACGTCTCTGTGATGACAACTTGGAGGAGGGAGGAAGTGTTTCCGTGTACCTATGATTTAGTGTGTATCTTGAAGAGGCGGTGTGGATGGATGATGATTTTTCTATTTTATACGGCCTCTGAAGCAGTGCTGGAAGGGCTTTTCCTGGAAACTTTTTCCATTATTGAAAACTTTCTTCCCTGCCCACCCGGTATGAATGGCTTTTCCTGGGGTATGCTTCATCTGCAGGTTCTAGTCTTGGTTTGGGTTTCTTCCTTTTGTTACTAGATACCTCTTTTGGGTGACTTTCTTGGGAACTAGTGTCTGTAAATAGCCTTGCCCAAGTGGGAAGCCTGTTCCAGTTGCATGCCCTGTATTTTAAACTTGAGTGATGCCATAATTGTTATATCATTGAACCTTCAAATAAGCTGTTTTTCTGTCAGCTGAAGCTGTATATACTCTTCATTTCTTACACTGTATCAAGTGAAATGCTTGGTACTACTTTGCTAGGTAGCTGCGGTGTGATTTAAAACTTGCTTTAACTTCCTAGAGGTTGTATTAGATTAAAGCACTTTCTGCAAGTTTCACTGTCCATGTCTTGAGTATCACAGAAAATCACTATTTGACAGGGTGTAAACTCTCTTCAAATGTGCTTCTGATAAAATAAAGAATGTGAAAGGGTGGGGCAGAAAGGGAGTGGAGAAACAGGACTTAATACATACGCTTAATAACGGGGAGAATGCTGGGGATACTGCATGTTAAATATCCTTCAGTTATCTCAACACTAAATGTGGAGAACTATGTCTTTATTATGTAATAAAGCCATACGTAAAAAGACAGGCGATAGAGCACTAAGGAGGCTGCAAATGAAAACAGGCTTTAAAACTTGGAATGCTTGCTCTGCAGGGAGCACTGAGAGGCAGACACTGAAGTTTCTAAAATAGATAATAGAAAATGTTGTTAATCCTTGTCTTTTAAAAGAACAAAAATCAGCACAAGTTATTAGAAAGCACCAAGAAAAATCTTAGGAAATTTTGGGTGGTCGAGGAGAGCTATGTTTAGTGTTATGAAAGGCATTGGTTTGGAATTGCATTAAAATGCAGGATTCATTTGGGGGTGGGGGTGGGGGGGGATTAATTATTATTTTGATGCGCATGATCTGATTTGATATAAACAGAGCCAGGGACAGCTCAGTGACATACTTTGAAAAGTTACATAGTCTGTTAAAGAGCTAATGGCATTAAATAGCTCTCTTTTTACAGCCTATGGATTCTGAATCAAAGAACAGTTTCATAGGAAGCTTTCTTCAGCCACCAGATAAGATGCTTCCTGCAGCCTTTGCTTATATAGAATCAAAGAAGTTGGCAGCTGCTGGTGGTGACAGGCCTTCTATCCCCAATAACCGAGGTAAAGGCAAAATATGTCCTTAAAATGGTCTTTTTAATTGTTCCATGTGAAATCTCTTGAGCAAACCCCCCATTCTGTTTTACTCAGTTCAATGACTTGCTGCGATTATCAGACTGACATTGAGACAGGATGTATATGTGTCCTGAGGGAGTAGTCTCCCTGAAGTCATATGTCTGGAATGGAAACTGCTGTAAAGTCTTCTAACATCCTTATAAACTTTGGCTTTGAAAATTGTTTAACTTAAAATCGTCACACTTCCTCTAAAAGCAAAGGAGAATGCTTCAAACTCAGCAGAAGCAGTTCATGACTTTAAATACAGCAAAAAAAGGTCATTAGTATGGTACACCGACTTGAAATTGGCTTTGCATAGTGCTATTCCACTCCCCCTAGCTTAAAATAACTTCTGAGGTTTTTTGTGTGGTATGATTCCTTGGGAGAACTTTTGAATAACGCAGACTGTCAGGAAAGTTAGCAGTGTGAAAGTTAGTCTGCATGAAATATGGGTCCTCTATGATTGTCCTGTGCCTTAATTGATGATTACTTCCTGGAGCTCACAGGACAAATGCTCGGTGGCTTAGCATATCTGGAGAGCTCAGTGAATTACAAGGATACCATGCTTGTATTTACTATCATGGAGAACTCTGCAATATTGCACTGACATAGCCTATGTGTGTGTGTGTGATCATTGTTCTTTCATTTGAAGAATCTGTGACTTATGTAGTAATCTTTTGTCATACAGAGTTTGGGCTTTTTGGATTAAAATGTTCAATTTAATGTTATACAGCTAAGTATTTAAGTAAGGAAATGTTTGGCATGCCAATAGAAAGATGGAAGAAGTGGTCCCACTTTGTCATTCTGCTCTCTGGTATCTGCTTTTTGCTTTTTTTTTTTTTTTTTTTTTTTTTTTTTTTAGTTTTATTCTAACGGGGCTATGATAAATTGATGAGAGTTGTTACGGAGCTAGCAATATTTGCTGGGTATTCCTCTGCTGAGAAAATTGGTATAGGGAAACTATCAAGGCTTATAAAATGTCAGAAAAGAAGCTTGACTTGTTGCAGAATGTGTCTTAAACTTCCACAGGTGTGTATAGTTTTTGGACAGCTAGTAGACTTTTCCTCGTAACTGAAATTGCAACTTTTCTTTTTGGCATAATTTTGACACATACTGATTTGAGGCTAAAAGCAAAATCTTGCAGACTTGTTTCTATGGTTTAAAGAAGCATCAAATACAAGAAACTAGAAATTGAATCATTACCTTTTGAAACAATAAAGTTTTTAAAATGCATCCTCTACTAAAATGTCTCTTTGTTTCCCCCCTGTCCTGAGTCTGTTTTTTTTTTTTTTAATCTGCCCACACCAGTAGCATTACACCAAGACTTGTGACCTAACTTGGATACCTGTGTTCCCTGCTTCTCTGTAAACAGAAGTTCCAGGGTTTGTTATACGCAATTTCCCACGATTTCTACCTGTGCTTGCTACCATTTGGAGTGAAAATAGTTTTGCTCCTAGGACCTGTGCTTTATACCTCAGTTATGCAGTAAACATGTCCATTTTCTCCCAGATATGTTCTGCGTGTGTTAGTGTGCTGCTGGGGAAAATAATGCGTTTTAGGAGTGATCCTAGGAAAAAAATTTAGGTAGTATTTTGATGGTTTAAGTGTTTTGTAAAAATAATAATAGGAACTGTTACTTAAGGTGTAACTGTTGCATTGTTTGCTAGCTGTGGTGGCAGCCCTAAAAACTCTTCAAGAAAAGATCCGCCGTCTAGAGTTGGAGAAGTCACAGGCTGAAGATAATCTGTGCAGCCTCTCCATAGCAGCTGCTCAGTATAAGAAGGCCTTAGAGCATGAATCCTACAAAAAGGACACAGCACATCAAGAACTGATGCAACAGAGGAAAGGTATTTCTCTTGAGTGATAAGGTGTAGCCACAGCAACTCCAAGACTGCATAATCCAGGGAGTGTTTGTTTTGACAAACTGTTAATTAATGCACCCCCCCTTTCTTTTTTGCTTCAGAATTGGGGAGGGGCAGGAGCTTGATAATTGTGGATCAAGTTGAGATTTTTTTTACATATATTAACCAAGTATTGCATAACTCAGAAAGCTATTTTAAAGAATAAGCAGATTTCAGGTGGTATGTTTAACTCCTACAATAAGCAAGCAGCTGCTTACATGTATAACACTGCTAACTTGAGAAAAGTGAGGAGAAGGAAAGAAACCAGATTCTGGTTAGATATCTGCTGATATAAATCAAAGTAACTGCAGTGCTCACACCTTTGGAATTCAAATTAGGGACTAGCTCTGGAAAAACATTCTGATTCTCATGTCTTATATATAAAATATATTTTAACCACATGACTTGTTCAGACTAACAAAACTTTTCTTGCATATTTTGAAGACAGAGAATTCCTCAGTGAGACAACAGACAGGCTAAATGTGTAACTCCCATTGCTGTACTGAATGTCTTTTTTTCTCTCTCTAGATATAAGTGTGCAGTTAAATGCAGCACAATCCCGCTGCTCCCTGCTGGAGAAACAGCTGGATTACATGAGGAAAATGGTTTCCAGTGCGGAACTGGAAAAGAAAATGGTTTTAGAACAACAGGTGAAGCCCTTTAGCATACTAACAAAGCAGTGATATAGTTAAAAAGTACAGAAATGTGTAAGATCTGAACTTTTTTATGGCCATCATTTTTCCTCAGCTCTGCTCAGAGTGGTAGCAAACGGAAGCAATTTACTGTCTGACTGGCTGATGACAACTGTTCAATGAATTGCAAGAAAAGACTCCCTAGGTGGAACTCCTAATGAGCAAAACCATGCTAATACTTGCACATTTGGTAGACAAAAAGGCTGCTGGAAACTTAAGTCTTCTTTGTCTGCCTGGTATTTTTCATCACTTTGCAATTTAAAAAATATGAAATTCAAACTAGCTAAACACCTTTACTGTAG
>WAAD01036687.1:64781-152866 GCA_013389945.1 Fregata magnificens | reverse complement strand
GGTTTGTTTGGGGTTTTTTTTTTTTTTTTTTTTTTAAGGCGACAACCAGTTGCTTCAATTAAACTGTCAAGGAGCAGCAGTTACTCAGAAGTCAGAAAAGAAACCGTGACCTTTGTAAAGAGATTATTTGTCTAAGAGGGGGTCTCTGGTTTTGACTAGTTCACATATCTAGGTATCAAGTAGATCTACACAATTTATTTTAATTAAGCTGGTTAATTTAATTAACCAGCACACCTCACTGCAAATCTTTTTGAGTAGAATATTTTAATTTGAATTATCTGTCAGAAAAACTATAACTTAAATGTATGAGTTTAAACAATACTTTTCTGTATTACACTAAGCTTTCAAAGTCTGCACTAAATTGGGCAGGAAGTGAAAATACCGTACTGCATAGCTGCTGTTCACTTTCCAAATTCTCATTTTGCACACTACTACACATGCAGTTATGACTGTGGCAAGGGGGAGGAATAAGATGCACATGAGCTACAAATTTGGAATGAGAAAATCAGACCCACTGGAAAAACTTTTTCTTTTCTACTGTGAACGTATTCCAGATTAATGTGTATTGTGTGAGGGCGTAAATAATGCTAAATTGCTGTACTCTGGACAAAATGGCTAGCAACTGCTGCAATACACTGAAAGTATTGGAAGAAATCCTAGAGACTATATCATGAATACTTAGTGTGCCATTCTTGTCTTTAATAGTGAGCATCAAGAACTTCTGAAGCAGATACAGGACACTCAAGAGTCCAAAGTTCGTGAAGACCTAGAACGGGAGCTGGATTGCCTTGTAAAACAAATGGAGATTAAAGGAGAACAAATAACCAAGCTGAAAAAGCATCAGGCTGCTGTAAGAATAAGATGTAAACTCTCTAGGTAGTGACAGTCTAGTTGAAAGGCTGCCACAACTCTGCCTCCTGTTGTCATTAACTAGAATGTCAGTGGAATGCTTAAGCCGGGATGTTCCAGTATGGGTGATTAATTAGGCTGCTTGCTCAGTGTTCTTGTACCTCCAGTTCCTTCTTTTGATCAAGAAAAAGTGCTTACAGCTGGCAGCTAGGTATGTATGCTGGTGGGAAAACTTCCTGCCCTGTAGCAGTTCTGCGATACAGAGCTGGGTTGCTCAGTCTGTCACTTCTGCTCACTGCGTCAGGACAAACCGTTGAGATTTCATCCCTTTGTTTCCTGTCCCTCTGGGGAATGAGAAAAAAGCTATAATTCCTGTACAGACTGGATTAAATGTCTTTTATATTACTGAAATATTGAAGCTTTTTATTAACCGAATAGTCTGTTGACCACAGCTTCTCCAAAGTTGTAGCCAGACAAACCTTCCAGTTTTGTTTAACCCCTAACCTGTACGCATTCTGTCAGTATTTGTTTTAGAGCCATAGATAACAGCTTTTCATATATGCCCATATAAAATCACTCTTCTGTAGATGAACAGCTCAACCGTTTTGTAGCAATTTAGTTTGGGACATACGATAAAAAATGCAATCCATAGTTCTGTCTGATAGTCTTCTATTCCTCGTCTTATGTTTCAGGATAAATAGACTCACCTAAGAACTTTGCTAATACAGGAAACAAAACAAAACTCAGTATGAGACCTTATGAAAGGGAGAGGTGATAGTTAATTTAAAACTGACCAATTTTGTGCACATTCATTATTTCATAGATTTTACTCGCTCAAACCTTTTATTGTCCACGTAATTGCAAGCACAAAGGTGCCTACGTCAAATGACAATGTCAAATGTAGAATTCTCAGAGTTGCATGTTAGCAATATGGACAAAGGACACAGACTGTTGAGTCCTCACTGCCTTTCTTGGCAGTGTCAACTGTTTTTTTGATAAATCTCTTACATTCTTGAAGAGCCAGCAATTATGGTGTTATTCCTTGCTTCAGAATCTTGCTGACTTCATCCTCCAGGAACCTTAGACAATGGACAACAACTGCACCTTTGTTTCTTTCTTTTGCATATCTTTATGGCTACAGTCTGCCTTCATTTTGGGATGATGAGAAGAGGAATAGCCTATACAATGTGGTGCAACCTTGTTGTCATCCTTGCCTGTTGTCAGGGTGCAGATCTGCTGGCAAGTCGTCTCTGCTCTGGTACAGCCTTATCAGAGCACACGCCTCAGGGTCATGATGTAAATAGCACATTCTTCTTGTTTGTTTGTTTGATTACCATCCATCATGCCCTGGTTATCAATAGAGGCCACTCCTGTAACCCTTGGCCTATATCGTTTTTTTCTGGTGCTTTTGCACACAGACATTTCTATTTGTATTTTGCACAGACCAATCTTAATATTTCTGATGCATATTTCTGCTTTTAGAACCTGTCACACTAAAAATGCTGTAGTCATCTCTGTGTTTCACAGTTAATAATATGTTCTAGAATGCAATTAAAGTTAATTATTTTTAGAAATGGACTTAAAGCCTAAATTGGCATATGGAGTGCTTCCAGCCTAATTTTGTGTTTGGGAGTGAGCTTTTCATGCCAAGTGCAAGTCAAGACTTATTATCTGACATTTAAAAAACCATTCTTTAGCAATATCAACCCTATTTATTCTGTTTTCCAATTTTGTTATGAGGCTTCAAAGTAAACTGCTTAGATACAGTAACCACTAATAAACAGTATACATTTTATAGGTTTGTTGGGGTTTTTTTTGGTTAGGGCAGTACAATCTGAAATGGAAAAAGACCGTTGTAAATATAAATTGGTAACAGATGATATTCTGTCTCTCTCAAGCAAGCATTTTTACCTTAGGGAGTGACAGAGTTCAAACAACCTATTGAGTGTGGGTGAGGTCAGTTTTCTGTAATGCTTTCTGTGTGGGCGAGGTCAGTTTTCTGTAGTGCTTTCTGTTACAGTGAGACAACCGAATACAAGAGTAGTAGGTTTAACTCTTTTTTTTTTAACGACCCTTAGACATCTTTAGTTTGGAGTTTGGTAGAAGTCCAGTAAGCTCTACAGCTGTAGGGCTTCTGAATGTGTAACATTCTAATTAGTAATCTTTCTTCCTAGGTGCAGAAATTAAAGAGAAAAACTCAGAAATTGAAGCAAGGGGCAGCTTATGTCAAACTGAAGTGGGGTGACCAAAAGGAAGCAAAGGAGATTGCTGTCACTGTAAGGGAAAATATGTCTAAATCTTGTCCTGGGCAGAAAAGCAGAAGCTCTCTTCAGCTGCTAAAAAATGTGCAGAAACTTCAGTCAGCACTGAAAAAAGATGATATCATGTGGGAACAACAGTTCTGAAGTTTACTGTGTTAAAAGTTTTTGAAGTTGTCTGACAGCTAGTAAATTTTTAATTTCACAAAATATCTTTTAAAAATAAAATAAATATAGCATTTTACATTATGAACTGTCTACTCACTACTAGGTTGGTTCATTCACCTCAGAATTCACTTTCATGTAGGGTAACTATATTTCAACTAAACTGACTTGTAATAAAGTGTTTTCATGGATTAATGAAATGCTTACTTGTTAACTTGTCAAATAAAATTTTATACCTTTTTTACACTTAAAATAGTATGCGATCTTTGGTGTCCTGTTCCCTCCACTGCCCAGGAGATACTTAGAACTTGCTTTTCCAGAATGACTTGGGCTAGTGCTTCTGTTCAAATGAAAACAGTGGTTTTCCTTTTCTCTAATAACTGAAGATTCAGATCATTGCAACTGAGGCAGAAGAAGAGGTACTATCTCTTATTTATCTACTTTTTCATTATTGTTAGTATTACTCTGTAAGGTTTATTGACAGTCTTGGCATTAGGGACAGCTAGGGATTGGAAGCACAGCCCATGACGTGGTTAAACCACAACACCACGAGAGCGTTCTTGATAAGTACAGGGAAGGGGCCAGTGCCAAAAGCTTGGATGCTTCTCTTCTCATCAACAGAACCTGCTTCTACCACAGTATAAAATAATTGAGCTGTTGCAGAGGAGACCTTGAACTGTGTACCAGTACATGTTGTGGAATTTGTGTACTCATACAAATGCAAGATGGGTCTTTATGCTAACGCTGATTCTGCCCTTTTCCATCCCCCACTATGTACGTATGGTAAAAGACATAACAGTGACTTCGGATTGACGCTGGTTATTTAGTTGCAATAAATTCTTGTCTTGAGGTTGATGACTGATACTGATTTTCCTGGGTGTTTGCATATGTCAGAAAAAAATAGCTTCCTCGGGATGTATCAGTGAAGTTCTGCTGTAGATCCCTGGTATAAAGAGAATGTAGTGGTCTTCTCAAACCCCTGTGCAGGTATGAATAAAAATTGGAGGCATGCTCTGTTGTCAAGGGTTTTGGATAAAGGCTGGTAACGATGTATGGTCCTAATGGGAAGCTGGGTCTTTGGATCAGTCAGTTTTGCTCTGCCACCCTTCAAGAGAAAGGATTAGAAAAATTTTCAGACAATTAATTTAAATTTAGAATAAACTGTTACAATCTTTGACAGGAGTTGCGTGTGTGAGCTTTTGGGGATGAGAGGGGGAGTTTATATGGACTAAACATCTTTATCAGGACTGTGAAAGACCAGGTTGTTCAACTGATATTTGGGTATGGGTTTCCTACACACTCTTAAATTGTATAGACATCCTTCTTACTTATGGATTATCTCTGGCTTAGAAAAGCACATTATATGCTTAAAAACACTTAAACACAGTTCTCAACATGGTATTTTCCTGGCATAGATAACGTTTCTGCGGTAGGTTTATGCATTTCTGGACACTGGAATCGCTGATACCGGAGACAAAAGGAAAGTAAGCATTTCTGCTATTAACATTTTCAGATTGTAGGTATTCTGCTGCCACGAGATAAGCCTTTGCCATTCCTAGGGGTGGTTAAATAATCTCGGAACCTCTGTACCCATGTGTGAGAGAGCAAGCGAGAAGGGCCTTACCAAGGCCTATGGACCCTAAAGCATTATATTTCATCCGGAGGTCCAGCCCCAGAGAAAAAACATCAGGCATTGGACTGGGAGAGAAGAATTGCCAGCAATTTGCCCCAAATGCATAAAAATGGGTAGAAAGGCTTTGCATGGTAGCAGCCATGAGAGTGAGAGCAAGAAGTGCCCTGGGCTTGCGGCTGGGGGCCGAGAGGCCATCAGAGCTCCTATAGCTTGGGGTTGCTATAGGGACAGCTGGGCCTGTCCGGGCAGGGAGCTGGCACGTCAATCACCTGCTCCCTCTGTGCCTTGACCTGGTATTTTTGTTGACTATAGAAACCCAGGGAGAGGGGGCCATTGTGGTGCTGGAGCTGGAGAAGGAGGGCCCCGGCCTCTCTCTCGGATGAGGGGCTGCGGTGGAGGACGGCAGCTCTGGGTCAGTCAACCAGGTACTGGACGGGGCAGTGCTTAAACGACGGAAGCATGGAAAAGTCAGTCTTCAAAATGTGTGTGCTGACAGGGGCTGTCCAGTCCCAGAATAAAACTGCTCTGTTTGCCTTTCTGTGGGGCGAGTGGCTGGAGGGAAGGGGAAAACTGCTGAACCTGGTCCTGTCGGCAGCTGGGCGTTTTGCATCTCTGCCTGCTTCGGAGGGGGACACGGAGCTGAAAAAGCTGTCTTGCTGTCCCAGCCTGGAGCTGGGATTTGAGAGGGGAAAATAGGAATGGATGATATGTGAGCTTACGTTAGTTGACAGGGGTATATCACTTGTATGTCAACTCAGAAGATTTCATTGTATTTTAATAATTCTTTTGTGCTGCTTTTTTTCTGGAGCTTTTATTTCTCTAGTGCCAGTGTTTTCACACATTAAAGCAAAGCAGATGTGCTTCAGCACGGGCTGAGGGAGTCAAACCAGATACAAAGGAAGTGTATCCCAAACAAGTTTTCTTCCTTGAAGAAACACAGAAAATTTGTTTTCAGATTGTATCTCAGTGTGGGAGGCAGGGTAGGAGATCAGCTTGTGTATTTCTTTATTAGCATATTCACAGTTTGAGGCAATTGTCAATCACATAAGTCTTCAAAGAAAGGTACAGCGATGAATAATTCTGCAGAAACTGCAGTGGTAAAGTTAGCCTTGTGCACAAGTGTTGGCAAGGTTCAGCTCTGCAAGAATTAGGCAGGCAGATTGCAGTGAGTTTTGCTGGGATCTGAATGCTTCATGTCTTATGCTCCAAAAAAGTTCTGGCCTGGAACTCCATAAACGTACATTTGGAGAAAGCACAGTGGTCAGAGCAGTTGTCTTCACAAGAACATGTTTTGGCTTAATAAGTGCTTGCTCTACTCTTTTACAGATCCTTGTTTTGATTTATATCTCGCATGGTTTTGTTTGTCTTCTCAGATGAAACTGTATATTTCTTTTTTTTTTTTTTTCCCTGAATGTTTTGAATCTAGCTGTAAAGGGCAGCAGACAAAACCACGCAATGATCCCAAAAAAGACTAATTGGTTTATTTACTCAAAATCCTGGTTCTTTTACGCTGAGTTATGCAAAATTGCCACAACAGGTTTTGTTAGTGTTTGAATCTAGGGTCATCTTTTATGGCTACACATTAAGGAAATTGGACAAAAGATGTAGGTCAAACAGTATAATTAAAAATACAGACCAGCAAATTGTATCCAACAATAGTTCACTTTCCTGCTGCTAATGAAATATGCTAGCACAAATTAATGGCTTGTTACTTAAGCCTGCTGGAAAGATTTTGTCCTAGTACAAAAGGCATTCAGTTTGAGCATGTGTGTTACAATCTTCTAACCAGCAAAGCTGGAGGTTGGACGTAGCTATAAATCCAGTGTGTTCTGGGAATAGAAGCTGGCAAAAACACTCCTAGCAAAATAATCAGGGCAGGATCTCGCTGGGATTTGGATACTGGCTAATGTAACTAAGTGCAGATGTTTATGTGGACCGAAAGACATTCCCAGAATAAGAATACTGTACAAACACATGATGATTTTTATAGCAGAAAAAACCAAGGAAGTGGGGATAAGAAAACATATGCTCTTATTTCTGATGAAGCATTTTCTGTTTTCCTCAGCTTGCCGGTACTGAAGTGGGCAAGGCTGCCTCTACAGTATCCCCTGCTGGGGCCTGTTGAAGCTTCCGCAAGTCGCTTGGGTTGCGGCTCTGGTTCTTACCTGAAGGTCTCCACGGGCTCCCCGTGTGGGTCCCGTAGTCTCTCTTCTGTCAGTGGAGAGAAGCAAGCGTTTCTGAAAGTGTGATGTATCATACCCTAAGGTAACAGCTAAAATAGGTCAGATGAATCTTATCCCAAATGCCTGGTTCTCTCCACTGACTACAAAGGGAGTCCGGAGTGATTGGTGAGCTTAAATGAAGATGTTTGTATTGTACAAAGGTTTTGGCCAGATAAATTCTAATGAAATATGGAGCTCTTTCCTCTGATTTCTGGGGATCCTGGATTAGTTCTTCAAAATCTTCAGGAGCACTGGGTAAGTCCTGGGCTGCTGACAGCCTGGGAATCCTGTGCATTGCCCTGCATACAACCATTTTTCCTCCTGTTTTCATGTCAGCCTCTCGTGCATTGGCCTAAATGTGAGTGCCTGTCCTGAGAACACGCTTACCATAACTTCCCCATGATGAGCAGTCTCACTGATCCAAAACTTGGAAATCGGGGGCTCAGTGCTC
Organism: Fregata magnificens; assembly: GCA_013389945.1. Classification (NCBI taxonomy): domain Eukaryota; kingdom Metazoa; phylum Chordata; class Aves; order Suliformes; family Fregatidae; genus Fregata; species Fregata magnificens. Next base: position 145,288 of record WAAD01036687.1, on the reverse strand, counting down.
TGTGGTTCAGGAAGACACAGACTACTATAGGATTTTATTTTGCTGGTACTTAAGATGACTTCTTTTTGCAACCTGAATTTATTTATGGGCAGCTTTACTATTGTTTTGCTTTATACCCAGAAATGGTAATTTATATTCCCATTAGATTTACAGCCATATTTCAATTATTTTTAGCTGAACTCCACTGCCTGCATAGTGGCCTCATTTCTTTTCTCTTAGTTCCTTCATACTTATATAGCTGAAGAACATCCTACACTTTATTTTCCTTAGCAATTTTTAATTTAGCTGGTATTTCTTGCTTTAGCTCCGGGCTTCCCAGCCCTCTGATTTTTTAACGTTTTTTCTTTTTTTTTTTTACCTGTTTTGGTTCGCTGCTTACTCTTGATGACTTTTTGGTCGGCTCCACCATCCTTCCAAACTATTACCCCTGCTTTTCTTTTGAGCGCAAGTTCCAGTTAGCTTTTTATCATTGATTTAAAGATTCTCCAGCTTCTCCAATGTTAAAATCTTTGAGGTATTAGTTGCATGAGTTTTCTAATTACTTTTATTAATTTCTCTAAATTAGCCCTTTTGGACTTCAACACTTTACATACATGTCTGTTTTTATTCTTCCATTCTAACCCAGATTATGATTGCTTCTCTAATGTTCTCAGCACTTACCAAAACTGTCTGAAATACCGTCTTGGTTCAGAGAGTAATTGAAGACATTTGTAGAGCATGGCAGGTTTAGGTTTTTTTAGTACTAATCTAGTAAAAATCTTTATCTTCATTCCCCAAAGTAAGTAAATCTAATGCAAATATGTTCCCGTTGACCTTTTACCTGTGCTAGCCATTCATAAATGTCAATCCATTAAAATACCAGACTATCCCATCACCTTTACCATAACTTCAGTCTTTCCAAAGCATCTCATATCCTGCTGCCAAGGTGCGTTCTCTCTTCTACCTTGTTGTTTATATTATGCTTATAGTGTCAGCTTTCATGTCTTGCATTGCTAGTTCAAGCTCTAACCTAGGCATCTGTCTGCAGTGTATGAATATACTGCCTGCTTCTCAGTGATTTCACCCAGATCCCTGGCTGGGTTTGGTAAAATCTTTTAGTCTGATTTTTTAGGTAACATTTCCTTCCTCATTTTAGTCATCCTGTCCCCTGGTGTTTCTTTGTATCCTTTTTTACCTTTATTCCTCTTCTCTCAGCTGTGAAATTCAGGTGCAGAGATCTGAATTCTCCGGTTCCTTCCCATGGTTACGTAGTTTGCAGGTCTTATTATCAGTGAGGCCAGTCCCATAACAAGGGACAAGGATTTGTCCAAGACCTTAGGATACCATCAACCAAGAAGACCCCCCCAAAGGTCCATCCTATACTGCTGTATTCAGCCTCTTGACTATCTCCTGTGTTTGTCAAGTCAAACCTGTGACTGGACCAACAGCTGTTCTCTTTCAGTGGTCTCTTGTGAAAGAAAAAAGGAGAAACTATGTGCCCTTAGCAGCCAAACAGATTCTGCAAACCATTGAGAAACAGATGCTACAGATGGTTGCTCTGTGATTGATTGCAAGTGAACTAGCCTCTTCTTCCCCTTTGCCCCCCAGAAAGAAACCCCAAATCTTTCTGCAATGACTTGCTTCTTCCCTTAAAAAGACAGTTTCCTTTTTTTTTTTTTTGCTTCCTGATTGATGATGCCCCTCACTGACAAGTGAATAGCATAACTGTAATTCCAGATGTTGGGAAGAGAGCACGGCTACTTTAGAATTTCTCACCAAGCAAGTGTTTCCCTGAGTGACTTTGGTATTACCGGATTATTTGCAGACAGTACATTTGTCTAAAAAGCAGCATTTCTTGCAAATTCTTTCATTCTTTGTATTCTGGTCAACTTCAAGTAATAGTTTCAGGTGAGAGAAATGGGGAGAAAATAGATTTTGAATGTCAGTGTATTTTGTCTCGGAAAAAATGAAAGCAAAAAGTTTCAATTCTTCTTTTGTAAAATGTTTTCTTCAGCACATCACATTTCATGTTTTATTACCTAAAATTTCTGAAGTGTCCTTACGGAACTAGGTGAAGGAGGGAGGAGATGGCAGTTGTTAGTGGGTGGCAGGAGGATACTTGAAAATTTTTGGCCCAAAACAGTTTTTGTCCTATTTTCCTCAGGCTGGCAATCAAAATGGGAAAAATCACATTTACCCAGTTCTGTTACTGATATTAAAAGAAAAGTCCTCTTGTCAAATTCTTTAATGAAGTTGCTACATATTATATATTGTCTATATAGGAGTGGGAATTTGTGCTTTTTATGTGAACAATCCTCCAGGTCCAGAGGTCACAAGTGATTTGTTCTTGAGAAAGGAACTGCTTCTCCACTGCTTTGTCTTTTGGTCTGCCAAACTGAAATAGGCAAAACGGATGAAGTATACCGCATCTCTTCTACTGAGAAGGTCCAGCAGCTGGAACAAGAACTAGCAGCACAGCTGGCAGAGCTGAAGGCAGAAATAGAAGACAACAGGATACTCCAGGGAATACCCAGTAGGGCATACAGGTAACAAGAATTTCCTGGGGAATGAGGGAGAGAGTGATATTATAGCAATGCGTTGTATCTCTTTTTGGTCATGATACAAAAGTCATGTGTCTATATAACTGTTCCATTTCGAGACCTGAATACACCCATAGGAGCCAGGAATAGCAGCTTTTTCATTGTGTGTCTTTCACAGAATTATGGTTGAAATGGAAGAAAATGTCAAAACATAAACTAAATTGATATCATGTTGTGTATCGCAAACAAAACTATAAATCTCCCTAGCACGTCAAGTATTTCCTTTTTACAGTGAAGAGGAATTAGCTTCAAACATAACGCTAGGATGTATAAACAGAATGGTCACACATAAGACAGCCGTGCTTACTTTACTCAGTGATGATGAGATGCAAGCTATGACAATGTACCCAGGTTTGGCATTATGCTTCAAGGAAGCTGTAGATCACCTGGAGAATATGTGGAGGAAAACAAAGGTGAAGAACACTTGACTGGGACACTTGAGACAAAAAGGAAAGGAGCTGGACTTACGTCTCTACTCTGTTTTCTCTGGGTTATAAGTCTTCAGACATATGGGAGATTGCTGTAAAGATGAAGGGAATAAACTTCTGTTTGCACTCATGAAGACAGAAAATTCAGGGCTAAAATTCAAACTTTCCAACGATTGTGTTAATTAAACACTGATATCTGGACTAGGAGGTTGCTGACCATACTTGATTGGAGGTCCTTAAGAAGAAGATAGACAAACACCTTTAGGGAACAGATTTACTCTTCCCTGCCTTAGAGCAGTGGAAGTGGTAGACGATCACAAAACCCCTCCTGGTCCTACCTCTTTAGGGCTCTAAAGTGTTCCAGCAGAGTTTGCCGTGTATTGCTTTTGGACAAGACTCAGGAGCCCTTTTTTTTAATGGTCCAGTTTTCACCTATGTTTTTAATTTGCATGCATTCATTTTATTCAGTTAAATAAAAATTTTGTAAAGTATGCTTGCTGTAAGTATATGGATACATGAGAATTAAAAGGTAGTTCTCCTCCAGAAGTTTTCTCAGCCCCTCCTTCTGTGATATGGGCATATTAGGAAGGAAGTTGTCTAAATTGTAAAGGAGGCTTGTCAAGGAGCTCCACTGTACATAGTTGTGGGTTGAAATATGTGCCCATAGAATTGACAGGCATCCAGATGGACTTTTTAAGGGCTTTGGCTAAAAAAGGGAGATGGAAGAAAACAGTTTGCCACAAAATGTCTGCTAATGAAATAAATTCTGCTGCTTTAATATAGGGTTTTCATACCATTAAACTTGCTCACTGTTAACTTCACCATCTGAGTCATGCTGGGCCTGACAAATGTTTGGTTTATGCCAGCTTGAATGTAACATCCTGTTGAAATTTTTTTTTTTTCCTGCAGTTCTGTTCCAGTTCCAAAGGATGCATCTTATTTCAGAAAAGAAAGGGAGGTAATACTGAAGAAAGGCGTACAGGTAGGTAGCTAAACTGTACACTGGCATAAAAAAAAATCTCTTTGCTCTTTACCAAGTAGTAACTGAAAATTAAAATCAGAGAAAGTGATATGTTTTTTGGAATCTGGGCCTGTAAAGACAGAATGGGAAGGGTCATAATGTTGTTTGCACAGTAGTAAACCAGCATAACCTTTCTTTTATTTGAATAATAACATGGACCTGGCTCTGCAGGGTTTGTTTATGTGACAACTCCCAAATAAATTCAAAGCCTAAACATTTTTCTGTGTTTACCACTTTTTCTTCCTATATCCTCAATAAGAGATCTATTCAACTTATGCTCCGTTTGCAGGTGGCAGAAGCAAAACCTCTTGTTATTCAGGCTGATGTCATGCAGAGGGAGTTAGAGAGCTGCTGGAGAAGGGAGCATACAGCAGCAAACTTGCCTCTGCTGCTGCACCAGGTAAGGCTCCCACTTGCTGTGAAGATCCAGGAGCTTTCCCCTGGCCCAGCAGGTTGCACCGTGCACGTTTTAAAATAAAACCAGTATGAAACTCCTTCCTGAAAACGGGCACGAAAATGTTAGCGCTTGCGGTTTCCTGGTACGATGTGAAAATTTCCTCTTCTTCTCTTTCTTTAAAGGACAGGAATCTAAGCCAGGTCAGATGGACTGGGACAAGGTTCTTCTCGTTCCCTGATGCTTTTGTGCTCTTCTAGTACACCTGTGTTGTGGGTTATTTTTATTGAAGTGGAGTTCAAGTTTCTAAGTCCGGTGGACTGAATTCTGCCATTTTCCTTGTATTAACTGCTTTTTTTCATTCCCACAATAATACTTCCACTGGGTCAACTTAGGGGAAGTACCCTTCATGGATAAATATAACACCACAGTGGTCTTTGGTGACTGATTAGCTGTTGTTCTGGTGTTATTCTCTGATGCTAATGATGATCTATATACTGCTTAAGTTTCCTATAATGTTAAGCTCCTGTTGTTTACAAATGTGTGATTTGCTGGTTATTTCTGATTTTACTCAAGTTTTTTACAGACCGAATTACTCAGCTAGTCCAGAGTAAATATTTGCACATGCTTAGATGGAAGAGATTTTGTACGCACAGCAGTGTTATTGAACAGCTTTATCCTCTTTATCAGGTAGGAACCAAAACCTAGGATCTAGCATGTATATATCTAGCACAGTAGCTGTTCATGAAAAACAAAGTGTTAGCAATGGCTTTTTTCCCACCCAAATAAAAAGCTATTAATGTAGGGGTAATTTGCCTCTGGACATTCACTCTCAGCTGTCTGCTTATGGTCAGTATTAGCTGCTCAGAGACATTCACTACTTGGACTGAAATTCCCTTTTCCTGATTGGGTTGGAAATACCATTCGTAACCATTTAGGAGGGAAATAAGCCTTTGAGATTACTCTCAAACTAGGATTCCACAGGCAGTGGGAATGCAACGGCCTTCTGGCTAATAAGGGAAGAAGATGCAGAAATGCAAAAATGACAGTGTCTCTTTTATGTACATAAACAGAAGCGAATTAGTCACATCATGGAGGAATACAATGATGCAGTTCAGAGGGCTGCAAGGCTTTCAGCGGCAAGGGAAAGTTTCCTGACAGGAAAGAAAAATCTGGTGAATGTAGTGACACAGGAAGGCCTGATGATGTACAGCCGGTGGTTAGTGTGTCACCTACACTCTCTGAAGGGCATTCACCGTTTTCTTCAGGTGAGACGAGCATTTTTTGAACAGTGAACTATAACCATGAAACATTCAAGTCTTGGATAAGAAAGTAAACCAAATTCAGTGTAAAAGAAATCTAGAGGTTTGTAGGTAATGAGCTAGACTGCGTACATATGGCTTTCAATTCTTTTAGCAGATTGATTTTACTAGAAAGGAAATACTACAATGATAAAGCTGAATTTAGGTAGGCGGAATAATGAGCTCCCTGGGTGCATTGTAGGTAGTGTTGGGCTGCTTGGATTTGAGGAGATCCAGGACGAGGAGAAAGCTTGGAGAGACTTTTTTTCTGTATTATTACTGTGATGATGTTTTGATAGAGCAGGACACTCTCAAGGGGCTGAGTCATGTCAATGAATAGTCTGTAGTCTTCGGGAGTATTTGTTTAAGCGCCACCTTTCGAGAACAAATCTGAATACTTCCTTATTTTATCTAGTTTCTTTAATGATTTTATTATATGAGTCCTACAAGTCATTGACAGTGAATAAACTTCTGGAATTATACACAATGGATAACTATGGTTTGTTTTTTCTCTTTTGTGTTGTATTTTATTACTAAATTTGCAACTGAATAGTTTGTATGCTTTCTAAATGACTGAGAATAACAACAGATATGTTCTTAACTCCAGGTTCTCCAGCATTTGCCTATTTCTCACAGAATGAATGTGGCTGATGAGAAATGTCCTGATGTGGTCCAAGACAACTGGGACAAATTAGGAAGTGCTTTTGACAAGAATTCAGATATTTTTAATATTGATGTGTTTCCCTTTTCAAGAGTCTTAAGAAGAAACGGTGAGAAATTATCAGCTTTCCTTTTAAACCGCAAGTCCTACAGATAATGCATTTGTTGATGTATATTCTTTGAGAAACGTCAACAGTGCAAATGTTGCCATCCTTGATTTGTATGCTTGAGAAATTTGGAGTGTGGCTTTTAAAGTCAGCAAGAATCCTGGAAATCTGGTGTCCAAATTCCAGAGTGTGGAGCCCTGAATCTGCAGCGGTTGCTCCTCTGGCCTTACTGTGCCCTGGGCTGCAGAAACAGGCGGTTCAGGAGGATACTTGTGGGATCAACTCGGTGGAGAATCGGGGATGTGGTCCTGATTATGCCAAACCCTGAAACTCACCCTTCCAACTTTCTGCAAGAATATTATTTAAAATTTTTCTGTGGGTGGCCTGTTTCTGGAGAAACTAAGAGACGAGTTATTTTTCTAAGACTTATGCTGAAGTATCTCTAGAAAAATCTCCTTGTGGCTATTTTCAGGTTCTCTTGCCTTTTGAAGGAAGGGAGGGAGTGATGTTGCTTATGGAGAGTTACCCTTGTGAATGGTACTTAGCAAGCAAAGCAGCATTCCTGTTGCAGAGTGTTTAAATCCTATGATTTAACCCATGCTGTTACAGAGTGGGAATGGTGCGGAACTGTAGGAGCTCACAGGATTGTCTCTGGAAAAGCACAGCCCCTCTCTCCTGGGCGCTGGGCAGGGTGTACGCCTCCTCCTTGCAGTCGAGAAGTGGGCTGGCCAGGGTGGAGGAACGAAAAGGGGCCGTGACTTGTCCTCCCCGTCTCCTTTCTCCACCGAAGACCTCTACCACAAGGGGTGTACCTGTGGGTCTGCACAGGGGAGCAGGGCACAGCCCTGGCCTGGAGTGGCACTGCCCAACCAGGGACAACTGACTGAGAACAGTGCTAAGGAAAGTGCAGGTTTACCTGGGACAGATAAGGGGTCTTTAGTCCTTAGTGATCTAACTAAGCTGTAACTGGTCTAACTGGCTGTGCTGGTGCAGCCCTCTTTCAGTCCTTAGGCCCAAGGGGGTCTCAAGCACGGTATGCTGGGCAGATATGGCAGCACTGCCCCAGCAGTACAGTGCTACCAGTGTTAAGGTGCAAGGAGAGGAGAGTTAAACTCTTCTCTCCAAATGAAGCCCCTTGAACAGGCCAAGGTTTCTCTCATATGAACAAGGTAGGAGAGGGAGAGATGATCCGTGATCTCAGATACAGTGGGCTAATAACGTACAGAGAAGGGCGCAAGACCTACAATGTTATAGAGTTCACCCGAGCCATTCATTTTGCCATGGAGTAGACCCTTATTGGTATTAACAAGCGACTCAGAAGTGCTCTAGCTCATTTTGATCTGCAGTATATAGTTATCTAATATTTGAGGAACTGTATCATATTACCATCATAAGCTTCATTCATCTGCTATCTAGATCTGAGCTTCATAGATGAAACAACAGAATGATTAAACAAGACATTAAAAACAAAGCTGAAGTAAAGCATGGAATAGAAACGCAGATGGCCTTTTATTGCTGAAACAATGAGATAATAAATTAGATTATATGTAGTTCCACTGAACCCCAAGAGTTTTGCTGAACTTTAGCAAACTGTAACTTACCTATTAGCATCTTTGCGTGTATCAGCAGTACCCATCAGCACTAGGTAAAGGAGAATCAGTTGGTACTTATTTGGATTTTCAAAAATCTTTGGAAAAGAAGCAGCAGATAAAGNTGAAAAAAAAAAAAAAAAAAAAAAGCAATTGGAATAATGTCCACATTTCTGTACAGAAAGATGATAGCATAGCATAGGGCAAACTAAGATTCTGTATAAAAACCAGTGTTAAACATACTTGTTAAAGAGCTGACAAAAGAGAAAAAATGATGACAAAACTTATAGGACCACAGTTGTTTTGGCTGTTCAAGGATGAAGGAATACTGATATCCTCCAAAGCCTTGAGCAAGCCTGAGATGAAGTAAAGAAGGAGGAGAAAACATTTCAGTTCTTCTAAAAATGGGTGCTATGTTGCCAAAAGACTCTTCAACACTGACACCAGGCCAAACTCAGCCATCCCCAGTACACCCTTGTTTCAGAAGTTTGCGATAGCAGCATCATGCCAAAATCAAATACCGGAGGAGTGATAACCCTGAAATAGTAACGTACTTGAAGTTCTTGTGGCATGTGAAGATTTGGGAGGTGTGTGTGTGTGAGAAGAATGTTGTACACCCCTGAGCCACGACTCTGTTCAGGCAGCAGGATTTGTTAGTTGGCGTCCTTTCCGTGCTGGAAGATAGGCACTCCTCCAAGGACCATGGAGGTGCCCCAACCTGCAACAGCTGTTAGTCTTTCGGGGTCTGGTGGAAGGCCCTTTCTTAAAAGAAAAATGAAAATAATAAAAATCTGTATGATGTGGGTGTGTCCCCCCGTCCATCGCCCCCCGTCACATTCCATTCTCTGGTGTGCTTCTGCTTCAGGACAAAAAAGGAGGAATTACATCATTGTGTGGATGCAAAGCAAAGGGCACTGACAGCATTGCTTACAGTCATCTTACAGTCATGTTGCTTAAAGTGTTGATGTTCTCCAGCTGGTCCGATGATCATTTTTTGCAGAATCCTGCCACAAGGACACTGGATTCACTTTGCCCCGGCACAGCACTGAAACCGAGGAGCTGAAACCTCAGCTCCAGCTTCTGCTTTCTCATTTTGGTATTGACTACAACCTTCAGGATCTCAAGAACTCGGCTGATGAGATGGAGCTCTTTTCCCTGGTAACTGAAATGTACTTCTCAATACTAAAAAAAAAAGTGTTTAAAAGTATGGAAGGAAGTTCTGTTTATTACAAGTCAGTGTCACGGAAAAATAAAATGTGGGCATTTTTGCTCTTGACAAGCAGAAAGGCCAGGCTCGCTCTCACTAAGCTATAGTAACTGCTGATGTTCGTGCTTTCAGCATCATGGCTCTGAGTCCGTACCTTTGTTCTCCCAGCTCTCACTCTCCTTTTTGTGCATTTTTCTCGAGTTTTCCTGCCTTGGTTTGGTGTCTCCCCGAGCTGTGGTACTTCCACTAGAGGTCGGCTGTGACACACCATCGCCCAGGACCTCACCGAGGCTCCGCAGCTCAGGGGTTACCAGCAGGAAAACTCTGGTTTTCGTCTTTTCTGTCATCCAAAAGGCAAAAACCAACTGAAAATCTCCACCGTGTGTCCAGGGTCCAAAAGAGATGTGTAACTGTTAAACGTAAATAACATACTGCTTTTAAATACGTGGCTTGCCTTATAAATCACGCCGTGTATGAGAACAGGTGCTACAGCTGAAAAGGACAAAGGTTTGGTTACATAAACTGGTCTGTAAGTCTCATCGAATTAACGTTTGACTAGTCCAGCTGAACTCACTGAACTACCCGAGATAAGCACAGGCAGACCTGTTTACACAACTAGGCAATGATGTAAATTACCTTCATTATAGGCTGGCAGTGGCTTATTAATTTTTGAACAGGATTTTCAAAGTACATCTTCTAGGCTAATGATGTTCCTACCAAAGCCAGTAAAAATAAATTTGCCATTGACTTTGGCTGAAAGACAGTGTTTTTGAAAATCCCGGTCTTCTTTTTGGAGGCTCCAGAGTTAACAGCAGGGAGTTCCATTGCGTCTGCTGGGAAGGAAAGAAAACACAGGACCAGCATGTCTCCTTTGTCACTTTATCACTCCATTTATTTTTTTTCTTTTTTGGCTGATAATATGCAGTATTACTTTGCTATAGGATTTAATATCCAGCTTGGGAAATTTATAACAGTACCATCTCCTTTTATGCTGTAGGTTGTCCAAAAATTAAGAAGTGTCTTCTCCAAACAGCAGACGATGAGGACGTTTCCAGTTTATGACACAGAGGTTTCTCAGTCGGAGAACTGGGGTATGCTAGATCCAGCCAGGGCTTTGAAAAAGAGCCAACTGGATCCCTTTTTTAAAGGTAATTATGAGGAACTTTCCTTTTTCAGTTGTGTTAGTCCTAACCAGTCTTCAGGATGTACCAAGATACATTTCAGCAATTAAAGTCTAAAATGCTTCTTTTGACAAATAGAGTGATGTTTTTTTAAATAATTTAGGCCTGATCAAACTACTATGTTTCTGTATAGTCAAGAGCCCCTTTTCATATCTGTTGAAAATAAAAAGTGAATGTCTAGCACTTTTTTTACTAAATATTGCCTCCTATACCAAAAACATGTAGTGATATTCATAAGTTTTGTGGTTACTTTTATGTCAACCAGATTAAGCCTAAAGTAGATCCCTGGCAGCAAAAGCTTTTGATAAAACTGAAACAATGGAAAAAAGTGGATAAGCTGATGGACCTTCATTCAAAATTTGTAGAGGTAATATAACTTAAAGTGATATAATTTAAAGTGATTTTAATTTATTTATTGGACACTTCCAGGGAAATGGAAATCTCTAGAGAAAGGTTGCCTCAGGTTATGTATCATGTGTATATGCCTGAATTCATTAAAGACCCATTACTAAGGTGCTATAGAGATTTTTTTCCCCCCTCTTTCTCAGTTCAGTGGTTTCAAAAGGCAGCTTGAACACTTGCATAAATATTCAAAAGCTCTGAAGTTCACCTAAGTCAGGTCAAAATCAGCCCCGGAATTTATGTCAAAGGGATTGCTCAGAACAGCTTTTTTTTGTTGTGACCAAGGTTCAGACCTGTGCTCAAAAGACAAGGAGAGAAGCTCCAATATTGAGGTACAAGTCTAAAACTTGGTAGGGCACAGTGTGCCCCAGGGAGACGTTACTGTTTCTATTTTGGTTCTAGCTTCTCAGGTTCTCTTGATTCTGGTGATATATTGCCATTTTTGGCCATTTTGAGGAATGGCCTGTAGGAAAGCTCTGTCTAGGCTGTCTGCCATCCAGCCTCCTTGGAAAAATGGCAATGTACATTCACAGATTGGGCCTCCTTTGCATCCACAATGAGCCTGAGGCACCCCTAACACCTCGCATCATTCTCTTGCAAATGGTGATCATCTGTGAGGAGTAGTATTCATTTGTCCTAATTGCATCTTATTCACCAAATGTACCCTGCAGGGCTGACTTGCATATGCCCAGTAAGCTCTGCTCATTCACTGCCTGCTGCAGTTGCAGGAAGGAACTGCAGGATGCGATAGTCTGGCCAGGTGTACTGGGGTGTTGCCACATTTTTCGAGTGAAGTTTGAGCAGATCTGGTATCCTCATCTGTAAAACTGGTATAACAGGAGTTCTCTGCCTCTCAAGGATGAGGAAAAGTAATGGACTTAAGATAGTGAACTGCTACGATAGGACTGGTTCTGTATAAATATCTCAGCCAGTAAAACTGATCTGGCAGTCAGAGGATGAGATTACTGCCTCTCATCCCTCGGGTGAGCCTGAAGCACCATGAACAATAAGGACACCAGCTCCCAGTTTTATACAGGAAACTGGAAAATAAATCCTCCTCTGAAGCTATGGAGGAGTCGTGCCCCTGTGTGCCCTCTTCTATCAATAATCACATTCCTGCCAAATGGAAAGTCCTTGGTGAGCTGTCTCTTCCTTCCTTTAGTACCTGGGCAATGTTGGGTACAACAAAGCAGCCTAACCTGTGTCTTCAGCTCATGTGAGGCTATTTCAGCCCTGAAATGTTACCGGGCTCCTTGGTCTTCTCTCCCCAAGGAATCACTGCTGGAGTCCATCCAAATACCTCTGTCCTCAGGCTTGAAGAACCCCTGCTGTCTAGAAAGGGAGTAGTGCACGTGTCACAGAGCCCCAAATGATGCTGTGTATGTGTTCGAGTTGTGGGCAAGCCTTGGTCTGGGACCCTTGCGGAGGTTGCTGCCTTCCTTGGGGGTGCTAGCTGGAGAGGAGAGGAGGAGGAGGAGGCTTCCCATCTGCATGGGGATTGTGGATGGCATGGGGCAGAACAGGACAGAGGGTGTCAAAAAAACAACTAAAGCAATGTGAAAACACCCAGAAACAGGCAGAAGCAGGCACTGCCAGCTCAACAGGGTATAGCCCTCGGTGCTGTAGCGATGGACCGCATATGGGGATGGTGCCTGCTCTGCTGCCCAGCCATCTCAGAATTGCCTGGGATCCCATCAGCCTCCTGTATCCTCTTTAGGCGACTACTTGCTTTACCTACACTTGAAGCTGACCTCAGCGAAACGGCAACAGGGAACCTTCGGAAGCAGCTTCTGTTGGGCTGAAGGCAGCAGGACCACAAGGGTGTGCTGGAGCAAAATACCCTGTGGCTTGGGAAAGGGAGAATGGAGGCTGCTGGCTTCCCACGCTGCTCACCTTCCCCAAGCCTCTTCCCACTGCCTGGCTTCTGGTTTTGCGTTTCAGTGTCTAACAAGCCTAAAAATATAACTCTAAGGGAACAAAGGTGCTTGATGGTGAAACGCCAAATGGCAACGGTGTTTGGTAGAGAAGCAGTAACGGATCAGAAGTTGTTGACTCCCAACCAGTAAGAAAGTGAATGAAGGAAATGCTTGGGAAATGAATGGAAAAATCATTTCCATAGGGTTTGATTTCTAATTTACACTTTTATTAAAGGCTGCTTGCTCCCCTGCCCCCCCTTCTTAATGATTTTTTTTTTTCCTCCTGTGTTAAGCAAGGTTCCATTTGTTTTGACTTTTCAGCATCTTTGTTCAAAACAAATGACAAAGAAGACTCCTATAAAACTCCTGGTCTTAATCCCCTTAGAATTCCTATCAATGTTTTGCTAGAATTCATGACAACAGAATTTTGCTCACGCCAATAATTGCTAAAGCATGACCATGTTCTTCAAATTATGCTTCTGATACAAGTGGCAATTAAAAAAAAATCCTGCAAGATTAGATGTGTTTTTTAAAAATTACTTCTGTATTACTTCTAATTTTGTTTAACCTGTTTTTTGGCAGTACTCTGTATATATTTAGTCTCCCTGGTTCCTGTTTAACATTCATGATTTCCTTCCATGGGTCTCACAAAGCATTTGAGAGAGAACTCTTTTTAAATTGCAGAAATTAGAAAGTGGATGTGTAGACTTTGCAGCTGAAGTTGGCTTTACAATATTTTAAATAATTGAATGGATTTGATTTTGATGACACTCTTAGAAAGATTAGCCATTAATGGTCTTTTTTTTTTTTAATTTAGGACTGAAATAAGCTTTCTTTTGTGATCCCTGTTTTCAGACCTTTTCCCCATGCCAGATATTTCACAAAGAAAACAGTCTTTCAAATCTTGCCACAGCATGTAATTTTTCTGGAAAGCTTGGGCAAAAGCCATCATCACCACTAGCAAAAGTAAAAATGGCTTTGCAGCTCACTGAGACAATGAAAAAAAGATCATTCTCCTCCTTTTTTTCATAGTGGCTTGCTCACCAAACACTATATGTTTGGGTTTCATCAAGAAACATGTACTCCTTTTTAAGGGTGAGGGGTAACAGGAAAGGAGAGAGGGGGTTACCCACTAGTCCCTCCCCTCCATAAATCGAAGTTAGAAAAAAAGTACTTCCGTATTCTTTCTTATCTGGTGCATTCCCTCCGTATGCTGTGACAGGCAAATCCATTCCTACATTTTCACCTTGGAGAGGGGACAGCAGACAACTTTCCCAAATAAAGGACAAGCAGTAACAAGCGATGCTGCAGAGGCTCCCTCTCTAGATGCTCTGAATTGACCCTGACTCAACTGCGGGATGGGGGTTGGCACGCTGACTCGTTTGCCTTGTGAATCTTTTGTCTGTATTTGATATGGTTTGAAACAAGGTCTCGGATATAGAGAGGGTGATGGAGGGTCTCCAGGAACACGCGGCAGCAGTGTTCGAACCACATCCTGCGCGGTCAAGTTCTGCTGCTTCTGCTTGTGCCTCAGGACAGCAGAGCTACGATCATGTCTGGAACGAGATCTATGCCTGCACTGAGCTCCACCAGGTACTTAGAAGGGGAAATGATGAATAAAGGTCAATTAACATGTCTAGTAGGCGTTTGTCAGCTCTGATTGATAGAGGGCTCCTCTAACAGATTTCTGTTCGGATACCAACATTCCCCTTTTTCAAAATCCAGTCTCCTGCTACTGCTGCTAAGCAGGAGCTGCCCAGCTGCAACGTATGGCTGCATGCCCAAGCCACATACATGATGTCCTCTCCTCCTTGGGGCTCGCTAGCTGGAGGAGTTAGTCAGTAACTACATACTAATTAACATACCTCACTCACCAGTCCAGTCATAGCACAAGCAGCGCGGGATTGCACCTACCTAAAAATAACAGGCGTACATGCCTGTAGCTGGGGCGTGAATTTGGCCGCAAGAAATAGAAGCGTGCCCTAGTATTTACTGGAGAGTGTGGTATTAGGGAATGGGTTAGCATGTGGGTACGGAGGAGAGGGAAGGAAGGATGGCGGGATGTCTTGTCTTGGTTGCTGGAGGCCATCCAGCAGCTGAGCATCTGTGAACCTGACAGCAGATGCCTGCTTTGTGCGGGGGCAGGTGTGATAGCAAGTTCCTCCTCTCGGGGAGGAAGTGGCATTTGCGGGCATGGCCTGACGGAGGTTCAGAAGCTGTGAGAGCAGAAGCTGTGAGAGATCTTCACGTTTTGGAGAGGGGGAAAAAAACCCCCACAAATGGCCTAACTGGCAGGGTAGTGAATGAGAAGTCGGACCTACCTCTCTGGTATCTGGGGAATTTGTAGTAACTGTGCCGTGCCTTACGTGGTGAGCTCTGGGACTAATCCTCTGTATTTGAAGGTATCCCTTTGATGAAGATGGACTTTGATTCCCTACTTCTTTATTGTCCTTCTGACTCAGAAGTTGTTCACAGCTGCTGCTTTGACAAGTATAAAAGCATTATGCACAGAACTGTTACATCTCAGAAGTTCCTGTGTCTGCAGCCCAGTCCTTCATTTGGCTCACTCTACCCGCGCCCGCCTGCCCACACCAGTGGGCCCTGGTGGCAAGTTAAGAAAGGACTGAACAATCTCCTTGCTCCGCTGCTGTTTTTTAAAGAGGAAAGGTCTCAGCTACTGGGGCTGGGTGCAGCCCCAGTGTTAATGAGAAGTTCTTGCACCCCTGCTCTTGGCCAGGACCAAGCAGGGCAGCGAGTGATAAGGGAGCAGGGGAAAGGGAACAGAGGGAGAGAGACAGCATTTAGTCTCTCCCCTTTCCCTCTTTCCTACTGATTAATCAGCCCCAAGCCTGATACCAACTCCGTGTTAAAAAATAAACCCGCTTTTTTCTGTCAGGAAAAGCTCCCACATGTAAAAACATATAGTTCTTCCTACCTCAGGCTGACCCTGACCAGGAAATATTTGATTACTTAATGAAAACTTCAGGAAAAAAACCCACATTGGGTTGACTCATGCAAGCTACATGATGATTAATGAAAAAAAAGAAAGAAAACATGATTGCACTGTACATCTTCTGTCAAGCGCACTGAGTCCACGACTGGGTTGGGAAAGAGTACCTATCTGGGGGCAATGCAAGGGACATGACTGATCTCAGCAGCATTAGGTTAATTAAAAACCTAATTTTGAAACAGTCTAGTCATGATGATATAGCAAAGCCAGAATTAGATCCTTCACAAAAAAGCACTGTCCACGTCTCAGTGTTTTTAAAATAAAAATTCAGCTGCTACCCTTTTTTCCTCATTTTACTGGCATTTTTCAGACAGCATTCTCTGTGTCTTTTTAAAGTGGAAATTTTACGTGGAAATGCTTCATCCCGTGCTTAGTCCATATACTTATTGTGATATTTAATAGAGATGTACAATTAATGCTGTTGATTCAGGAGAATATACTTTAATTCTATTTGACCTCACATTATTTTAAGTAATAGAGATTGAAGGACGTAGTTTTTCTAAAATGTAAGAAATTAGACCTTTGGAGTCAACGAGGGCAGGATGAGTAAGGAAGGTCATGCTTAGTAAGGATAGATAAATCAGTTAACAGATAATCTATCATTGCAAGGATTATGTAAAGAATTCATTGTTTGACAGTTTGCCATCAAGATTTGTTTGGCTTGAAGGAATTTTTGGAGTCAATACACTCATATCAACTTGCAAATTTATAGAACAGCCAATGTGGTCCTGAGTTTATCTGTGTCACTTCTATGAGTAGCTTTGTTAGGATGTCTCATGTTGAGCAGGATAAATTTGACAAGCACCAACTTGTGAAGACACATTAATAGGATTTTCTCTAATCAGAAAAAACAATGCCAAAATCAATGCTATAAAACCCTTAACACACTGAAAAGAATTCCAACTTACACCATCCAAGTTCAAATGAAGTGGTAAAATAAATTGGGAGAGAGAAGTGGGTTAAGAGGACAAATTTTTCTTAGATACTTGATTGTCTGAGGAAATTAATTGGATAATGCCTAGTAAGTCACTGTCCATAATGTTCCACAATTAAAAAATACTGCATGACTCATAGTGATCTTCTCGTTTACACTGGTACTAATGCCAGTTTAATTTCACTGGTGTTGGTGGAGTAACTCCTGATGCATGTGAGAGGGCCTTGATGGAGTTGACAACAGGGCAGGTATAGCTGTTTTTCTGCTTGCTGCTCTTCTGCTACTCTTTGTACTACTACATTGTTGAGTGTGCTGGAAAGGAGTGAGGAAAAAACCACAAGTGTTGAGTTTAATTTTACAGAGTGTTAGCTAGAGCATTTAATACATGCTGGTGTTGGGGGTGTTGTGTATACATCACAGTAAAACTTCTCTGCAGCCTAGTCTGATGGTACTGCTTTGTTGCCACACTACAATTTTGCCCCGTGCTCAGCCTGTGATCTGCTGGAGCCCAGAAATCAGTTTTTCTTTTATGGCAGGAAGAAAAAGGGTGGACTAGGAGGTCAGACATGTCACTAGCCATAGCTGGGTCGAGGTTTTGATGAAACATGTTCTGAATTTCTTTGGAAAAGTTCCTGGATCTGACCCTTGCTGCAGTCTTGTCTTTGGAATGGGGATAGCTCTTTCATAGAGCCCAGGAACTTTATAAGGATAAAACACTGAGGATTGGAAAGCAATCAAATATTGTGGAGTTATATGATACAATAATTTCACTGCTGGCTGGATTACGAATTTCATCCAGTATGACACTTCCTTTCCTTTTCTTTTCCTTTTGTTATGATAAAGCCTATGCATAAAGCTGTCAAATAAGAATCATATGCATGCTTACCGCACCAATTTTTAACTATGTGTGTTGGAACTAGGAACTAACTACCGAGATTGATAACACAGCTGTGGCTCACAGTGAGGAGGATGTAGGAAATATCAGCTCCGGTAAGCCTCCGGCATCCTTCAGAAAGAAGAATGAAAGAGGGTAAAAAATTGTTTGTATGTATATATTTAATAAAACCTGAAAGAAGGAAGAAAAATTATATCAACCTGCTGTTTCTCTGACAGCAGCAGTAGTGCCATCCTTTTCCATTATTCCGTACCGCAGGCTTCTGTGACAGTCAGCGCCATAGGCAGCAGCAGCCTTCTCTTAGACAACAGACATAGCAAAACAGTCTGCTTTAGAAAGATTTAGAAATCTCCTTGAGTAGCAAAAATGTAACTACATTTTTCCTGTCTGGAAAAAGGTATAGTTATACGGGCAGCTTGCAGCTGCTGGGGTTAGAAGAGGGCACAGTGACTGCCCACAGGGAGCACGTGGTGAGGAGAGGAGCCTACTTGTCCCTTCTTTCCCTACGTCACCTGAGACTCCGGGAGCTAAAGGTAAAAAAACTCAACATACAATCTGCAGAGGTCAGAGTTAATTTTTTTAAGAGGGGGGCTGCCATCCAACTGAAAATGCAACTATGCGTTTGCTCTGGTTTGTTTCAGCGGGTGTGCCTGGGGATCCTTAACTACTTCAGGTCTGTGGAGAGAAGCCTGACCATCAGTACCGCCGGCCTCTCCTTCAAGGCTGGCCGCCTAATTCCCAGTGCAGAAGACACCTCCTGGGTCAGTGCTGCCAAAGGGGGCACCGATGATTTTGGTGGCCTGAGTTCACAGCCATATATTCACCACACGCCAGCTGACTACAAGGTGAGGTACCACCCAGCCCTTAGTCTTCCAAAAGGTGTGCTTCAACAGGAGTACCTAATCCAGTTCTCTCTTCCATGCAAGCTATGCTGTGGTCAATTGCTGAATCATCTGAGGGACTCAGTGCAGCTTGTTCCTCAGAACCACATGTCTCGCTTTAACAGACTAAATATCTGTATCTATCAGTGGTCCGTAGCAAATCCCTGAGAAACTTCAGGCACGTAGAAGTATAATGTCAATACCGCCTGCCAGATAAACATTTACTTAGACCGGTGCTGCTGGCTCTGCTTAAACTAGGACCTTTTAAGTGTGGGATTATCACACAGAGTAGATGTTCCTGAGAAATCTGAGGCATTTTGCAATTTATGGAAATGCTTGTTTAAGTAACTCCTAATGACTTCTAAAATGTATTACTTAGATTTAGGTAGAGTTTAGGACTGATTGTTTTTTAACCTTGGATGAGGGCATGTGGCTGAAGTGACATAATTAGTACATTTAGCTTCACAGATTGGAAAAATAATAATTTGAATTAAATTCCAAAGGCTTATCAAACTTCGGTTTCCCCAACTGTTTTGTAAAATATACTTAGCAGAATCAATATATCATGCTGACAGTGGTTTGATGTGTTATAGTATTTTATCTTTTGAGCTGTAGAATTTCCTTGCAGCTCTGCTACCTAACACTCATCCCAAAATTTTCATGTAGAAAGCCTCAAGAAGCAGGATAGTACTTTAATAGGAATTTTTTCAACATTTTGAGCTCACATTTATTTCTCATTTACTGAAAACTTGTTTGTTTGTTTGTTTGTTTGTTTTCTGTAGAAATACACAGAAGCAAACACACAAGCCGCTTCGTGGAAGAATTGTGGCTAGACCCACAAAGAAAGTAGGCTTCCTGCCCTCTTTGTTGCTTATGTTAAGACTTCAACCCTCCCCCGCAAAAAAACTCCAAACCAGAAAAAAAACTTCATGTCCCTAAACATAAAAAAAATCTAAACTTCTTTGAAAATAGACTGTGTGTGGAGGACACAGAGTTGATGATATTTTTAAGGTGTCTTTAGTTTTATTTCTAATATGGCCACATTTATCCTTTAAAAATCTAATCGATTAAAATTCCTAAATGAAAAGCAACTTGGAACTAGAAAATTGTGGGTTTCCACTTAAGAAATGTTGAACTGGGTAGTCCAGCATCTTTGAATTTTAAAGTCAGAAAAAGTAATTTAAAAAACTTATGTTTTCCAATGGGAGGTGTCAGTTTCCCGGGAAACAGGCATTGTGACAAACTCTCCTTCTGAACTCTGCATAATATACATTTATTTTCATTCCCTTTTTTCCTGTCATAGAAGAAATGATGCAAAGATCAATCCTGACCTTCCATCTAAGCGCTCTCTGATCTGGAGATTAGCTGTGAAATGCTTCACAGAGCCCCTAGCAATGAGAGACACATTATTTCACAGTGGACTATGAAACACAGACATTATTTCCCTTGGACTAGTACAAGGATATACACGCTTGAACTTCAACTGAAGCTTAGATAAATATTTACCAATCCTATTACAGTTTATTTGGCAACAAATTTAGAAGCGGGGGCAACAGTATTTCCTTAACAACAGTTTCTAATGTGGGGTTTTTTTTTTTAATATACTGCACAGACTGTCTCTCAAGAACTGAAACAAGAATAGACCCATTTTACTGGCAAACTAATTGAGACCTATCTAACATACTCTCTGGCACGTGCTATAAACCTGAAGCACATGGCATCGTTTTTAAAATACTTTTAGCATCTAATCTATGCCCCAAATTGGAGGCATACCTGTGTTATGAATCCCTCCACATTGTAAGCTGTGAGCCCATGGTGTGGCTCAGCACACAATGTATCTGAAACTGAGATTCTGAGGCGGTGTTGCACCCTCCCTAGCAGACTGCTTGGGATGGAGATCGTCAGAGGTGTGAGTTTCAATGAGAGAAGGCCCTGCAAAACAGTGCATTACATTAAATTAAAACTCTTTTCTGTCCCCTGTTGAGATTTAGCTTGGAAGAAAGTAGATAAAATATATGTAGGTGCATAAGTGTTGCTTTATAACCCAAAAGGGATTGGTTAAGCTCCAGTAAACCTGAGCAGAGCTAGAGGAGGGAAGCCAAAACCTGTGGGCAAAAAACATCGCACATAAATATCCAGTTACTTGATTTGTTGCTATAGACATATACCTGGGTATTAATGGTTTTTATAGGCATAAGTAGTATTTAGAAGGCTTGGGTTGTCTCTTTAAAATATGACTCCCAAAACAAACACGACAGGGAGAAAGTCTTCATTTCTTTTTGGTTTTGTCTTGTAAGAACTCTCCACTTTTGTAGTCACATGCCCCTTCTGCAGAATGCAGTAGTCTTGACTGAGATTTTTAGGAGCGGGACAGAGCAGAAATCACTGGAAAGAAATTCAAGAGCTTGAAAGTGGAGATATTTCAATGAATGTTCTCTATAAGGATGTTTAAAAACACAACTTAAAACCCCTTATACCTGCTATGGTGAAGTCAGCCCAGTACTTGCTCAGTTATTTACCTAAATCAAGCTGAATTTAATTCTTCTGTAAAGGGCTTTGATTTAACCTGTAGCAAATTCTGCACCCCATCACTGAGAGCAGTGAAACAGTCTGTTCAGAAGAACACGGAAAGAACAGAGGGTGCAGAACACCATATTGAAAAAAGGAAAGGCATCTGACCAGGTTGATCCAACACTGTGTTCAAATTAGGCACATATTTTGCAGGGCTGCCTCATTAACTTTATGACAAAGAATGAATTCTGATCCAGCATAGATCTGTGAAGCTGGCAAGCTGTTCTTCCCAATACGTTTAAATTTGAGTAAGATTTCCATGACTAAAGCGAATACCTTTTCCTTTCCTCCATCCTTTCTTTTAATAGAATTTGAGACATCCAGGTGCTAGCAGGTAAAGTTTGGGTAGCATTGGGCATCCTGTAAAGGCAGATGTTAGGAGAGCCAGTGAAAGGAAGAAGTCCCAATACATTGTGCATCATTATTTGGCACTGAAGTGAGAACAAAGGTGCATTACATACCAGGAAATAGTAAAAACAAAGAGTGGAAAATGAGGAGCTTGTATTTGCTTGCTACCTCCTTACAAGAAGAACGATTTTTAAAGGCTTCTGTGGCTATACCCCTATACCAAGTGTTTATTTACACTGGAAGAATAACTTCTGTAATTATACACCTAGAGATAGATGTATGTAATTCCCTTTGTGGCACTCCTAGTCAAGAAACAGGGTATTTTGAAAGCTAACGCCACTTCTGCCGACTGCAGTACTGGACTCTTGCCTGGGGCGTTACCAAGCTAACTAGTGACTCACTGCCAAGGTAGATGATTCTCTTTTAAAGATGCTGATGTTTTTTAGAAAAATAAGGTCATTGTTGAACTATTCTATTGAACAAGTGCTGATGTCACAGCAATTTGGGACATCAGTCAATAGGCGTTCCTTTTAATTAGTGCTAAAGTCTTTGTGTGTGTGAGCTTATCTCCAAATCTCGCAAGGGTAACTTACCCAAGAAGGCTTCAAAAAATACTTTGACTTTGTGTTTGAATATCAGAATTTAAGACACTTTTTTGCCAAATTTGAGGTAAATTAGAAAAAGGGAAAAAAGTTCTACCTTAGTTCAAGAGTTAATCTTCTCATTTTGATGCTTTCTTGGTGCTTTTTGTGGATTTATCTGCCTGAAGGAAAAACTAGACACAATAGAAATTTTGTACAGTTTGTCTTACTCCACAATAGTATAAATGAAGCCACAGTGTAGGTGCTGCCTGTAAAAAATAATATTTTGACAATATTTTGTTTTATCGTTCTTTGCTAGTGACAAAATACCATGTTCCTAAGCCAGGTCCACTCTTAGATTTGTTGATTATACAGAATTGCAATCCTTGCAGAGCTGACTGCTCGTATCTCTGTGTCGTTTTTCACGGCATAGGTCCACAGCGCTCAGTTCATGGAATTTGCAGAGGTGGAAAACCATGACGACTTTCACACTAGTGAAGACGGATATATTCACACACAGGACCAGCAAGGGGTTTACATAATATATGATGTGGCTTTAGAGGACCTGAAAGAGCTTGAGAATGAGCTGCTGCTTGTAGCCAGCCAGTACATTGAGAAAGATAAAAGTAAGATATCTACAGGTCCAAAAGACCCGTGATAATTTGGTTTGCTGTTTTCAAGGTAGGCCGATCCTATGACATCTTGAATGTTGTTGCACTTCTGCAAGACCAAGTGCTGACTGGAATTTTGGGACCTTTCTTTATCCTCCTAGTTAGCTAAGTGACAAATGTGCTACAAAGATGTAACTGAGCATGTGGAATTGCTTGTCACATGTTGTTAATGTCACAGTTTTGCACTTATTCAGGGTCATAGACATCAAAGTAATCCTGGAGGGGAAAATAACACAGAAGGGACATTTACAGCTGTAGTTAAGTAATATAATGAGCAAGCACATCTTCAAGGCACAGGGAGAGAGTCAGAAAAGAAAAATGTTAATTGTTTCTGAATGTCTTTTAATTAATGTATTGGATTGCTTTTCTGCAGAACTAAATTTACCTCCTACCACTTTGAAACTTTTCTCAGCTGTAAATAAGAAACTGCAAAATATTTGATGTTCTAGACTTCCTTTTTTCCTGCTGCTTTTTCTTAATAGTAAGAACTGAGTTGAGGCAGACTGTATCACAGAATTCTAAAAAGAGCAGCTGTACTTCTAGAATAGTGAGGAGGAAGAAGCTTGTAATTGTAGAAAGTATGGGGGGAGGGCCATTAGAAAACAGTGAATAAATGCCACAAAGACGTATGATTTTCAGAGAATTGCACAAAATATCTCTTAAATCACTGGAATTACTTTCTGTATTGATAGGATAATGTTTTTGATGTTTTAGTATGCTTTGCTAAAATGGAATGGAATGCAGGGCAGAGCCGAGGATTAAGATGACCAAACCCCTTTACAAACCTGTGAATGCCTAACTGCCTGCTAGGACCTCCTTTGAAGTCACGTCAAGGTCCTCATTGTAGACCTTTTTCCGGAGCATCTTTCATATGAGGAGTGGCTGAGAGAGTTGGGACTGTTCTGCCTGTAGAAGGCTCAGGAGGGATCTAATCATTGTATATAAACACCTGGTGGGAGGGCATGAAGAAGAGGGAGCCACACTCTTCTCAGCGGTCCCCACTGACAGGACCAGGCAATGGGCACAACCTGAAACACATGAAATTCCATCTGAACAGAAGAAAACACATTTTTACTGTGAGGGTGGTTAAATGCTGGCAGAGGTTGCCCAGAGAGGTTGTGGAGTCTTCACCTGTGGAGATATTCAACACCTGACTTAACATAGTCCTGGGTGACCCACCCTAGGTGACCCTGTTTGGGAGCAGGGGGGTGGGCTGGAGGACGTCCAGAGTTCCCTTCCAACCTCAACCGTTCTGTGATTCTGTCATGACAGGAGGCAGACGCTGAATGAGGTAGTGTACTCTGGTAGGCTGGTATAACAGTTCCTGTGTTTATATGTCCGTTCATTATCACCCTCACACGGTATACATGAGGACTGATCATGTACAACCTGTCCTAGCTCCTTGTGCTCCCTCCTGTGTGCCATGGACACAAACGCTTTTAATGCTGACTTCTTCAGTGGTCATGGACTTCAAATGACTCTCTTGTTCAGCTTTTGAAAAATAAGACACTCAAAGTCTGGAGCTGAAGAGTAGCTGCTGAAGCCTCTTCTATTTACTCCATGGCTGATTTTTAACTCTGCAGCTCTAAACATTTCAGATTCACTTTACTTGATTTATCATTTATTGTCAAAATTAGCTCTAATTAGACAGTATCACAACCAAGAAACCAAAAGCATGATTTCTTTAAGGATTTCTCATGGGCTGCTAGTGTAGAAATATTTGTAGGGTTTTTTTTTCCTTCCTTCACAATCATTTTTAAATTATGAAGACTGAATTTTCTAGTAGCAAGCCATCTGCAAAGAAAGCCATCCCCTGGGTCTGCACTCTGCCCTGCTATACCTCCTTGTAAAATTTATGTTTGAGTAGCCCCTGCCACTCTTCTTTGATCTGAGAGTGAATGTGAAGAGGTGAAGATGATCCTAACATGATTTGGTGCTGTGAAAAATTAAGCTTCTCCTCACTTTCCTCCCCTAGTTTTCTTGTGCTTTCTCTGGCTTTATCTCTTGATGTGGATCTTTTGAACTTCAGCCACTGCCCTTTATCTCAAGGAATATTTGTTAGAAGATGATGGAAGAGATATGTTTAAACCAAATGCCTGGTGCGCTTGTTCTTTGCCTTGCAGAATACTCTGGGGCCCTCCAAACTTAAGGGACTTGAAATCTTTTCCTGGCCTGAGGTTCCCTGGCAAGCAAAAACCACAAAACCCTGTGCTATAAATAAAAAGAATTACCACAAGCCCTGGGACTCTAGGCATGTGGAAATCCCTCTGATACTGGCATCTGCTTTTTTTCTACTTAATTTTTTTGTCTTAGGCAATGTAACTTGTGAGCAATTCAGTGGCAGCAACATCCTTGGCTGGGCACATTCCTCTGTGGATCGATGTGCTGTGCTGCTTGACCTCTGGACCTGTGAAACTGCTCTCTTGGAAAAAAAATGCCAGGTACAGAAGCTTTTCCTGGTCTGAAAACAGCGATTTGCAATCAGTTCACTTCAGGCTGTGTAAGGTTCCCTTTCAACAGCATTTCCCATTGTGTATACACATGGATGTCAGAGCCAGCAACCGTGGGTGGTGGTAGGGGTTTCAGATGCATTGGGAACCTGGTGCTGGGCTGGGCGCAGAGGGTTGGAGCCGCCGGGTGCTGTGAGTTGGGTCTAAAGGACCATATATAATGGCTTTGGCAGCAAGGCAGTAGAAATGCTCTTGTTGTCAGACAGCAGCCTCTGTAGGTGCTGTGCCAGGGGCTGGAAGCACTTCTGCAAGGCCTTAGGGAGAGTCACCTACCACTGGATAATTGGGAAGGATAACTGGGAAGGACAAGGCCATCTCAAGAGCAAAACTGCAGAGCATGTTGTGTCCCTCTTTGTGTGCCAGGGAATGGAGCAAATGCAGACTAGGAGGAATCAGGTCCAGCCCTGAGGAGCCTGGCCCACCAGGAAGTCCAAGATGCAAATTTTTTCTGTGGTCCTGGCTGTGCCTGCTTTCTGGGGCTGGTGCAGGAAACTTTTTATGGCTGTCATTAGAACTATAATCATTGCATCTTTGTGAAGCCCAGGGAGGAGGGACTCAGTCTGCAGCTGGCTAGGCTCATCATTGGGATTACCCTTTGTCAGAGGGAACCAGAGGGATATTTTGTATGTTACAGCATAAAAACCAATCCATTTGTTAATAAAACCTATATAAGTGCTTCTATATGTATTATAAATGTATTTCTTCTTTGTTAGTTAATCTATTTGAGAAAAAAATGCCATGATTTAGTATGGAATTAAAAAACCCAACAAACAAACCAACACTAGAAGTGTGTATTAAGTGATTTGTAGCTTTGCCGTTCACAAGGGCTGCTGCATATCCGGCGGGCTTTCTCTTTCCTCTCTCTGAATCTAGTCATGTGTCTGTATTTTGCCATGGGACATGAAAGCATACAGGGTTTATGCCCAAAGACTTCAGTCTTGAAAGATGAAGAGTAGACAAGTTCAGAGGAAGGGACCCAGAGGAGCTTGGAAGCCTATTTCTGCCTGGGGGACTCACCAGTCCCAAGGACAATGCTGTGAGTGTCAGGGAGCGGAAAGGAGCAGATAGTCCACTTCAGAAGCAGGGAGAAATGGCGCTAATTGAGGTCGCCTTCACACACTTGAAAAGTTTTGTTCTCAGTCCTGGAGTAAGCCCAGGGCAGCTCTCAAAATAGGAATGCTAGAGGGTGTTAGGGAATCTCCTGTGTACCGTTGAAGAGGCTTTAAATAGAAAACCTTTTAAACTACAGTAGTTGTATGTAGTTTAGGAAATCTCCTAAGGCCACTCTCCCGTTTTCACAGAGGGGCTTTGTGTTACAGACCTATATAAAATACTGCCTAATTGCCTAGTTCACTAAGTTTCTGTTCTTATCCCAATAGACTTTGCTTTCCATTGCTGTATGATCATGCTGCCTCTGTGAATCTACCTTTTATTTTTATCACGGACCTTCCGCGTAAGGAAACTTGCTTTCTTTTTGGAAGAAAAACTCCTAGTAGAGAAGAATGAAACCTCTACAGCAACAATACACTAATTCTCTTCCAAAACTATCAAAGAGTATATTCTGGAACTGCTCTCACAACCCAACTCTCTAGGCAGGATTAAATATACAGATGTGCTGTTGCTGGAGGTCTTTTGCTTTTAGATGAAATGAAATGGAAGTGGGTCTCGCTAGCTTTGTTTCCAGCTCGGACAGAGTTCTTTCTGAATAAGGAAACAATAACCCTTTGTCCAGCAGCTGAGACAGCTTAACTCAGCCAATACAAAACTTGCTTATGGCCTATTGCAGTGCCTTAGCTTTCTCCAGAACAGTTCAGGTCAGGCAGGTCTGCATCAGAAAACTTGACTGTTTCCATTGAAATCTGAATTCTCAGCTACGGAGTTATCTCCTAGGCCCTTCTGCATCTTCCTCTTCCACAGTCTTCTGGTGTCAGTATGGAAAGTAACGTGGATGCTTTTCTACTTCCGTGTCAATGTAAAATAGCCAGATGTAGATCATTTCATATTGACATGACTGATTTGTCCAGAAGCAAGAGCACTGGCTGTTCATATTTTCAGTTCCCTAATTGCCATCTGACTTAAAAGTAATACAACGTCATCTCAAGAGTTCATGTGCTGTCATGCTTGGCACACTTATTTTTCTGTCCTAAGCTGTGGGTATTTGTAATTAATTTTTTTATTTAAATAAAACTTTATAGCTATTCTTGGTAGAGGAGCCTGAAGACGGCATGCGCCTTTGTACATCTTTAGTTACATCTTCAATTAATTTGGAGTTTTTCCAAAAAATGTAAAGTAACTGTGACAGTCATTGCCAAATAAGATAACGGAGAGTATGTATGAGTCTGCAGGTTTCAGCTTGGGGGAAATCGAGTTTTTCAAAGACATGAAATCAGTGTGTGTCCTGGAAAAGAAACAGAGAATGGATTAGAGTGTAAAGAAGTAGGTGTTTTTAAAGTAGTAAGTACATTGCCTTGTTACTTTTTGAAGGGAAAAATGTGCAGAATAAAAATCTTTATGCTTCAGTAGAAAAAAATCATGGTGACTATGCAAGATTTGGAAGAAATTTCTTGTATGGGCAGTTTATTCTATGTTCTGTTGTTGAGCCTTCTGATGAAGGATCGAGTAATATCCTGTGCCAGAAACAAGATGCCATAGTGGGTCACTGTTGGTTTGATACAGGCAGCAAACTCCATGTTCAGAAATCTCTCCCCAACAAAGAATGAATATTTGGGTGAATGAACATTTCTAAATGTCTTTCTGAATATCTCTTCAGCTTCTAGATGTTTACCTTGAAGCTTACCAACGTGCTTTGGACCCGGAGGAAAGATTTGCTTTGGCCCAAGTGATAACTGACATCATGCATAAACGTCCAAGGTTTGATCTCAAGCTTGAATATTTTGTCAACACCTACAAGGATGAATGCATCTGTTTGCAACTTCACCTCCAACTGCTGAGGGACATAGTAAACCAACAAGTAGGTTGAATTTACAGTATATCCATCCTGGGGAATGGATTGGAATGGAATCCTAGGAGATGAAATCCAGAATGAGAAGCTTTGATTATAGCCTGCATGGGCTTACAGTGTTAAAATGGGTCGATACTAATTTAACAATGAATTCTATGGATGCTTTGTAAATTGAAGGCCTGAAGCTCAAGAGCAGAAAGCTAACATTTCATCAATATCAGAAAGAAAACATTGGAGGGATTGTAGAGCTTCATTTGTCATGTTAAAGCCACATCTGCTACCGTTTGAGACAATAAGAAATAGTAGTTGAGAGGCGTGGAAACTAAATAAAATAATCTATATTTGTTCTGTAATGCAGCGGATAAGGAACTAGTCCTGTTTATAGTAAGAGAGAAGATACTTTAAAAAGAATATAAGCAAAGCTTGTACTTTAAAAAGTGTACTTTGAAAAGCAGTATATTTCAGATAGCTGTGAACTTCTGCACTAATGATTAAAGCACAACATTTGAAATCCTCACAGTTTTCCTCTGGTTTAAAAACCTGCCTCAGCTTTCCTCTGTATCCTGCCACAAGATATTTCCTTTCTCTGAGCTTTGATTTCAGAGGCTGCAAGTTGGGAAGTTTAATTAGCTAACCTTTGTAACTTGGCTTTTAGTCCACAAATGGAAGTTTGGGTTTTGGTACAAGAGGCTACTGTTGTTCTGCTGTTGCCACTAATGCTACCGTGTTGCTAGCAATAAAAATGGAGCCTTGTCAGCATCGTTGGAGCTCAAGTTTTGTTCTGAAGCAATATGAAAGATTCAAAATAATTTTAGCAGGAATAATTCATCTAGAGTGGGTACATATCTAATTGACTTGAAAATTTATGTATATATAAAAATAGCAATTTTTGCAGCTTATGTTTAAATAAAAAATAGTTGGTTTTGCCTTGATTTCTAGCTATGTGTGGATTTTATTGGCTAATGTCACTTGTGTTTATTGCTGAGTTTTAGATAGATGCCCAGAGGGAATACGTCCACAAGATTTGGCGGGAAGGTCAGAGAGGTGGCATTGGTGAATTTGGACTTCCTTATAATGTAATTACTAAGCAGCTTATCTCTCTTAGCACTAGCCGGTGAGTAATTATGCAGTTTTATTTTTCTGGGGAGTACCTCTTTCTGTTTTAGTTTCTGTGATTGACCGTGAAAATTTGGGATTCAGCACCTGAAAATAAGACTATTTGAAAAAAGTGACGGTCTTAAGGTGAATCAAGCAATAGATGAGTGTCTCATTATTTAGTCTCATGCTATTTAGATAGCCAGAAAAACATTCAGAGAACAAAAGTGATTCTTCCCCCACTGCCTTTACACTGCCCTTTCGTGACCATGGATTTGATAATTGCATCTTGCAGTGCACTGGGAGATTAATATTCCCATGGGTACAGACTATTAAACAGTAATGATGAAAGTGGGTACTGAGACATTAGCCTTGCTTTAGGCTCGCTGCATCAGTATCCTGACCTGGCTTCACATCTTTCACTGCCCTTTGGCCACAGCCTATTACTACTTCTAGCACAACTGTCCAGTTGGATGTGTGTGTACTCCGTTTTCACACGTGGAAGCCACACATTACCTGCAGTACAGACCTGCCACTTGTTCCCCATCCTGCAGCTGTGCAGCGCTGTGGGTTATGCGAAGGGTTTACATAGCAGCTAAGACACACCCTGAAGCCAAGAGCCCCTTACCTCTGGTCCCTTCTGGTTTTCTGTCTCTGTCTCAAGCCCCTTGGCCTTATTCCTCCCCCTACACGTATTTTGATTTTGTGTTGGTTATATGAGGGCTTAATTTCCACTGCAGACAGTTTTAATGGGTGGGCATAACAGATGTGAAAATGCAGTTAAAAAACCATGTCAGCTAACAAAAGAGAATTTTAAACATTTTCTGTTTTCATTAGCAAATGAGAGTACTTAGATGTGTTCCAACATAGTTATGTTTATTAAGGTTTCAGTTCTATTTTCAGATTTGATGATTGATTTCTGATGTGCACGAAAGCCATTGCAATTTATTCTTGCAAATTAAGCAATTGCAAGGTTTCTTTATATATACAATTTATAAAAGCCTTATTTGAGAGCAATTTACTCTTTCTTTGTTTTTGTTGTTTTTAAGTCCTACTTTGAAGAACATTTATTTGCTGGAGTTTCACCCTTCTCTTGGTCTGGTGTGCTTGATCCCCAAAGCTCTTGAGTATATCCACCAGGAATTCTACAGCATCTGCAGACCAAAAACAGCCAGTAAAGCAAGTAATCTAGAAAAACAAGTACTTCAGTTAGTAGTTGATGAGTGGCTAACTATGGAAAAACCAGAAACTTTTTACAGCTCTCAGATTCAAAAAGATGTAAGTTCCATTTGTATGTTAGTAATGACTCGTAAAAGCAGAATGCCCACGAGTGTCATCTTGCTAGTTCATTTACGCTTGCTGGTTAAAGTTCTAGCTATGTGATTCTTAATTCAATTATTTGCTTACGATTGGTGAAGATCCATTTCATCCACCTTTAAAACAAGGTTTTTTTTCTGTAAATGAACACAGAAAGGTAGAACTCTTGATCTCATGCCAGTATAAAGCAGGAAAAATCAGCTTTATGAAAAGGAAAATACACACACTTAAAACTGATGTGAGATCATGGTAAGTCTCCAGGTTTTGTGTCTCTGTGTGTGTGCAGTCTGCAAAAAAAAAAAAAAAGACTGGACATTAAAGCAAATATTGTTACAGGTGGAGCCGGTTATTACTGTAATGTCCACCATTTCCTGGTGTAGAACTCTGAATTTGGTTGGTTATAGTTTTGATAAATGCTAAATATTGTGAGTGAAATTGTCAATGCTGGATGTCTCTATCAGGTTGATTTTTTTTTTTTTTTAATTAGTCAGCTTAGTTGTTGCTGAGAGCAAGAAATGGAAAATAGGTTATTTTATCCGCTTTCTCTACAAGATTGTGATACAGCTATGCTTTGGAACATGCATTTCAAGTTTGGGAAGGCTCAGTACGTAGTGATATGCTGTGCTTTCATTCCTGCCAAGCTTGGCCAACATAAACTAAAATAAAATACATTATTGCAACATGTTCAGTAGGAAGACATTATCTGAAGTTTCTGTGTGCCCTGGTATATCTATAACCTGAGGCAAATCAGGACTTTCCACTGTCCCTGCAATAATAGCTCTGGTCTAAGTGATCCATGTTTGATTTGGGTCTGAGCGTTGAGAGTACGAGAAGCTGTTAGCCTGCATTGTCACTTGCGTTGCCTTCACTGGAGGCAGCGGAGGAAGCTGGCTGAGCAGATCGCGGAGGAAACGTGGCAGCTCTGCTAGTAGAGCAGGAGCTGGGCAGGAGCACGGCGAAAATACAGCTGGCTCGGTAAGTGGGATGGCAGCCGCTAAATGGGAATGAAGATTGAGGTAGATGAAAAGCTGGGAGACAGAGACTAGGACTAAGACCCAGTGGGTTCCTTCCTTTTTGAAGGAAAAGATATGGGGAAAAAAGTGCACCTCAGGTGGGGGTGGAGGGTAGAGAACGGTTTGGTAAAGAGAATGGATCAAGCTGTCCAAAACCAGTGATAACAAGACTTGCTAATCAAGGGAGTGGGGATGAAAATGAAAAGTTTGAGGCATGGAGACAGAACTGGTTAGATGAAGAGACTGTGAAGACAGTGATGGGTAAGAAAGTATAGAGGCAAACTAAAGGCAGAAGGGCACAGCCACCTAGGATACTCCCCTCCCTGCCCTGGAGCAAAACCCAAGAATTACTTATCCAGCATCAATCTGATGCCAATAAAATCCACTGGCAGTGTCCCACTACTCTCTTGTCCCCAGCAGATCACAAACGATTCTTTGCTTTTTTAATTTTAAATCCTAGAAGTCAGTTGCAGAGTTCTGCGATGGATCTTAAAGTTACCACACTGCTGTTGCCAAGGGAGAAAGGGAGGGGTTTTGTTGTGTTTACTTCTTGCCCATTCCTTTTCCTCCAGCAGAAACTGCAGATGAGACAAACACATGCAAGCAGGATGTTTAGAAAGACACTAAGGTTGTAAAAGTCAAGCATTTAAATTTTAGGAAATTTACCTTTGTCAGAGCAGATTTAATTTGGTTTCCTTTTGCATAGCTATGATGATGCAGTCTTTATATGATCACATTGTTTTTCTTTATGACTTGGTATGCTAAAATCAACATTTCTGTCCTTCCTGGACTGCTTCTTTTGTGACCCTGGACCTCGTTCTTTCATGTTATTCCAACCCTTCACTAAGGACGGTTTTACACGATCCAGTTGTTATTCACCATCTGACTTCCTAAACATCTTTCAACATCATAATAAACAGATTACCCAGGGGTAAGGTACCGATGCTGCCAGCCTGGGAACAAGTGCTTTTCCTTGTAGCAGCTCTGTGAAGAAGCACATAAAGATGGGTTGTCCTGTCCCACCCATCCAAAATCATAGATTTACAAAAACACATTGTAAAGCACTGGGGGAGAGGCACAAAATAAAGTCGCACAACTTCCGACACAACTTTGGGGTGTTGTCTTTTCAAACTTTTTTTTTTCAGTGTAGCTGTGAAGGTGTAGCGAACGGCGGGTGTTGAAATCTAGACTTTTGTTACTAGTAACTGCATGGCTGGGTTCAGATTTCCTCATGTTCTGTGATTCATTGGTCATAAGCAGCGAAGCATGAAGCCACCCAGCTGTAACAGTGGCCACATCTATCCTGTCTGACATGAGCAGGGTGGCACAGTTGTACAGGTTGTGATAGCTAGAGACAAGGAGCATCTTCTCCTGCACACAGAGCCAGGAGCTGTTCCTGCCACCACTTCCACAGCACAGCAGCCAATGGACCATTTTCTTCTTTCCAGCTCTCCATGTTACCGAGCTGCAGCTTTTGATCATTTTTGTATTCTGGGGTTTCTGCTCTTTTGGAGGCTTCCACCATCCCAGTAGAAAAGAGGTCCAGCTCCACTGAGTTAGCTGACCATATGAGTTTACTGTCCCCATTTTGGGAGCATCATACATACAGTGGCATGTGTGCTGGGATCTGTACACTCTTTAGAGGAGGAATGGCCTCAGCTAGTAATAAGTGACCCAAGTTACAAAGCCCCTGCTTTAGAGAGGTGTATACGTCTGAAAGCCTTCTGAATTTTGATTCTAATAAAAAAGGCAGACATCTTGTGTTAGATATAAAAAATAAATAAAATAAACTTTGTTAAGTCCTTCGAGTAAAGCCAGGTTTATAGCTTCGGTGTCTTTACTTTTAAAGCAAGTGGCAAAATGCCAGTGTATTTTCAGGGGTCAGGATAGGTCAGGGTGGGTACAATTCTGACCTTGCTTGGGTTGCAAGTCAGAAGCAACTCCAGTCACGATTTACTCCAGAAAACGAAAAAGGAGAACAGTCCCCTAAAGTATTTAAAGACTTTGTCATCTGTATGTAAATGATATCTATGTTTCCTTTTTTTCCCTTTCCTTGCAGTTATTTGCCGAGGTACTGATAGAAGACCCTGTGCTGGTGCAAGAGATTGCTCTGTCACTATTAGAGGTGGGAGCAGACGAAGAAAAAAAGACAGGCAGAGAAAAACAGCTCTTTATCCTGGATTCCTTCTCCACGCTCCTGGACCTTGCCACGCTCCGCCATCGGCTGATAGAGGTGGCATCAGAGAGTGCGCGGTTAGCCAGGTTAGTGGGTCAGTAGTACTGCTTTAGCTATGGTGACCTCAGAGAGGTGTGGTTTGTAAGGAAAAAGTAACTTCTTTTAAATAGACCACCTACTATAGTTGGAAAAAAAACCCAGGGAGAGTGCCTGCATTTGTGTCGTGGGAGATATGTTTGCTTGTAACGTGGAGATGGAGTCTACCTGGGGTTTGCAGATCTTCATTAGTTTCAAAAGTTGAGGCCGCGCTGCTCCTCAAAGCTTAACAAGAAAGGCCCTTTCCCAGTGAAAACACTGAAATTTTGTTGAAAGAAGGAGGAGCAGGAGGAATTCACTGATCGAGCGGACACAAAGACGCCTTCTTCTGCAGAGTTTTACGCAGATGATTATTTTAACTGCTGTCTTATGAAGAGTAGTGCAGTATAAGAAAAGGCACACAAAAAGCACAAGTTTGTTCACCACCAGAGGTAGGAAAGCATAAAAATTGTTCTGGTTATGCTGATCCTCACAATGATAATGAAATAATCTACACAAGGGAAGTCAGTGTCATGCATTTATGGAGTTATCAGCTGGAGGAGATGACAATTTGTACAGGAAGACAAAGAAGATAAGGACTGAGCTAGTGGAGAGACTACAAAGGGTTGCGTTGAACTACTGGCTTGGAGGCAGGCTATTGGTGAAATTCCTATTGTTCAGCTCCATATTACTTGACATTTTTATTAATGATCTCAGTAGAAAACATAAGAAGGTGTTATTAAATTCAGGACATTGTAGTGCTGGCAGATAAAACTGATATGGAAAAGAAATGGAATATCTTACAGGAAGAACTCACGGTTCTAAGAACTGGAGTAGTAGAAAGGAGATAAGCATCGATAACACAGCGTTTAAGGTTATGCATAATAGCAGGAAATTCTCCTGTGAACTTTGAGCTTATTAGTTGTAAGCAACAGAGGAGGAGAAAGAACTGAGTGTATATCTGGCCATGGGGTGATTGTAAACTGCCAACATATCGCAACCGTGGTGGTGGGGAAGCCATTATACCTTACTGTGAACCAGGCAATGAGTTTTGTAACCAGTAGAGAGAGGGAGAATTGATGCCGTGTACATGATTCTGGTGAGGCCTCCCCTGGATTATTAAGTATAATTTGGAGATTTGTGTCCAGGCAAGATAAATTCAGATTGGAATGGGAGCAAAGATGATCTAATAGCATGCTGAGGGAAAATAGAGAACGCATTTTACAAAAGCAAATGAAGTATCTTGGCTTGTTTATCCTAGCAAAATGAAGGCTGAGAGAAGATAAGATTGTTCTCTATAAATACACCAGGAAGATAAGCACTGGGAATGGAGAGGAGATATTTAAGCTAAAGGCCAATTTTGGCAGCAGAACAAATGGATCTAATCACTGTGAATAAATTTAAGCTGGAAATTAAGAGGGGATTTCTAAGAATCAGACAACAAATTTCTGGAAGGGAAAGAGCAAAGGGTAGAAAAGTAACAGTTTTAAAATGGAGCTTGATTCATTTATGAAAAGGATTTGTGGGACGTGATTACTTGCAATAGCAAAGTTGGGTGTGTAGGATAGATGACATTCCAGTCATGGTTTTTCTTTGTCTTCACCCTTTCTCTAGCTGTCTTCTTGAAAATTTAGAGTCTATATCAAAAAGTCAGCAGCATTTGTTTTCGGCAGCTGAAAACCTAGACAACTTTAAGATATGTGAGCCATGATCTTTCAACTTAGTTTGGTGGGAAACCTAATTCTCTGTCACAACTCTTCCATTAAAATAAGAACTTCTTGAACTGTCATTTCATATCTGGAACTTTCCTGGGCAAACTAACAAACAGGTTAATTTACTTCAACCCAAACAATTCCATGAAGCAAGAAGGTCTCCTCTCTTGGCAATTTGTGTTTCTTGTTTGGATACTCAGCTTTCTAATAAAATACAGATTCTAGTTAAACTTCTTTGGCTGGTTGAGTTATGTCTGTGTTCCTTTACTCATACACATACATACACACACACACATATAATTTCTGGTAATTAATAAGGGGTAAGGTTACACTGCAACTTTTCACTTAGCTGAAAAATCAATATCCAATCACCTTTTTTTCATTAAACCTGTAGGAACTTAATATCTTGAAAGCCCTGTCTCTGTGTCAGATTTCGTTAATATTCACCAACTGATTTAGAAGTTATCCAGAGGAGACAGATGAGCAGACGGGATCATCACATGGCTGCATTTCTTTCGGAAGCACGGCTAAGAGGACATACTTGTCTGAGGTGACATACTCAGAAATCCCTGAAAAAATAGCAGTAAATTGTCATTTTCCAGGATGGGAGTTCAGTGGAAAGTTGTGACAAAAAGTAAGACCTCATGACGCATTTGTAAGGCCATTAGGTATAACATTATCTTCATTTAATAGAAGATGGTTGTCAGTCTAAATATCAGTATAAACCTATATAGTTTATTTAATATGACCTTTTGAGTTGCTGTTTTTACATCTTTTGATGTGATGAAGTTCACAGTTCATTATAATATGAACAGTTAGAGACTCAGATTCAGACTGAAACATCAGAAAGGTTAGTAATCTTTTTTCCTGCTAAGCAGAATAAAATGAAGAGAGTGCACCTACATTTGTGGATTCCTCTACCTCATACCATAGCTGTTATCAGACTATTGGGGGGGACCTGCCAGAATTACTGCCATTACTTGACATTCCTGGAGTGGAAGGTCATTCACATCTAAAAGTACACATTTACCTTGTATGCACTGTTCCTTATAGCCCTTGCTGCTTCTCATTGTTCCTCAGTGTTCCTCAGTCCTCAATTCCTCAATATTCGTCTTCTACTGCCTGACGAAAAGGCACATCCTTTGGTAGAATAGTAGAGCTAGACAGTGTGGCTTTAGTCTGAATTTTGTTTCTTTCTGGTTTTGTTTGACACAGTCACCTTTTAAATATAGTTTCTTTTTCTCTATTTTCCCCCTTTACACAGTACTAATAAGGAGATTTGTGTGCTGATGTCTGTTCTGTATAGGCTATTCATATGTCTATACTGGTCAACTAAAAGAGCAACATCTATAATAATTCCCCAGAGCTCTTTATTTGAAGACCTTAGAGTTGATTTGCTCATGGTGTCTTTCATATATTATTTTGTCTCCTCCCTTTTTCTTTCCCTTACTTTGCAGGCAGGGAATGCTACCTGATTTTAAAGGACTAAGAGCTATGTCTTCTAGGTCCTATTTGTGTCTTTATCACATTCTCACAACATAGCTTCTCTGTGACCTCATTTCTTGACTGACAAAACACCTTCCTTAGATGTTAGGAGGAAGCAAGGGAGTATCTTATTCCTTTGCAGTCTGTATCAACAAGTCAGTGTCTTTCTTTTTAACATCTTACACTATATGAGAAGAGCCATCACAGGCCAGATCAGTCTTTCTGTGGTCTTGCATCTGAAAGAGTGCAGGGATGGATCCGTAGGGAGGGATTACAAAAAGTAGGACAGTGTCCAACTTCTGACACTTGGTGCTTTAGAGATTTCCTGAGCTAGTGGTTGCATCTAGACCATGTGTTTACCATCTGCTGATGGACTGCCCTCATAATTTATTACATAG
Source organism: Fregata magnificens (assembly GCA_013389945.1). Lineage (NCBI taxonomy): Eukaryota > Metazoa > Chordata > Aves > Suliformes > Fregatidae > Fregata > Fregata magnificens. The sequence continues at coordinate 107,869 of WAAD01036687.1, read as the reverse complement.
AGGAGGTTGTACTGGGGTTGTGTCATACTGGGGGCTTCTAGAATAAATGTTTCTTAAGCTATGAAGTCACTGTTTTAATAGTAATAATGTGTATGAGCTCTGCTTGTCTATTGAAGCCTCTTCCTCTCTGGCAGACAGTCGTCTTCCCAATTTCTAGTCCAAAATAATATTCTTCACCTCTCTGCCAAATTCAGTCCTTTCTAAATAGGAACATTTAGCATATTTCCCTTGATTTTCCCTTATGACATTGTAGACTTGCAACTTATTGTCCTTTGTTCATAAGTGCTGTCTGTGTCAATCGAATGGGCGATACTAGGCAACCGTCAGCTATCTGGGTACAACACTTGTTTGCTTTGTATCCATCATACTATTTCAGATGCCAAGAAATGTTTTAAGTTGAATGCAGATGTCTCATTGAAACGAATCTGACGGATGTAGATTTCTAGATGTGCTTTTGCAATGGAAGCAGGTTTTGGGGAGTTCCATTTGTACCTGAGGCCCATGCACTTCGAATCTGCATCTCTCAGGGAGAAAGCAGACCACCTCGCACCAATATTCATTACATTTCTCCTGGAAGATGACAGCTGTGTTGACAGGTAGAGTGAACTTTTTTTGTGTTTCACAGGGCATAATCTCTTTAGATTGGATGGGATCAAGCCTTTAGTCTGCTTAGGCTCACATATAAGCCACAAAAACTTCAGCATGTAAAATACATAAAATTATTTAGGCAGAAAATGTAGAATGCTGCATGATTTTTTTCCTTTTTGTATAGACTCTGGGACTGAATAATGCTAATTTAAAGCTGTTGAGCAGTGAAAGCAAAGAGACTCTGAATTTGTGTGGAACACTGGCAATTTTGGGACTAAAGTGGATTTTCCTTCAAAGCGAGGGATGTCTAATGGGGCTGGCCTGAAAGTGATTGCCCCAAACCCCACAGGTAGCAAAATGGGACCTCAAAAACTGTTGTGAATAAAGTCCTTATTCTCAGCATGAAGAAAGCTTGTTCTCCTAGAGTTATACTGCACTTCATGAAGTGGCATCTCTGATCTTTGTTTTTCAACTCAGTGACTACTAGACCCAATCTCTGCACAATGAAAAGGCTATTTATTATCTTCCCTTTTGCCCTGGGGAAAGTGACTGGAACAAGCAGATTTTACATTTGCTTTGATTTACTCTTTAAAGAGCTGGTAAATACGTGTGTGTACACACATACATAAATACACCGGTTTGCGTGTGTGTGTGTTTGTGTGTCTTTTAGATCAAGGTTTATAAGGAAGAAAGGACATAACCTGTGAATTCTCTTACTAGATTCAGGGAGGGCATCCTGCCAGTCACTCCCTATGGCTAACAGGGGCAGTAGGGCTCCCTTCTGACCTGTACGTATAGCACCTGCAGTCCCACGCAGTTGTTTGCACCCTATTCACTTGCATACACTAGCCTGCTGTGAAAATTGGGCTGTTCCAAACAAGCTTAGCAATTGCAAGCAACCTGGAATGAAACTTCAGCTGCTAATTGAATTGGGGCAGTGATGGACATCGGAGCCCAGAGTACAGTAGAGCAGCACAAAAAACCACTTTAAGAACTAATACTCGAAACAAGGCATGATTAAACTGAACAAGCAGATTTTTCACTGGTTTAGGCCAAGCTCATCTAGGAGGACCTAATCAGTCATTGTAAGGTCAACCACAAAACACCATGAGAATATATTCTTTTTCTCACAAAACTACTTCTGAAAACTAAAGCAACATCCTAATATCATTAAATTAGGGACTAGAGTGATGAATTCCATTATGTGTTCTAAATTTAAAGGGGGAAAGAAGCGAAAAGCATTTCTGAATTTATCACTATTTCCCTTTCATTCTCAGTTTGGCTTCTTTCTGTGCCATACTCCATGTTTATACATAATTTTGCTTTTATTGCAGATATATTCCATCTAGCTTACCACTAAGCATTCAAGAAATTGACAGTCATATTGGAAAGTTTAGTTTCCGTACAAGACATGGTGTTATGCAGGTGAATGATTTAATTTGCAGAATAAGCAAAAAAATGTGTATTACGTTATTATTTATTTGCTAGAGTATGTAAGGGCCTCAGTCATGTGTTTTCCAGACACTATAAACTTGTCTACTGTTTGTCTTTCTCTGAGTATGATCTGATTTAGTCTACTGCTTTATAATTAACTTCATAAAATTGCACTGAAAATTTGATTGTTAACGTGGCCTAATCCAGGAATCCTTACTGGAGCGAAACTCTTTTAAGTCAGCAGAGTTTTGTCTGAGGAACTTTGTTAAATAAAGCAGGATGCCCGTGTGTGGAGGTATGCACACACAGTAACAACATTTGGTGTAGAGAGTTCTGTAATGAAAGAAAACCACCTTAGACTTCAATGCTATTTTCCATACTTACTCCTTTCCTTTTTGTACGAGTGTATAAAAACAGTATCACAGACTCCCAGGCCGCGGAGGTTTCTTCTTTAAAGCTCTCCGCAAAGTCTTCTTCTTGCCATCAACTCAGTCATGACCTGTAGTCTGCAGCAGGGTGGCATGTAATTAAAAATATGCCAAGGAAATACAAATGTGTTTTATTTGGTATCTACTCCTTTCCCAGCCTGTTTGCACTTTGCTGCACTGTCTGGCACCATCCTGCTCTACGGAGTAGAGCTGAGGATACAACTCACTAAATACAAATGAATGAAATATTTCCTTGATCTCTACATTTAGTCATGTTTCAATGATAACAACGTATACAAATATAATAGAATGCTCTCCCTTACCCCTCCTTTCATTAAATTAAGCTGCTGAAGTACTACAAGACAGAGAGTAATGTCTGTAAAGTAACCTGTCTTTTAAATGGCAGAGGAAATGCCTAACATGTTGTTTTCCCTCTCCTTAGCTCTTGTGTCCATCTGGAATAAGGAACATGCAACTTATCCTGGCCTGTCAGGTCATTCAGAAAAATGCTCTTTTGGCGGCTGTTCAGCAAGCCTCCTTTTGTTACTTGGTCCAGCCTCCCCATACCCTGGACATAAAGGTTAGCAGCATCTTCTTCCTCACATTGCACTAGTAATAATGGGTTTTGTCAGACTTAGCCCAAAGAGGGTATCTGTAAATTCTGCTTATCATAGAATCATAGAATCATAGAATCATTAAGGTTGGAAAAGACCTCTAAGATCATCAAGTCCAACCATCAACTAACACCACCATGACTCCTAAACTAGGCCCTGGAGTGCCACGTCTACACCTTTTTTGAACGCCTCCAGGGTTGACGACTCCACCACCTCTCTGGGCAGTCTGTTCCAATGCCTAACCACTCTTTCAGTAAAGAAATTCTTCCTAATGTCCAATCTAAACCTCCCCTGATGCAACTTGAAGCCATTTCCTCTCGTCCTATCGCTAGTTTCTTGGGAGAAGAGTCCAACACCCACCTCACTACAACCTCCCTTCAGGTAGTTGTAGAGAGCTATAAGGTCTCCCCTCAGCCTCCTCTTCTCCAGACTAAACAACCCCAGTTCTCTCAGCCGCTCCTCATAAGACTTGTTTTCTAGTCCCTTCACCAGCCTCGTTGCCCTTCTCTGGACACGCTCCAGCACCTCAGTGTCCTTCTTGTAGTGAGGGGCCCAAAATCGGATGGCAGTCCTGCGCAACACTTGGAAGAGCATCACTGATGACTGCAGGACCTGCAGTGATTGTGTATTAGCATATGACATAAAAATAAATGGTGGCACATCAGTGATTTATTTAAAGTCTATTAGTTGGGTAAGTGATGAAGCATAGCTAAAAGTATACCTCAAGAGAGAACTGAAAGAGGTTGGAGATGAATGGGATTCAAAAGGCACAGGTGAAATCTTATAGCCTGTGGTATGCAGTAAGGCTAGCAATTACAGCCTGACCTTGAGATATGCATTCTTCTGGGATGGTGGAACCATCAGTTCCTGCTGCTTTCATTTGTCCTGTCTTCTGAAAACAGAAGTACGGTCAACACTATTTGCAGTGGGAAACATTCATGTCAGCCTGATGCCATAATTTTGGTGCAAAAGCTACCTGCCAGGGTCACCAAGCCATTACTGTTCCTTGTCTTATATTTCGCTTTTTTTTCCCCATCCTGTGTTTAATACATGGTGCTCAAGAGCTGCCCTGGCTTCATACATGTTAAATTGTTGTAGGACTCTGTGTTGCATTTTCTTCACAGCTGTTGTGTCTCTTCCAGAGACAGCTGCATTACAGTGATGAGCTAAGTGACCTCGTATGCAATTTTGAATTCATAAGCAAATAGAGATTCTTTAGGGCTTGTCTTGCCTTCTCTGTGCTTATATTGACATCTCTTTCCATGTTCCTTAGGACACCCCATCCACCCCCCTCAGCCCCCTCTTGCATCCCCGATGCTCCCCATACTCAGTCCCTTGCCACCAGGCAGTATCCTCAGCTCATTCCTGTGGATGGGACGTGCCCGTGTTTTGCTGTCTAGCTGGGCAAGAAGCACTGTGTTTTGCGGCAGGTTCATAGCCGTGCACGTGCTGACTGCCTGGCTGTCATGCTGGGAGCCCAGCTGGCCGCTGCCTCCTGGGAGCTGAGCAAGCCAAGCAATATGGCTAGGGATCAAACTCTCCTTGCCTTTTCCCTGAGCAGGGGGTTCTCCTCACTAGCTGAATGCTGATTTTGCAAAACTGGAAGGAACTTTATACCCTTGAGACCTCTATTCTTATGTCAAATGTATTTAAAATTAGTCAGAGGGTTCAAAAGTTGAAGATGGGTTGAACCAGCTAAGGGAATGAGGCTGAAACATTTCCTGTGTGACACCAGTTTCTTTCTGAGTTTAAAAATGAAAAATGGATGTTAACATGACTCCCCGTTGTCTCATTTTGGGTCACTCAGAGCTGCAGTGTGGGGAGGGGAGGGAAAGATGTCTCATGCAGCTGTGACTTGCAAGCTTCTGAGCATGAATTGCTGTTCCTAGAGCAGTGTCGTATACACTTTCTTTCCTTACACCAGAGGTGAATCTAAGGGAGGTCCTAGGTCCAACACTCACCCCAGAGACTGTCAAGTGCACCAGAACAAACTTGTTTCACCACTGCATGGTTTGCATCCTGTCCCAACACAAGCAGGACAGCGATTCTGCACCGTACAGCTGAGATCCATTGGCCCAAACAAACTGTTATCCCGATGGCTCACCAGAAAAAAGCTTAGCATTGTGCAGTCAGAGCTGCCTGCTTGCTGCTGAGCAGGAACCCTTGGCACCACTGATCTCATGCAACTTTTGGCAGCACACAGGCTGTGTCCCAGGGAGCTGTTGCACTCTGCAGCCACTTGGTGGGCACCCAGGTGTTGGCAGAGGGATGGCCAGCTGTGCCGCCTCCCAGGGCTGGCCATGGTCTAGTTCATCCCAGAGGCTGGTTTCCATTCCCTCTCACAGAGAAATCTGAGATTCCCCGTCTTCATTTCTAATCAGAACCTGCAGCACTGAAATCGCCAGTGGAACTGAGCAACCTTGGTTTCTTTCCCAAATCAATCCTTTGCGCTGCTATATAAAGTGCTGGTGTTGCATGTCTCTGCTGATAACCATGAGTAGTCTTATTCTGGAAACAGTTCTTCATCCCCCAGCTGAAAGGAATTGATCTTCCAAACATTTGAAGCTCTTTTACTGTCTAAATGCTGAATGGTTTCTTTTCCACAGAATGGCAGTGACTGTATTTTTCGTTTTCAGATGTCCCCTCTCCTCTGTAAATCACCTAGTGCTGCTGCATCCATTCTGGATCAGTTTTTGTTGATTTACAGTCAGTGGGTATTAGCTAACTAACCAAACTCACACACAGAGGACAATTAATACAACCAACAGAGGCAGGGATAAGGAGGTCATGCATCTGTTATTTCAGATTAACACGTAAAACTGGAAAAAAATCTTGTATAACCTCCTTACATAGGAAAGGGAGATGATTGCAGGATGTCACAGGCTGTCTGCACTGAGGGACCCACCAGTGCCATGGGTGGTATGGTTGCCTACCCAACACAGGCCAAGGCCCTTGGTGTCTCCCTTCAGCACATGTGAAGGAGAGCTGGGTTGTGTGATGCCAAGGGAGCTGTGTGCTCTGCAGCACCCGCCATGGTCTGGTTGGTTGCTAGCCAAGACCCATGGGCTGTGCCATGAAGGGCACAGGCTTAACCAATGCAGTCTAACCGTGCAATAAGCCCTCATGCAGACCAGCCTGTTTGATACTGGTCTAGGACTTTCAGAATGGCAAACTCCCATGTATTTGTAACCTCAGTGCCCAACTTTTCTATACTGACTTTGTTTATAGGTTGAAATATTTCTCAGGAATGAAGATATTGCTCATTTCTGCCCATCTACTTCTAAGGCAGTTGCTGACCACTGTTTTTTTAATACATGTACGTTCCCTGTGCTCAGCCGAGCAGAAGAATTGTTCTCTGGGCAATAAGTCAATTTTCTACTACAACAGAGCAAAGGTGTTCTTTGGTAGATCCATCTGCAAGCTGGCGCTAATCCAAGACAAGCTAGTACTTAGTTAGGAGAAGGAACTCAACTCTCAAAACACGGCTTTTTTTTCCCATTTTGGTCTTTCCCTTTCCCTCTATATGCAAAAGCCAATAGCCTTCCTTGATTTGCAGGGGAATTAGTATGCTTTTTTAGCTCCCTTGGACTTCAAAGTGCCTGTGCCACTTTTGAAATATGACTTCAAGAACTTGGAAAAGTACCACTTGTTCCTACTTGAAAATTAGGATTATTTTTATATAAATATGCAGAAATTTCTGAGGTTCCTTCATACCAGGAGCCACTGGGACTTAAATAGGTGATGTGGGGGGATGAGCATAGTTTTTTGTGTTCTTGGGGGGGCAAACTGATTTTCCAGACAAGTGATCTAGATATACAATTATTTGTACATATTTGAAAATGTGAATATCTGGGAATATTCATATTTTATTTGCAGCTGATTGAATGTCGAGAATGTTGTCTGGTTTATAAATCAGTCTGCTATAAATGAGTATGCTCTCATTATGCCTGTGCTCAATGAGAAATTTTTTTTTTCTGTGACTTTCAATGAACCCAGTGAATTATTATATCATAAAGCTAGGGTAAATGAAAGCATACAGAATTGCAAATATGCATTGATTTAGTAGGAAGATCTGCCAGTCTTTATGAGAGCAAGCACAGAATTGATATTCATGATATTTTAGGAACGAAATGTAAGTCTAACAAGTCGGAGCAGTTCAGCAAGTGGAAGAAATTCAGTGCCTAGGAGTGAAACAGAGGATCATCTGCTGCAAGCAGCCACACCGGCCACTTCGTTTTCTCCTGGGCGTTCTCCAGGTTTACTCTGTACCATTAAAAGGTATTTGTTACAAACTGGCCAAGCCCCCTCCACTGGGTAGGGGTCAGTCTGGCGCACATGCGAATCCCGAGCACTACCTGCTTTACAATTGCGCTGGGCCTCTGCCATGAAAAAACATAGCAATGAGCTCTCGATCATAAGGGCATGTTCCCAGACGATCTGTTTTTTTGGTGTGAATTGGCAGTCTGAGCATTATGGTTGTCTCGCCATACCCTGTCAATGGGAATCTGGCTTCACATCAAACCCCGTGGAGGTAACCTGTTAATTAAAGGAAGAGATCCAGATGCCTCATAGGAGTTTCTAAGCATCAGTGAGTTTACAGTTGAAAACATTGCAAAATTATGACAAATAATAAGTGGGCAAGGATAAGGCCATTAAATATGACTTTGCTCCTCCTGTAGAACAGAGCTCGGTCTCGGTGCTTGTGTGCCCACTTACTAGTTCCTCGGCCCAATTTCCTGGCTTTTACATGGGATACTGTGTACTAACAGGGTACTGGCAAGACACAGTTAGAGCAATGTTTTATATTATTCAGTGCTGAGCAGCTGGAAGTCGAGCACTGAAAACTCTGTGCTAATTGAACAACCTGTAGTTTGAAGGTACAAATAAAAAGGCATTCAACATGTCCAGCTTAGCCCAGGCAGCCTCACGGTTCCTGTTACTACCTTAATGCCAGCATGAGGAGCTACATTTTTTTTTTTTGTCACTATTCCTTCCGCCATTTATTTCACTTGTGTTGAAATTAAAAATATGCAGACTGGGAGACCTTCCCCAGAGCTCATCTCATCTCTGGTAGCTGATCCACAAGATCCAGTGTATTTGTACCTGTTACATATAAGGAATGAGTAAAATGAATGTTGTTGGGGAAGCTGTGTCTAAGCTGAAGAAGTTATTTGAGTGGTTCAGAAGGAGGTTATCAGTTTACCTTTTGAGAGGTGAGTCTTCTCAGCTCCCATGCTTTTTTCCCCTCATTAGGTCTCCAGAAGCTTTCGTTTCCATTCAGCTGGAGAAACGGGGACCCCAAGACAGGATGCTGAACACTTTCACTCGAAAGAGAGAAGCACTGGGCAGCAGGCTGCAAAACCCTGTAAGTACATCAGGAGGCTCCTCAGCGTTTTTGAGAGGGACTGTTGAGTTTTGGCACGTAGGCAAAGTGGTAGCTTTGAGTTAGCAGTGTACTTACTCTCTGGTTACTTTAAGGAGAAAGGTAAGCCGAAAGGTGGCAGGTGTGGAAACCCCGGCGGAGGGGAGGAGGCTGGGACGTGGCCAGGGTGTGCAGGTCAGGTGCGGGGCTGCAGACGGTGGCCCGGCTCCACTGGCAGTGGTGGGAGACTCAAGTGAACCTTCTTCCACTGTGCCGTCTCCGCATCGTCTCCCATGGGCACGGCTGCGAGGCTTGTGACGGAGAGGTGCATGGAAAACAGCAGCAGTCTGCAGACACATGGCTAACTAAAGGTTGTGGACAATAGTGGGCATTGCTCCTAAACTATTTCCACCCTAGGTAAGGAGGTAAATTCTGGCTATAGTTATGCTGGTAGGTGCAGAACTATTCTGGGCTTTTACATATGAAGCATCCAACAGTGGTCCTAGCTAGAGACGGACACTATGTGAGGAAGGCTCCGTTAATAAATATTTCTAGCAGTTTTATTATTTTTTTTAATTTTAGAAGAAGATGTGAGAGTTATAAAAAATAATAATTGTAAAGATACCATGACGGGTATAGATTTTGCCTTTTACAAATTCCTCTTTATCCAGTGTCTAAAGGTAAGGGATGGATCTTGTATTAAGCTGCTTGTGATTCTGTATCTTGTGCTGAATACATTACAGGTTAGGCATGGCCTTTAAGAATTTACTAGGTAGTAAAATCAAACTCCTTCTACGCAAACCCTTAATGGCTATTCTCTTTTTGAAATGGTCAGCATAAATTATTTAGTTTAATGTCCTCATAAGCTTCTTGCCAGCTCAGTAGGCTATATGAGCGTATGAGGAAATAACTGCTAGCTGCAGACTCTTTTGGGAAATATTACAGAATTTGTGAACAAAATTATATGAACCAGACTTGAACAAAATAATTCTGAATTTATTTACAAGACTGCCTTAACTGTCTACTGGGTCTGGCATACTGGTTGAAATCTTTCTTGATGTTTATCCTCCTTAAAGTTTTGGAATTTCATAGTTTAGATATTTGTAATACTGTCCATAATCTGGAGGGTTTTTAAAAATTATATTAATAGAAAATGTTCTAAGGGTTTTGGCTTTGTTAGATTCACAGTACATGTAAGTCCTACATGAAAATAAGAAGAAAATATTGCCTCATTATAGGATGAAGTTCTGAAACTCAAGATAGACATTGTTGTTGAATATTGCCATAAGTAAGTATATCTGATACAGACATTTAGTATACATCTCATATGTGTTTAATATAGACCTAGTATAGACATTTCCATACAAACATATCATGTTTTAAACATAACTCTTGCTCTGAGGGCATCTTTTTCCTGTGGATAATATGAACTTACGGACTTTCTATTCAGAATGTTATGAATATACCTTTAAGCCATTTTGCAAGCTGAGGAAAAGAACATTTTCAGTGGCTTAGTGGGTTAACATTACAGGTAGTACAAGCCATGTTGCTGGATGAGTAGGAAATACGCCACTTGGTTTCTTTATGAGGAGACAGGTTTGATGATGGGATGCTAAGTAGAGGCACACAACACCAACACTTTTTTGGTATTTCAGCAGAAATGCCAAATAAACATCATTGACATGAGCAGTAAATTGTAGTGGAAATAATGTGCAGTAGATCAGAGAATGAACAAGTGGGATGTACTATATCTCATGAATTCAATCTGGTTTGTAATACAACTTGGGAGAAACCAGAGGTTCAGAGTTGAACTTGATTTTTTTTTTTTTTAATCCTGTGTTCATATTGTTCAGTATTTTATGGTTTTTATTCCCAGATAAGTTTACGTTTCTGGGACCTTTGTCTTGCACACAATATCATGAGATTGAGCACACATGCCAATAAAGAAGGAAAAACAAATAAGGAAATGGTCTACTTCTTGTCTATTTTCACTGAGAAAGAGACCGTACTTGATACACCGCACTAGACTAGTTTATGCGTTATCTCCCTACTGGAGTGTGTAGCCTGTTATGAAGCCACCTAAGAGCTGTATGTTCCAGATCCGCTCTGTTAAAAACCTGGGCAAGAACCCGGCATGTGGCCAGCATCCAAGTCTATCTTCTCCTCATATGCCCAGGTATGCAGAGGTGCATCCAAGCAGCCTTGGGAAAGAGCATGGCAAGGAGCAAGCTTCAAGTAGGGCAGCTGTTTCAGTAAGCCATGTTTTGCAAATGCTGTAGATTTGTGTCATGCTGCAGATGCAGAATACATTTAACCTAGGTATCGAGTGTGCAGGTAAGGCCAGACCGATGAGTCTGGAGGCAGCTTGCAGCCAGGGGCTGGAGTGGAGTTTCAGTTCAGCTCAGTGATCAAATTTGTCTCAGGGTCACACTGTCTAGTTCCCAGTTCTGCAGTTAATTCGTCATCTCACTTAGCTCCTTCCTGATTCTGCTTCCTTATTGTAATGTAAGTATCAATAGCTACCACAAAGCGGTTGCTATATTAACTTGCAGATATTTTTAAGGCATTGTAAAGACACCTGTGTGATGAAAAGCATTAAATCTAAAATTTACCTTGGTTCTTAAAGGCCACTTTCGCAATTTTTATCCTGCTGTTTGTCACAGTACAGAAGAATCATAGCTTGTAAATTTTGCTGTAGAAGATGCCAAAGATGTCCATACAGAAAGAGATTAAGCTCAACAGAGATTGAGCTTATCTGGACAGATGACGCCCTGCACAACACTACATATTTTAATTATGCTTTTTTTAGGCTGAATCAGCGTGTGTCCCAGCATGCCCTGAGAGGTCAGCTCATTGGGTATTACAATAACCTAAGAAGCCTCTTAGGTGATTTCCCTGTTGTCAGAGACAAGTACTTCATAATTGGACTATCTCAAGGAAAAAAAGGGGAGCGAGACTTAAAGAAAAACCTTGCAGCTGATCCCAGGTTTGTATCATGTTTGCAAGCGTGTTCCTGGGGGCCAGAGTCCTCAGTCAGTGCGTATTACTAAGTAAAGGTGAATACACGTTTGTAAGGGGAATGATAGTCTGAAAGTGCCCCAAGCAGTGTGTTCTGCCAGCCTTCAGGCAATTTTGATGGATGGCGAATGTGCGCAGTCAGAGTTGCCTGCAAAAGCTGGCATATGAAGAAGGAAAACTTTAGAAACATGCTTGCTTCTAATCCCAGCGCTGCATATTAGGGGGAAAGAAATGGATAATCTCAATTACAGGATATAAATCTTCTGCTTTAATGATTAAGCCTAAATAGTGAGGGTTGTCTTACCCTTTAAATTTTATTTATTTAAGATTTAAACAAAACCTGTTAATAAGTTGCAGGCATGTGACTTGTCAGAAGTTAGGAAAGGAGAGGAAGAGCACACAACAGACTGGGGGATGACCCTGTGTCATCTGCTCCTTTCAGAAGGGACTTTTTTTGGCCATGTCACAAGGATCTCCTTCCTCAAAACTAGTAGCTAGCAAGGCAAGCCCTTCTGCTGACTGTCTGTAAGTCTCTGGGCTCCCCATGTTAGCACCAGCAGGCAGATGGTTTTAGATGTGAGAATAGTCACCCAGCACACTGGTTTTGCTCTTGATCACCTTGTTTCCCAGCAATAGAGAGGCTCAGCAGCAAACACAGAAAACCCCACTCATTAAGGTTCAGGCAAAACCTTTACTTCCGATAACAAAGGTTGGGAGCGTGGTTACAAGCCGAACAAATCATAAAACATGATTCAACAAGATACTTGAGAAGGCAATTGTCACCCCTTCTCTGTTGTTTAACTGCGCGCCAGCTGCAGGCTTGTGGAGCTACACCGGTCTTGGGCTAGCTCTTATCTGGCTAGTAGTTGCTGGGGAGTAACCCCATCACAGGCCCACAGTACGGGCTGTTTTTCTTCCTTGATCTACCTGCTTTTATTGGGTGTTTTCTAAGGCACTGTATTTTGTACTGCCATCTCAGATGCTCTGAGAAGCTTTTAAGCTCTAAGGTATTTTGCATATTATCATAAAAAGTTGTACACGGGCCATTCATAACACATTCACTCTTAGCTTTAGAAGGACCCTTCTCTGGACACAGTAACAGAAGAGATAGTAGTTATCCTAGAGCAAAATATTTTAGCAGACTTACATTTCAAGCTCAAGCTACCCTGCACCCCCAGGCTCTTTCAGTCTGGGGGTTCGTGGGTCACACAGTGTCCGTCTTCTGCCCCGAACTCATTTGGGACTTAGGACCAAGAGTGGTTACTTGTCATGGCAACTGTTTTTGTTGTCATCCTAGTTTATTAGCAAGGACTAAGTCAAACATAATTTATTTGCACAGAGGAGCTGAGTTCAGCTGCAGAACCTATACTTCTGCAGTTCATGCTAGGCACTACGTGCTACTCTTGGTGTCACAGGGACGTCGAGCGACGAATAAAGCCATGGTGCGTTTCAGCGGTGCTCATCCTCTGACAGAGAAGGTCTTGCAGAGCATTGCCTGTGTTGGGATATTCAACACGCAGATCAGCGAGTCCTAGCATTGTGCACCCTAATCAGATATTGGTTTGTGCCCCTTGGACCTGTAACTTCTCAACAGCACGAAAATATTTCAATACCTTATAATACTTTATAGGGTTATGCTATTACACTTCTTCAAAAATTTTAATATAAGCATATCTACTTATAAGCAGTTACACATTGTCCTTTTACACTTTGAAATGAAACATCTGAAGCAATGAAACATCCTAGAAAATCAGCATGTATACATATGTACGCCCTTTTATTTTTTAAATAGCCCTGAATTTTCTGAGCTTGCAGCCCAGCCACGCTCACTTTCCTATCACTTGCTATACTGTGCTGCTTTTCTGTGTTTGGTATACAAAGGCAGCTGAGAGCAAATCCTTACCTACTGGATGGAGGCAGACGTGAAGGTGTCCGGAGAGCAGTGAGTGTGGGGACCACCACAGCACGCCCTTCACACCTGCATTGACCTGCCCCTGCGCAGGGCAGCACAGAAACTGCTCTGCGTTCATGCCAGAAAGGGAGCTGCAGGGAGCTGGAGAAAAGGCTTTTATTAAAAATGGTTCCTGCTCTTTCAGCCCCTCTGCCCTTTTTTGTCCCCACCTTATCAGTTATTACCAGTTAATGTTTCATTTTCTGTTGTTGGTTAACTGAAGCTAAGCAGCACCTTGTAGACAGCAACTGTCAATTAGTTATGATGAAAGCAGAAATTAGCTTCCATCTTGCCTGCATTTAGTGGGTTATAGCAGGACATTAATTCAATTGCTTTCTTATCTTCTGAACTAATCTTGTTGCCTGTATTTGTGGCTGCCAGGCGCTTGGGGGGTGAGCAGGTCCTGCCTTCCCCATCCCTCCCTCGGAGAAGGACCTGCAGCTGGGAGGAAGAAACACGTACCTGGTGGACGGAGGGAAGGTGGCTAGTTACAGCGGAGGAAATATAGAGAGGAAAAAAGATTGGTGGGGAGTGAAGAGGGGGGAAGAGAGAAAAAATAACATGGAATAAAGAAGAAAGGAAAGAAGAGACTCTGGGGGAGGAGCAGAAGAAATGAGAATGGGAATAGTTATAATGAAAAGCTTTCTGCAAATATATATATATGTATTTCCATAAGCCTAAAATTCATTAACATCAATGGGAAATGTTTGAGAATAGCCCACCTAACTTTAGACGCCTGTATCTGATTAGGCTCCCCTGACAGTCGACAGGTGCTTCAAAGTTCACTTGTTCACTTCACTTGTTTCAGAGTCCTACTTTTGGATGAGATGTGTTGTGTCCTGGAAGTGCCTCTTTCTCTCTCCAGGGACTCAGGGGAGGTGCTCATATTGTAAATATCTGCATTTGGTCAGGTGAACCCCCTGTCCTTCCTGATTTTGCTATCTTTATGTTATACAGAGTCCAGCTGTAGCGCAACAAAGGGAAGGCTGTGGATACGTACCCTGCACCCACCCTTGCTGACTTACTTAAGCCTTAGCAGTATCCCTTAGAAAAAGGCAGAAGCACTTGGGTGCAGCAGAAATGTTATCTTACATAAAATAGTATAAGAATCCCTCAGCAACCGCTGTCTTAAGAGTAAACGTTAGAAGCAGGAAGAAAGAGGAAAACGTAGGGCTGTGGTTTCTATGCAGCGATGCCATCCTGTTCTTCCCTTCCTCCAAGCCTTTTTCTTTGTTCCCAGATTTGGCATATGAAACTAGGTCATAGCCCTTAGCCATACATGTTTTAAAAGTACTAGTCACTCTGTGAGCATGACATAGCATAGTTTTTAGGGGTTTTTTACATAATGTAGAAAATCTGTTTTATTTGGGATTAGACTGTTTTTTAGCTGTTTCTTGGGAAATGGCACTGCGAATGGTTCTGTGTTGCTGGGGTAGGCAGCACCTGGGCTTATCTGGATGCAGTGGCCTGTCCTTATTTTCTTTCTGAAGAAGTTAGGTGCCACATCATAGCAGGGTTATGTAGTGTGGGCCTCCTTTGCAACAGGGCTGCAGAGGAGCCACCCTTAATATCCTGTGGTGAGGTAGGGAAGTACAGAATCTGTGACAGGCTGCCCACAGTCCTCATCCGTCGAGATCTGTAAAGGCAAAGCACATCTGGACAGCCTGTGTGCTTCTGCCTCTGGAGGAAACCCTGGTTGCCCTCTTTACTCTCTCCCTGCTGGTATCATTTACGGGCTGTGATGTAAAGCAGAGGAAATGGAGAGCGTGAATACTAATCTCACCCTGAAAAGCGTCACTTGTCTGGTTTCCTTAGGTACAATTTGTGCTTATCATTCTTGTGCAAAAGTTAGTAGGGCACAGCTGGCTAAACAAACCCTGCCCAAATATAATTTCCGTGCTTACAAGATGGAGTATTTAACCTTTCATTACTCCATCCCACCCAAACCAAAGATCTATTTTTTGCATTCAGCCTTGTTTTTTTTTTTTCCCAGACAAAAGGAAAAAAAAAGATTAAAAACCCTGCAAAACTTACTTCAGAAAGAGCTGAACTTAATCTCCAAGCTGAATTTATATCTCTTATTTCAGAATGTACTAGCTGCATATTGTACTTCATCTTCATATATGTGAAGACAAGAAATGGCACATTGTATATAAAAACAGGAAAATACATTATTCATGTACTAAATGTTGTATTTTCATATCTTCTTGCAAAAAAGTGGGCTCCCTACTAATAATTTCACATCATATTTTAAAATAATGATACAGATTTTTAATGCCTGTCTGCTGCTTTGCCCTGCCTGTCTCCAGTTCTAGCCAGCAAACGCATGTTCCCAGGGGAAGACACCCTAAATGACCTTAGCACAGCAGCTCACGTCCCTGCTTTATAAATCAGATGCTTTAAGAAAGTTTATTTCAAATTCCTCTCAAATTCAGCAGGTTTTTAAGGTCAGACCTTTACTTTGCATCCTACACATCAAAGCTAAATCATGTTATGATTTGGAGCAAGTGTATCTTATACACTTGCTCCAAATCTTAGACGCAAATCCTATGTTCAAGTAACAGTTTTATCAAACTTTGAAAAAATGTCTTTCTACGAAGTGACAGGCAGAAAGAAGTCTCAAAATGCTAAACACTTCTCCCTCCTTGCAACAACTCAGGTCCTTCTGTCGTCGACCACGCTCTTTGCTGTCTCCAGATGGATGCACCTTCCTTAACTTGTGGTTCATCCCTCACCCTACCGAAGTGCTGATCATGTTCAAAACGCTTCCAGAGAAGGTCAGTATTTGCTAATGCTGAAAGAGATTTTTGTGCTAGGCACTAAGCCACATGCATCTTTTCACATGCATTACAATTTTACTTGTCACTGGAGATGGGGAAATAAACATCAGTGGTTTTAATCTGGATGCAGCTAGCACATGCCACTGATGAAGGGTGTTGAGGAAGAGTGTCTGTCAGGAAGGAGAAAGCTTCAGTCCTCTTGGTTTAGAGGTAGAAACAAAAGTAAAAGGAAAGGAAGAATCCTTTAGTTTAAAGATCAAAAGTAATTAAACCAAAACCCAGCCATGCTGTGTTGCCTTTTCCTATTTGTGAAAGTATTCCCCATCCCACCAGTTTATCAAGTATTGTCCCTGTCCCCATGTACACAAAGTGGCAGGCTGGGACCTTTATGTCCTCTGACTTACTTCTGCTGAAATAGGGAGGAGAGGGGACAGGAGGGAGGAGGCACCTGGGCTGGCCCTGGCAGTGCGGGAGCCGGAGATGCTGCAGCGCAGGAGGGGAAGGACTGCGAGGGGAAGGCTGCCTGGCCATGTCTATCTATTTGGACAGATATAAACAGTGAAAAAAGCAGTTGTACGAGACACTGGGGAGGCAGTTTCTAAACCAAAAGCTGTGACACCAGAAGGGGTGGTGACAGCTGGGAGTGATATCCTGAGCCTGAATGAAATCCAATGCTTGACCTTGCTCTGGGAGCCCTGGCGCCCTCTCAGGGAGGTCTCGTTTGGTGCCCGGGAGTGGTTGCGGTCTGTGAACACACTTTGGTGTGTTTGCTTAGGGACGATCATCTGAATGGTTTTATTTGTGCATTTGTCTTGTCTGCAGGCTGCTCTCAGAGCTCTCCACCTAAGCCTGGAAATTGTTGGTGCATTTCATGATGTGGTTTCATATCTCCTGGCTTTTGCTCAATTAGGAAATTCTCCAAACTGCTTTTGTGCCTTAAACCCAGAGTGTCTGACCCCAGACTGGGGAGGGACCGACAGGATTGGTAAGTAACAAATACTCTGTGCTTAAGGTAGGTGGTTCCAGGTGCAAAAGAGTGTGAAATGCTGATGGTGACAAAGGGGCAAAGGGAGCATGAAGATGAGATCGATGTCAATGGAAGAATAAAGTCAAGATGAAATTACAGTCTTATTGTTTTCTTTTTCTTGTTCCATTCTACTGATGGAAGACTGTCATGTTTTGGGAGCATGCCCACAGCATCACAGATCTGTTGCAATCTCACAGAAAAGCAACACACCTACCAGGTTTGGGAGTTCTGCTCCAGCAGGGAACAGAGAACATGGTCCAAAAATTGCTCTTCTGCCCTAGCAAGTGTCTGTCAAGCCACCTGGTCAGCCCATGATGAGTTTATCTTTACCAGAAGATTAAAAAAGCCAGGCTTGGGTTCCTCTAGTAAATCTGTCACTCGATTCTCTTTCCAAGGGGTAAACCAGCTGACGTATGTGTCGTCCTGCATGAACACATATTTGTGCAGAAACAGTATCTGTTTCCCAAATAGCTTTGACCTGTTGTTCATGTTAAACTGCACTGCAGGACTGGGATGTGCCTACCTTTCCTTTAGTGGTTAGCAGTGGGGTATGTAGCTAATGGTATCTAACCACCAGTTCAGTACCTCTGCTGTCACTGGACACCTTTGCTGGACACCGTTACAAAGACACCTTCAGAGGAGCTGCTCATCCCAAGCTAAAATGTGTTCAAAGTGAGTGGGATGAAAGCCTCTTTGGAGGTGCCTAAGATTGCAGGAACCCAATTAAACTTGATGCCTGATAATTAGGCAACTAAGGTCACATGAGAGAATCCTGTCCCAAGTGCTGATGTGCTCTTGGCATTTGGCTTTTCAGCCACTGGATTATTCCCACAGTATACTGAGCTGGAGTTTCAAAACATGGCACGTTATGCATTCTTCCTCCTCTGTGTTGTGTGTGCTGCATGGCTGGACTGTTTTCATGCTACCTAGAAATGCCCACGTTTATATATCTGTACATTTGGCACTGCTCAGACATAACTCAGGAGTAAAAACTTCACCTGCACAGCTTCCCTTCTGTCCTGGCGTGTTTTAGAAAATGACAAATTTGTTATGACAATTGGGTAAAAATATTAAATTCTTCAAGAATTGGGAAAAATATGTAAAAGACTAGCTTTGTCTTTTAATGTTTCCAGATTTTATCCCTTATATACTTTTCTTTTCATGTGAGTAAGATTTTTATTATCAGTTCTGAATTTATCTTTCATTTCAAATTCAAAATTTCATTTTGGAATAGAAGAAAGGGCTCATCATAAATACTTGTTACAGCTTTTATTTTAATACCGTGCTTGTGAATGTTTGATTTTGAAGTGGGTTTATTTTCTCTAACAAAAAGCACTGCCTGTTCTGCGGTGGGCGCTCACTATACCATCAAGTGCGTATTAGTAACTTCATTTGTATATGGCTGAGAAAGTTCATGTAAATTAGCATGTTTAATGAGCTTTGAAACAATCAAGAAGACTGAGCTCAGTGATCAGCGAGAACCCATATAACCAGATGTATGAGGAATATTATGTGCAATCTATTTCAATTTCAGACGTATCTAATGCGTGCCTAGCTACCACACTTTTAAATCAGAAAATATGGACAATGATGGAGCCCTCAGTACTCTGCTGTCTCTATAATGCATTTTGAACAGACAATTTAACTCCATTGCTCCTGACCAACAGATCTTTTTTGTTGCTGCTGCTGAGGAATAATTTCCCTCTCCCCCAAATCAGACCATTTAACTTCCTTAAACGATGGCAGCCCCTGCAGCCTGGCAGAGAGAACATTGGGTTTCTATAACAGGTGCTTCCAAGTTAAACCACTTCTGCGGTGGCTGTGTCTTGAGAGACAGTCAAGCCCTGTGCACACATTTCCTACAAACACTAAGTAACAGCAGGTGCTTTTGTAAGGGTAATGATTTGTAGAGACCCGTTGCTTTGAGAAGTTTTTGCTAGGCTTAAAGGGAATAAAAAAAACTTCAGAGCCTCAGCAGAAAAGTATTCATTAGCTTGCAGAATTGAGCCCCGACAGTATTTTATGGAAAGCAGTTGGAGAAGTTGTCCCTATCATTCCCTACGAGGTAATAACTAGTTTAGGTCTCTGGAGTAAGTAAAATGACATCGCAGGACCTGATTCTGCTCCTGTCTGACAAATTCAATCTCAATATTTTCAGTTGGAAGGGACCTACAGTGATCATCTAGTCCAACCAGACATGATAATGAGAAAGATATACCACTGTTCTTGTTGGTATTCTATAATAATTGACTTTTTAATGGGAAAGGCTAATAAAAGAACCATTCTTTTGAGATGCTTGTAACTTTTCATTCCTACGCCTTTTCCTCCCTGACCTTACTACATCCTCATAATTCTCCACCTGCCATAATCTCTTTTCTTAAAGCCTGGTTTTGTAGTGTTGAGAGGGATATAAACGCATTCTTCTTCTGCCTCCCAGGGTAAAGAGGAAAAATGAAGAAAGTCTTGAAGCACAAAACTCCTAGAGGAAAAAAGAGTTTACTGAACTAAGGTATTTTTACATGCATTTCCTGAGACCTTATCTGATAAACTCCCTGTTCTTGGGACTCCAGGGATTGAACTTCAAGAGATACAGAAAATGATTGACAGCCTCCAGAGTCCACTGGATCCCAGCGAAGTAGGCCAGCTGCTAGCCATTCACAGAGAAGTGATCTTTCTACAGTTCGATGCAGCAATTAGGCATCAGCTACGGTAGGAATTACAGCCTGTTAGGGATGGGACTGGCACCTTTTCTATAAAGAGGCTTTTTTTTTGTTCGCAAAGAAAGAAAAAAATATAGGAAAGATGAATTTAAATTTTGCCCATGGTACCTGCTCCAAGATCATGAAATGTGCCCTTTAAGTGTAGAAATTTTCCTTTCACTAAAAATGCCAATTTTCCTTTAAGTAAAAGTGGTGAGAGTCCTTACATGCTTTATTGAGGGATCTCAACACACCATGTCTGAGTACAGCTGTCCTATTATCTGAGCATTGTATCACCTTTATGTTGTGATTCATAGTTTACTAAATCAGGGAGGCTGGTAGCTGCTACAGAGGTAGACTTATGAGTTCATATTCTTGTTTTGCTGCAGGATCTACATTTAATGTTATATTTTCCTCTACCAAACAATGCTTAATAAGCAGGTACAGCACTTACCTGCTTATACCGAGATCTAGGTTTATCCTCCTGTAAAATGCTGTTATTTACCCCATCACAGAAACCCAACTAAGACATACTTTTCAGGACTTTCTAAAAAGTAACTGTCTTCCTTTTCTCCCTGCTCTCCTCCCGTATGTTGTCTATCAGTAATGGTCACAGAGAGGTTTGAATGTACTCAATGGAGTAACCTTGGCAGAACCAAAACAAGGGCAGAGCATGCAAAAGTAAAGGAAATTCCAACTGTCTACCACTCTGTAGATGCCATGTGGTGGCATGGTGCAAGACTAGATTTGTAGGTGTAGCCTGCGTGGGGCAGGCAGGCGAGGGAGTCCACCAGAAGAGAAACAACTCCTGGACTTGGTTCTGAGTGACATGCAGGACCAAGTTCAAAATGCTGCAGTTAAAGAGCAGTTAAGAGCAGCTGTGATGTGCTTGCATAAAACATCCCTGAAGGAACAGAGAAAACCAAATAATATCACCATAGCTAAGCTCAGCTTCAAAATGGGAAACTACATAAAAATGAGAATATTTGCTGAAAGAAAGCTAGAAGGATTAGCTAAGGCAGTTAAATCCCTGCAGATGGCATGGAGACTCTTTGGGGACATACTGGAGGCACTAAAGAAATGCATACCACATGTAAAGAAAGACTTAAGAAAGGGTAAGTGGATGCTGGTATGGCTAAACAGCAGGATTAAACAGATTATTAAAGCAAGAAGGCATCCTTCAAAAAGCTGAACTTTCATTCAAATGAAGAAAACAGAAAGGACTATAAACTGTGACAGGATAAATGCAAAAGTGTTGAAGACAGCCCAGCAAAGATTTTGAGGAACAATTTTGCCGGAGGCATCAAGAATAATAATAAATCTTGTTTCAAATATACCAGGAGCAGGAAACCTGCCAGGGAGTCTGTAGGGCCAGGAAGTGATCAGGGGTGTTCAGTGAAGATAAGTCAATAGCACACATTTTAAAAAGTGATTTGTTTGTTTCTGCATTCCCTGTGGAAGAACTTGAGAACGTTCCCACACCAAAACCTTTCTTTATGGGAGATGCATCAGAGGAGCTGCTGCAAGTGGAAGTGTTGCCAGGGAAAGTTATGGGACAAGTGGACCGAAATGAAGATGAACAAGTTGCCAAGACCAGACAATGTTCAAGAATTCTGAAAGAACTCAAGGATTTTTTTTGTTTAAAAAAGAAGCCAAAGTACTCGCTATGGTGTGTAGCTTCTTGCTTAATACTGCCTTGATACCCGAAGACTGGAAGTGGCTGATGTGTTGCCAGTTGTTAAAAAGGACTGCAAGGGTGATCTGGCTAATCACAGGCTGATAAACCTGATATCCATAGTGTTCAAGTTAGCAGAAACTGTAATGAAGTGGATGCATGGACAAATATTTTGTATTTGGGAAGAGTCAACACTGCTTTTGGAAAGTGCAGTCATGCCTTACAAACATATTCTCTGAAGGTGTTAACAAACATGGATAAAGGGTTGATACAGTTTGTCTGGATTCCCTGAAAGCTTTAATAGCCTCAACAGAGGCTCTTAAGGAGTCTGAGCAGCCACTGGATATGTGAGGAGACGGTCACATTTGTAAATAATTTGTTGAGATTTAGGAAGGAGAAGGCTGTAAACGGGCAACTTTTGTGGTGGATAAGGGAGTTTACCAGTGGCTTCCCACAGGAGTTTGAGCTTTCTCCTGTGCTGTTCAGATGCTCATAGATGACACTGAAAAGGGACTGAAGCTGAAGTGGTACAGTGTGTACATGATACCGTGATACCCAGGATACCGAGGGCAAGGGCTGGCCGGAGAAGGACCTTACAGAACAGAGTGAGTGCAAAATAAAACAGCTGAGGGAGTTCAGTGTGTCAGTAAAATGATGCACCTGGGGAAAAAAAAACAATCCCAATGTAAAAAATGACAGCCTCTGACTTGACCATTACCATGCGGTAATGAAATCTCAGAGTTATGACAGATAATTCTGTCAAAATTTCAGCTCAGTAGCGATCAAAAAAAAAAAAAAAGGCAAAAAGCAAATTGATTCCCTTTAGGAGAGCAAAAATAAGACCACCACTATACCACTGAATAAATCTGTGTTGTCAAGCCTACGCAGTTCTGGTCCCCACCTGAGGGAGGACAGAGAACTCGGAAAGGTTCCCAAAGGACCCATATGTATGATGAAAGGTTGCTGGGTGGAACAAGTAGTACAGCTGGGGGAGAGCTCTGTAAAACTGTCAGCTGAAGGCAGGGGATAAACGAGGAGTGTCTGCTCATGATCTTTGCCAGCATAAGGTGCATCCCAGGTGAACATCAGATAGCCGGCTCTGAAAAAAAAAAGAGGTGTTTCTTGTACATGGCTTGTAATTAGGCCATGGGGTTTCTTGCTGCAGGATGCGGCGGGTGGTAAAAGTTCATAGGACTTGGAGGGAGACTGCATAGGCTCATGGAAGTCAAATCTACCAAAGGTTATTAAACATTTAGCAATCACCTCTGGCTGAGGAAATGCCTGAGCTGCAAATTCTTGGAGGCTGTGAGAATATCTGTGGGAAATCAGCATATGCTTGTTCTGGAGATTTTTGTAATCTTCTCATGAATCCACTTTTGATCACTGTGGGAGACAGGACTCTGAGCTGGATGGACCTTTGCTCTGACCCAGTATGACCACGCTTGCGCTATCCAGTGCTGTTGTGATTGTATGTATTTGTAGACTAAAGATTTTTCTGGAGACTCGCAACAAGATGAACTACCTTGTGCTTTTATTTCTACTTTTTCCTGATTAAAATACTGTAGGGGCAATTGGTGAGGGAAATGTTTTCCTCAGATAAAGAATTGTGTGTTCACGGGAAGTAAGAAGAAATGCAGTATGTCAGATGCTTCATCTTCCTTGTTCCTTATTGCCAGTGCAATTACTTTCAATTTTCTCCACACCAGGGCTTACAGTGTGACATTAAATCACATTTAATCACTTTTGAACTTCTCTGCCAAGTTTGATCCCGGAAGCTGTTATTTGTCCCTGTAATTCCTTTGTTAGTCCTGCAACTGATACAAACTGCATGTCATTTTTAAAAGCACTTGTGTGTGTTTGACAAAAACAAAAGGACAAGATCCTTGTCTTAGAGTTGCCATTCAAAGGCAACTACAGAAAGAATTGCAGTCTAGATTGTTTCTTATATTTCAAGAACTGGTTGAACAGGAGCTCTTTGTTTTAAAAGCATGTGAATGAAGTACAGGAGAACTGAATGTGACAAAGAGGCTGCAATGAAATGACAAAGTTATGTCTAAGCTTGGTCGGGTAATATATTTACATGATGCATAGAGTGTAGCAAAAGGTAGCTTTATGTGTGTGATTGCACAGCACAATGCAATCCAAGCATGAGGAGTCAGCTGGGTCCCAGAAGCGCTATACACCTGTGTTGGAATAGCACTCTGCTGGTTTAGCCGGGCTCTGGTGTCACCTGCATTGCTGTGTGAGACCAGGTGCATTCGCTAGGTGAAACCAGGTCTCATGAAAATCTGTGGGGAGTGTTGTTGCTAAACCCAGCTCTGGACTCCAAGAATGCTATAATTTAGGTTCCAAAGCTTCACGAGCACTTTTGAAAACTTTGAAAAGCTTTAGTGGCTCTCCCACTTTGTATAGGAAATTATTCTAATATCAGGAATAGGAGGTAGTAGAGTTCCTGAATTATTATCCAGTCTATTAGCTACCTAAGCATCCCTCCCCGTTAGCACAGACATATGTTTTGCTGTAAATGCCCCCAATCAGATGCACTTTCACACATGCATCTACATCATTAACATTTTTCCCTGTTTGTTTTAATCATCATATCTGCTGCTATCCCTGTCACTCGCTACCATGTTGGATTATAATGAGGAGCAGGTAATTTTATTATAGACCATTTGGAGAATTTTGAAGTCATCTTACTTCTTTTTAATACAAACATTTTGGTTCCTTTTCAGGGAGACATTTTTGTCCTCAGGAAATATTTCAGCCTACCAGAGTGTTACAGATAGAATATACCACGCACTGCCTCCATTGAGTAACTCTGCAATTCAGAGTGCATTTGCTTCACAGCTAAGGCTCCCACAGCTTCTGGATCCTCAAAGTGGCAGGGTGAGTAAGGCGTACCCTCAGAGGCACTCTTCCTCTGTTTGCACTGAGCTCCTTGGAGAACAAAGTCTTCTGCGGTTCTTGCTGGGGTGCTTACTCCTTCCCTACCATGGTGCAAAGAACCTGACTGCTAATAGCTAATTAAAAAAAATCCTATGATTACAGCTTAATAACTTGATTAACCATTAGGAATTCTAGAAAATGTTCTCTACAGAAGTGAATAATAAAAATTTGAGATGGAATGTAATCACACTGATGTCACCAAACCGGAATTATTCTGTATGATAGATGTTGGTGATTCTACTAACTTTCAGTTTTGGGTAATTACCCTTCTGAGCTCTCTCATCACCTGGCAGCAGTTTTGATTGCCCAACATGTCTGTCATGGTTGTGTGCAAGATATTTAGGTCTAGTGGTTTCTTAGCTATAGCATCACACAGAGTTACACAATGCCAAATTAGATACCTATGTGCTAAAGAGGCACCTTGAATGACACTGGCAAAAAAAGCTGGTGTCATGTTAGGGAAAGTATACCATGTTCCAAGGTAATAGGCAGTTTTAAATAATCATTCTAACTTCATGTTTCCTCATTTTCATCCCATTCTGCTAATTATCCAATATCAGATACTATTGTTTCACCTTTAATAATGCCTTTCCCAAACAATGCTGCCCTGCCTTGATTTAGGTGACAATGACACACAGGACCTCCTTAGCATAACTGAGAAACAGAATTTGTACTGGCCTGCAAAATCTAGACATCTTTGATGAATAAGATGTTCTGATGCCTCTGAGATAGGACCAGCAATAAATGATTGACAGTAGGTAGGTAAGGACCTGGGAGCTATTCTGTGGAGGCAGAAGTAGCACAGCGTCTTGGTAGGAAATGTATTCTGGAATGAATCTTATTGCTTCTTTCCCAAGGAGTGATAATAGATGCTTCTTTCTTTTCTAGTACATGGCCTACTTTCAAAGTCAGAGCAGAGTATGTCACATATCAAACAGCAGCTTGGCCTCTGAGTTGCCTTTTCCTGATCAAATTAGATGGGACTCGCATAACTAATTGAATGTTGTTTTTATTTATGAACAGTCATCTCTATTCTTTTAGACACTCATGCATTTTCCTTGGAGGACATTCCTAATGGATGGAGGATTGTTTCCAGTCACTATCCACAACTCAATTAATATAAATTACAACATGCAGGTACAGTGAGACAGCAGCCTTGTGCTTATGTCCAAAGACATAAAGACAAGATGAATCTATGATGCAGGAGGAAGACAAACTAATACTATCTCATTTTCTGTCTGTTTTTTAAAGAACGGAAGTGAATAAAAAACACCTCCCCCTTTTCTGTCCAAAAGCCCATTTTACCATTTACTTCACATTTGATCTTTCTTCAAGCAGAGCAGAGCATTTTTATTGATAATGAATCTATATTTATCATTTTCCTAGCATGCTAGAACTAGAGAATCAAATAATTTTTATGCATGGGCATATACGTTTTAGGACCATGGTGCTAAAAGCTTGAAATCCATTTGTGTTTATAACACAAAAAACCCTGTGCTGACAGTTACCTGAGATTTGCTGTTACTTGTTAAGCTCTAGGCAGCAGACCTTCAGAGACTCTCCCTTCCTCTCCAGCTGTGCTTGTGCAGCCTGAGTGATGCAGACCAAAGAGTTGCTCATGGGGAGCTGGTGGCAATGCAGTTTCTAATGGAGGATGTACTGCAGAACAGCTATGGCTGTGCTGCGAAAGATCACGCTGACTGTCAAGCCTCATTAGCCAAGAGCAAGCAGGTACCTCTGACAACTCTGTTTGTTTGGGACTGTACAGCTTCTGTGTAGGACTCCCATTAGTTTTTGCAACTAAATCTCTGTGAACATAAGCGACCTAGACCTGAGGTATGCCATAATAACCTCACCTACTCCTGGCCATCTGGTAAGAAGCAAAGGGAACAATGTTGTCTCCTATAAATCCTGAGTGCTCTTGAGAGAAGCCCTAGTGATAGATAACCCTTGAGGGCCTGCTGGTATCACCAGACTTATGGAGAAAATGGAGACTGTCCCATCTTCTCCCCGCACCCCACTGAAGGTCCACTGTATATTGCATGAGATGCTATTAAGCAAAGAAAAGCACATGAAAAGGTTGTCATAGCTTTTTGAAGCAAAACATTTCCCTGTGACTTCCAGCAGAATTTGGCAGAAGCATTTGACTCAAGTGCTAACTGGTTGCAGAACAATAAAAAGACGTGCAAACTTTTGCTGAAGCATCATGATCCGGTCATATCACGTAACTTGCTGAGATCTTTTCTGATACTATGGAAGCAACTAGAAATATTAAAGGCAGAATGGGGCTGGTTGAAGCTGAGAACTGCAGTATCAATACAGTTCCTCTCTACAAAGAGTTTTGTGAGCAATATGGGTAAGTTACCTTGGATGCAAGAATATTCCAGAGTGACTGAAAAGATGAAAAATGAGGAAAGTCTCTGCCTTCTCCATCCATTTTCTTCCTGTCCCCCTCTTTCACTTGCCTTCTTTTTTTATTTCTACCTTTCTTTATTTTTGCTTACAATTAACCTAGTACTTTCACTTTTCTCTAAAGGCTTGAGAGCTACCATTTGTTTCTTTGTTTCAATACAGTTGTTTTTTGCCCTCTTTCAATGCCTATTCAGACTGTTTGCTGATGATGTTTTCCAAGTGCATTCTTCTCAGTCGTGTGACCCACCTCTGTATTTCAGGCTCCATAAACAATGTTAAATACAGTACTTGAATAAATGGAAATTTTGGAAGCCTGTTAGATGAATTGTAGCAGAATTTTTCCTAACCCTCCTACTTGGCTCAACTTTGAACAGTCAAGAATAGAAAATTGGAAGATTTCCATCAGAGAGGCCCTTCTGAAAGCAGAAAATGGAACACTGCTTTTTAAAAAGCCTTGTCCCCAGAAACCACAAGAAAGGAAGTGAAAGAGCAAGATTACACAGCGAGGGTGAAATCTGTGCATGAAGGCACTGGAAAACACCGTTGTCATGCAACGGAGCACAGAGGAAGCAATGCTCAGTGGGCCTGTCCCTACAAGGCCAAGGCATTTTAAATTGACAAGTCTGAATCCATCACAGAAAATTTGTGTGTGTGTAAAGAGCTGGTATCAGATTTGCTCCATTCTGGTCTCCATTTATCTGTATCCCAGCGTTACTTCCCATGCATTACCACCGGACTGGAGGGGGCACAGTCCAATGCTGAGGGCCCACAGTCTTTGCCTCTAACTAATTTATAAGCTCTGCTGAGGGAGCAGCTCTGGGGCAGAGCAGGACTGGCTTGCAGGAGGGCTGGGAGTCAGGGGTGCAAGTTCTCCGTGCAGAGCAAGCAACAGCTTGTGCTTCCACCATGGGGCTGGGCAGCTGTGGGAGAGCCCCGGCCTCAGTGTCTCCCAGCCCCTCCACACCCAGAGCTTTCTTGTGGTGATGCCTGAGATCAGGCTTAGTAGTTATTGCCTCCTGGCAGGAGAGGTGAGCTCCCTGCCCCTGGCTTTGCTTACACTGGCCTTTGAGCAGGAGGAGATTCTGTAGCGGCACCTGCAACAGCTCTTTTGTAGCAGCCAATCTGCCAAATGTACTGTACCCAAAAACCCCACTGTGTTTCCTTCCTCCAACATCCCCACCCATCCCCTTCCACAGATGAGAGCTTCCTACTTCCCTCTCTGAGCTCTGTGCTAACCTTTGTGTCATGCCATCAAGGGTTTAAAAGGCAGCGTGATTAAAGCAATAAAATGTAAGGAGGTATATATGCCTTGCTAACGGCTTCTCTGCTTCTAAGAGCAAAGTGCGTTTCTGCATTGGCACTTAGCACTCAGAAGCACTTAGCAAACCCATGATCAGATACAAAGGAGAGCAGGGGGAGGAGGTGGAGGGAGTTTCTTGGTCTATTTGAACAACGGTGATAGACAAGTTCTTACCGGTGACCAGATTTCCTTGCTTTATCTGGTAGACACCTTGTTCCTTCCCCTCGGTTTTAGTTTTGTATTATTATAAACTTGAAGAAATTACTGAACTACGTAATAAGGCAGGACCAGTGAAGAAGGGACTGTCCTGCCCCGCTTGTAGGTCAAGTGGGGCTAATGCAGTGAGCTGAGACTTAATCATATTCTGCTTGGATTAGGAACAGGGGCAGGGGAAGAAAAAGGAAGGTTAAGGTCCAAGGTCAGTAAATGCAAACACAGTAATTTTGAGAGAGAATGTGTGAAATACCCATGTCTTGGTGATACTAGCGCAGATATCCTCTACCCCGCCATGAAAGTAATAGTCAGACAAACAGGCACAGAGGAGTTTGGAGAGCCTGTTACAAGCACTCAGCATATCCTTCCCTCAAGAGGAGCATCAGAAATCGAAATGCAAGTGTACCAGGTAAGGGGAGGGTTATTAGTGGGGCATTGTGGGGGACCACACAGCGTCATGTTTTCCTGCAATTTCTGATAAGTGAAGTCTAGTGGGGGCCTGTGCAGGCTGTCATGGAGGGAAGTTTGGCAAATGTGGGTGACCCGGGAGGCTCTGCAACGGCACCTCTGCTGTGTGGAGCCAGGGGTGGGTCCTGGGACAGCCCAAAGCAACAGGGCCTCTGCCTCTACCCAGGGTACTTGTGGCAGAGCACTAGGCATACAGTCACCCCCAAACGACATTAACCTTGATACTGTATCTGAAAATAGTGTATTTTAGAGAAGAATGGAAACAGAATTGCTTTGGTTTAGTCTGCTAGTTTTTGCTACTTGGCAAGTTGCTTTACAAGCAGTATAGAGATTTAGTAAGAGCTAAGTATTAAACTTGATTCTAGCTTCAAAAGCTCCTGGAAAGCCTAGAAATCCACATGATCCATGATGTGCAGAAGAAAATTAACCAGGAGATGACTCTGGTGACATCTGAAAGAGCCAGACAAGGGAGCAGTCTCCCCACTGGTAAGGAGTGGGTGTTAAAATACCCTTCCTGGGAAATACGGGAGCCCCGGTCTTCAGTGGGAAAAGTAGCCTTGATGCATAAAGGCAGCAAAGAGCTGTCCTGTGTGTGAACAGGAGAGCACATTTGCTCTCAGCTCCCCAC
Organism: Fregata magnificens; assembly: GCA_013389945.1. Lineage (NCBI taxonomy): Eukaryota > Metazoa > Chordata > Aves > Suliformes > Fregatidae > Fregata > Fregata magnificens. The sequence continues at coordinate 78,326 of WAAD01036687.1, read as the reverse complement.
TTCCCTGTGCATCTATTTGGAGGCCAGGGACAAGCTGAATTGTGGGGAAGGTATCACTGATGAAAAAGGGCTTACTCTCAGGAAACTCTCTTCTGTTTTGGAGAGCCCATTGTGAGGAATTCCAGAGATACATCTAGCAGGAAGCCGTGAAGAACTGTGTACCGAGACACCATACACCTTTCTGCATGGACCTGTTTATTCTGTCTGTTCAACAGATTCAAATTCCCTAAATATAAGAGTTGGCTTTATAAAGTGAATGTTTAGCCATCATCATTGCAAAGACAATTGTGCAAACAAGGCTGAACACTAATTATTCTGGAGTTTGCAGGCAACCTGAAACAGACTGATAGGAAATTACTTCTCTACTCTTCTGTGTTGGAGTGTTAAGGTTTGAGGCCTAGCAGTGCAATTTAAATGCCAGACCTTTTAGTATGTCAGGTGTTTACTTGGTACAATTACTGCATGGCTGAGGGCAATTTGGGTATTCACAAGGGTATTTACAAATAGTAAAACAAAGAAAAAATGGAAATAAAAGGAAAGAAAAATGTGCCCTACTGCCACTGGTTGTAGTTGCAGGCAGCAATAATTAGTGCACAGAAACGTTCAATTTCACACAAAAGCCATATTCTTTACTCAATATTTAAGGAAAACTCCAATACACAATTGTGGGCCAGGTCATTATTGACAGAACTGGTCCGTAATGAAATTGCATTTTGGCTTTGATACCAGAATGAATTTGATATTGCTGCTCAACACAGGCCTTGCAATCTGTTTGCAATGACATTTACTTTTTGTTGTAAACATTTTAGGAAAGCTGAGAAACCCTAAACTATATATAAAGCGTACCCAGTGCCAAATCCCAGGGATTACTGAAGGATCAATATTTTGTGACAGTGATACCCACTGATGTGTGGTTTTATTCCGGTTTTTTTTTTTCCTCCCTCTGTTCCTGCAGAGCTCTGGAAACACAGAGTAATGCAAGAAAATTTCTCATTTGTACAACCACAGGTAGTTGAGACGTTTGTTCAAAAGCTGATGGAAAACTACCAAGAATCAGATACAGAGGTACATATTCTGCACTTCTATCTAAGCAACAGCTAAATCATGTTTACAGATTTATTTATTAAAGCTCTTGTCAATCAGTGACCTAAAAGAGAAACACATTTCTTAAGCTTATGAGCTTAGATTCAGATTATGTTGGTTTGTAATAGCAGCGTTGGCAGCAAACTTGTGTATTGCCCTACTGCCTTCTGACAGGTTTATTTCGGCTCTCAGGACTGTAATAATGTGAAGATGAGTTAGGGCTGGAGGTTTATATGCCACCGCAATGCAGGATTGCAGGACTTTATTCATGGATTCAGTAGTGGGAACTTTGCTTCCTGAGTCATTGCTAAATCAAGGGTCCAGCACCATGTTAGGAAGCAGTTTTAGGGTTTTTTTTCAGTGAAATTTAAAGAAAATATTTATGCAAATATGACCATTTCTGGTTGAAAGACACAAAACATGTTTTTTTGAGAGAAGGGATGTTGGGGGCCAACTGCAATCCAGGCAGTTTCTGAGCTTGTGATTGAACTTCTCTACTGAAAATTCTCTTTTAGCTCCAGACGGAAAAAAAAAACATTATATAATTGCAGCTAGAACCAGTCAAAAACCTGACAAATCTGTTTTCCATTAGTTCAGTGAAACTGTAGATTGGGCAAAACCATTTACATTGAATAATTTTATTTTTGCTTCATTTTGATATCACAGAAGCATTTTATTTACAATAAGGTGAGCATGTTTCCTTTTGATGTATGCTGTATATAGCAACTCTTGTGACTCAGGCCACCTGCAAGGTTTCTTATTTTGTTTTCCTAGGTTACTTTTAAAAAAAGCCATTTACAACAGTGTCTCACCATACTGGGCTGTGACATCATGGCCAGAGAGCGCAGCAACTTTGAGACCTACTCCATGTTTTATGAAAATATTCTCCAGCAGCAGCATCATTTACTTTACCAAAAAGAGCAAGTATGCTCAGAGTGTTGATTCTACTCGTTGAGAACAGGGGAAAGTGGTTTCTCTGGGTGGGAGGCAGTTGCTAAGTAAAAAATAAAGTCAAGCTGTCAGGCTGGGAAGTTGTTGAAGTAGAGTTGGGCTACACAAGCATAGTCACCGTGCATCTTTGTGCTTTGCTTCAGGAGCTGCACGTGGTGGAAGAAGGTGGCAACCAAAGCGATATGGCTCTGATACAGGTTGGTGATGGTGGTCTATCGATTGGTAGCACTTAGTGGTCTCATTTGGGACAGAGTCCCACTGTGCAGACACACGGTGACAGTCTTTGAGAAGAAAGGTAGGGGGGCTCAGGGGCTGCTGTTTCTGTGCTCAATGCCAGAAATCATGCCAGAACGACTTGTAAAACAAAGATAACCTGAAGGCAAATGTAGTGGCCCGCTGTTCTGTGGTTCATGTTCACAATGGATGATATAATGGTAACCTTCTGACTTACCTTCTACTGATGGGTCTCTTCCTTCCCAAGGCATTTTCCCAGAGCAATTCAATCCTGTGCATTGACTGAGATGATAGAAAATAGAAGTGGGTCAGGCACGTAGGCTGTACTACAGTGTAGGTACCAGGTATGCTACATCATGGCTGCATAACCAACTTCCCTTAAGTTCTGAGTACTTGACTTTGCAGCTTCAGCTGTGTTTTTTAGGATAGCTGGTATGTGTGGGTGGAATTTTTTAAAGAAGTAAACCCTGCCAATAAATCAGAAATGTTATCTTGTGGAATCATATGATATCCATGTAATCTATTAGCTGACTTGGAGGCTTAGCTCCACCAACACAAGCTCCACTCCTAGAGGCATGTCAGCTTCTACAGAAACCTACACTAGGGAGAAGACTGCTTGGGTTTCAGGGATGTTTGCACAGCAGTGTTAGAACACCTGCATTTTGGATTTCATTCCTGGGCTCCTTTTCTCATCTATCCTCACCACTGACTACAAGATGGCAGTTCTTCTCTGGGCTTCTTGTCAGTTTCTTGCCCCACTTTCTCAGGCTTTTTCCAGTTTTTTGCCCCTATATCCTTTTTTGTACAGCAACCTCCCTTCTTCCCTGATTTCCCTGTCCTGTCTATCTGTTTGGGAAGGCTGGAGTGAGAGAGAAAATGAGAAACATGTGTGAGGTTTCAGCTGGGTGGAAAGATACAGGAGGAGTCAGTAGGACTTTCCTGGAGCCTGTGGGCATTGGAGTCTCTCTCCCCCTCCACTTTGCTAGGCCATCACCACCAAATCTCTGTCTCATCTGTGTTGTACTCGAAGGAAGTGGCCCAGGGTGGCCAGCTGCCTACTGTCTCTGGGCTCTGCTTCAACCTCAGAAGAGACTTCCTGCTCCCAGTTCCACTTCTTGCTAGCCTAAAGCAATTAACAGAGGCTATTGCAACTCTGAAGAGCAAGCTCAGTTGCTCAGTAGAGGTGTCAGAAACCCTGAGAAAGGTTCAGGCATAATCAGCCAAAATGGGATGGCAGAGAGTTTAAAACCTAAAAAGTCTCTGAGGAACATACATGAACCATGTGGGTTGGTTTTTTTTCTCCAACAAAGTCTTAGGATTTGACCAATTTTTTGCTGATTTTACAAAAAAGTCACCCAAAACAGAGGAAAACTAGTGCTGCTCTGAATAAAGATTACCAGAATTTTTCAGCAGGGCTAAAATACAGGCATTTTCCCCCAACATTCATTTTCAGAAGTCTCTCAGTAATGTTTGCTGTAAGACCAAAAAATTGACACAGAAAATTTCAGTGAGAATCCAGTGAAGTTATTAGCATTTACTACTTAGATCTGGCATGTGGAGGTGCCAGGCAACCTTGAAAGCAGACTGTGCTGTTGGCTGTGCCTACAGCCTGCAGTTGTGCCTATTTCTTATCTGAGTAACGTAATATGCTAAGAATGATGTTTAGCTTTCCTCCATTGTGTTCATCTGGTTGCAAATGCTGTTTGGCAGTATGAAAATGACCAAACATTTATACCTAGCAATGACCTACCTATATGAAATTTAAATTCTGTCATTTAAATCTGTTTAAGTTCTACCACACACCTTCCTATTTGTGCTAACCGGCGTGCCCTTTCTGAGGGTATGTTAATAGTCAAATATCAATAAATGGAACACATAATTGTTTTTATCATATATTAAATGGTCTGTATGTACAAGCTTATCAGCAGACAGCATATTTGCTCCGATAAATGCATTACCTCACAGCTTACTGAATGAAGCCTGGTCACAGTTCTTCTGACTTTCTGGAGGCAGGGGAGATTATGCTATGGGAGGCCAAGCTCACCGACATAGCAGAGTCATGCACAAGATCTTTTCCTAAAATCAGATTCCCTAATCCTGCTCCCCAATCTTTCTGCTCCTCTGTCCTCTGCACACATTTCCTTCTGTCAGTTCTCATACCTATTAGTGAGGAGATCTTTCTTTCCTGATGACCAGAAACAGACATTTTAGGGTTATATATGAAACATGCATTTGCCCCCTTCAAATATGGGTCGTGAATGGCCACAATTCCTCCTACTGTTTCCAGGGAAGAAATGTTTCTAAAACTAACAGAGATGTACCAAATGGATTATTGCATATCACCAACAGATTATTTTCATCAGGCCACTCAGTTAGGAAGATATTCTTGCTCTACTTCATTAGGTATCACGCAACATATTCAGAGCTCTGGATCGTTTACTCCTGGGCTATGGTGTTTGCTCATTCACTTTCTCTGCTGTGACAGATTGTGGGGCTGTGCCATGGGATGATGATGGAAATAACTGCTCTCAGAGCCCAGCTTGCTGACTTAGAGGAAGAAAATCTTGGTCTCAAAGAGAAGATTAGAAAAGAAGTATGGGATGAATATGAATCATTAGTGCAGAACCTATTTGTGACTTGTGTCCATCTAAAAGTAGGTACAGAATAAAAGGCGGTACTCGATTGGTCTTTTTTGTGCTGCTGTATAATTTGCCAACAAGTGTAGCGCTCAAAGGAATAAATTGCTGCAGTGTGCCAGGTGGATGAATGGGTGAATCATATATCTCCTGCTGCTAGAAGCATCTTGTAAAAATGTCTGGTAGAAAAATAGTGTACCTTTTCCCAGAGAGGAGGCGTATTCTCAATGGAACAGGTACCACATTAGAGTGATGGAAGCTCGTTTTGGTTACAGTAGAGGGAACTTTTTGGATATAATACTTCAGTTTGTAATATTCTGCATTATTTTTCTTGGAAACTTTATGTCCACTGCGTAATTGTATTTCTCACTGTAACAATGCCTTTGTTTTCAAGTAGTCCACTGACTTCTTTGAGGTGACATATGTCATTACTTACAAAAATAAGATACCCCAATCTAGCCTGTAAAAACTGACGTGATTGTGACCATGTGTATTATAGAGCAACTACCTGCCTCAGATCCCCAGGGTTTTGACTGATGGTCCACAAGCCCATTAATGTCTGTGGCCAGGGCAGTAGTGACTTGAGGAATATTGTGATTTCTTTTGCAATCCTGAGGGTGAATCCAATTGTCACCAGAGAGCCTATTTCTTCACCATGGTGCTGCTACTTCCATTAAATATATACATCCCAGGATTGCCAGTAGGTTGCCTGCAAATGATACAATTGAAATTCCACTTCTTGTAGTATCTGGATGCAAGAAGAATATTGCTCTGCCTTCCTGATACATTGACTCTAGGAAAATAATTATGAAGAAAGACCATCTGGTTGTAGTTGAGAGACTTCTGAAATCTTCTGAATGTTGCTTTCCCATATGTGCACACTTCATCTCTTATGGGTTCTGTTTGTAATTGCAGGGAAAGTTGGATGTCTATCGCCTTAGCATTGAGCAACGAGTGTTTGAAATCATCAGTGAAGTGAGAAGAGAAGGAGTTGACAATATGATCGATCTGAAGAAAAAGTTTGGCTCCACTAAAAATAATGGTGACTTGAAAGAACATTTGTCTAAAGTAAGGAAATACATATGTGTGTCAGTAAACGAACACAAGGATAATATTCTGGTTAAGCTTGCCGAAGATGGCTTAATTTGTTGCATTCTGTCTGGGACATTGGTTGCGTGAAGAGCATGGAGGTGATCCATTACTAGACTCTGTTAATGGCTACTCATTTGTCAGGCTGTCATGAATCAATCATCTTTGACTGTGTGTTTATGCTCCAGCTGCAGAAACTTGGGGCCAAACCCAGCCCTTATACCCTGAATAACTGCATGTATTTGAAATGAATTTGGTTCTAAACTTAGGAACTCTGCTTTCAGTCTGTTCTGAGTGAAACTAACACCATGCTTTCTACGCAGGTGAACATCAGAGAGGTCGAACTTGGATGTGAAGAAGTATAAATGTGAACTCACATTCAATCATATGTCAGCATTGTCATGTGTTGTCATTGTCCTTTTTTGGTTGGGGGAAAGAGAATGTGATGTTTCAGTGACCCTGATAAATGTGTTGATGGGAGTTTTATCTTCTTGTCGTGCAAGCTGGTCACATAAAAGAATGGGGACAGAATCCTTTTTTCCACTTGCAGTTACTTAGAATCAAAAATATATTCATCTTTATGTTCTGAAAAAGTGCCCCCAAAACTGATGTTCTGGGAGTTATAAACTAAAGCCTGGAAGGTCAATTTGTACTAAAATTATGGTAGTCAGTCAGTGAATACAAATGAGATCAAACGGATAATGGCTAAATACTTCTGTCTAAAGCAAATAGGCCTGCAGATCTCTCAAGCAGAGAAGTTTGAGAAGCAGGATATAACTGTAGTGCCAACAGAGGGAGAAGGGCTTTCAACATCCTCAATGAACCTGGGGGATGGGGACACCCAGAAGTAAATGAGGAACCAGTGGAAATGGAGGAGGTCTGTGTGTGAGAAGGCTGCAGGGAGACTTCCACATCCCCACTTGGAAAGGACAGTGAGCAGAGGCAGTGAACAGGGAGAGCGGGGAGCTCATGTGCAGTCAAAGGGCTGTGGTTTGAGCAGAGTCATGGGAACTTGGTGGGCGGGTGCGCACCATGGTCATGGGTGGCTACAGGGTGTTCAAGAAGGATCATCAGGGAAGAAGAGGAGTGAGAACTGCACTCTGTGTAAGGAGTTCACTGCCTGCACAGAGCTTGTGTATGAATGTGAAGATGTACTTCTGAAAGCCTATGAGTCAAGGTCAGAGGAGGGAGGAACGTTAGTGATGATTAATGTCTGTGGTGGGTTATCTGTTACAGACTGCCTGGTCAAGAGAATAAATTGGATGGGCTTGTCTATAGAGGGCCAAGAAAAGTGGTTTTGATTTGAGGCCTTGGTGTTCATGGAGGTTTTATCCAACTGGAATTCTACTGGAAGGGGAACACAGCATTGTGAAAGCCTAGGCAGTTCCTAGACAGCATTAGTGATAATATCCTAAAAGCAAATGCTAGAGGAGCCAGCCATGGTAAATTGCTACTTCTGCTGCTCACAAACAGGGACAAACTGGTGGTGAGTGTCATCTGAGGCTGCAGTGACTATGAAATGATTTCAGGATCAGGAGAAAGAAATTATGCTGCAGAGCTAGGACTTGGGACTTCAGGAGAGCAGACTGTGACTTATACAGGGAACTGCTAAGCAGAATCCCTGGAAAACTGCCAAGAGGGGAAAAGTGCCGAGGAAAGCTGGTTGATTTTTAAAGAAAAATTAAAGAGATTTCAAAACCAGCTACCCTATTATGCAAGAAGACCAGAGAATTTAGCAGAAACTTGGCCTTGCTTGCCTTAGCAAGGAGCTTCTTAAAGGACTAAAATACAAAAAGAAAGATTGCAAGCAGTGGAAACATGGACAGGCAACAAAGGTAGAGTATCAGAGTTCAGACCCATAGTGATGAAATTAGGAAGGCCAAAGCCCAGCTGCAGATAAAACTAATACAGGACACAAAGGTTAAGAAGGTGAGTTGACACTGAATGGTAGAGCTTCTGTGCAGAGACACCTCTGCCAGGAGGGCCAGGCCCTCCAGCAGCCTGCTGCAACGCTTGTTTCTATGATTTTTGCATAATGAAACTGCTTTCCTCTGCCTTAAGAACAGTTTTCAGGAGGATGTCTGCTATTTTGAACAAAGAAGAAGAAAAGCTGATGACTATACTTTTCATGAATCCACTAATTTTATTCTTATTAAGGACATTGTAATTAGGGCGAACCAGGTTACTGAGTATGGTATGAACCAGAATCTCCATTTGGCATAATAATGTTTATCACCATTAACAGTGCTTCATTTTGGAGGCGTTTACCTGCTTGCTGTTTTGGATTAAATTTCTTCCATTTTTTTCCCAGTTTCTGGGCAATGTTCATGTTTCCTGTTTCCCTGGAGACACAGTAATAGAAATTTATTGCCAAAGGCTGCACTGTTTCAAACTGCAGAGTTTGAGCATTTGAAAATTAAAACGAAATACAAATAGCTGCATGCTTTTACAATTGTAAAACCACACGATTCTTCCTGGGGAAAGTAATCTTTGCGGGTCTACTCTTACCGACGTCTTCTTTAGCAGGAACAGCTGCAGCTCTTGCGGGATGAAAATATCAGGCTAAGCAAGCTGGTGTGTAAGCTAAAGGCTCTGAACTGTTGGAAGCAAACCACTCAGAAGGCACAGCTCTCTGCAAAGCTTAGAGATGCTGAGAAGGTGATATTTCCCTACCATTTAATCTGTTATTATTGTCTAATTTTCTGCAAAACTAATAGTCAGATAGAGTAGGCTCACTATTATTCAGTGACTCTATAGGATCTCATGGTAACTGCAGATTTTAGGTAAAAATTCTAAATTTTTTTCTCCTCTATATTATGGGTATAAGGGTGGTCTTCAGATGTGAAGAGCGTGAAACAAATCCCTGATGCCTGCTTAAAGCAAAAGTCGAGGAAGTATGAGTAGCCTATAGTATTCCTAATTCTGTTGTTGACTCAGAAGACTAATTGTACCAAACAATTGTACAAAAAACATTGTACCAAAATCAACTATTTCACAACTGACCAAAAAATATGAAAAAGAGAACCGGCAGACATGAAGTGAAAATGAACTCGGCTGTTGGCTTGGGAGGTGGCTGAGTTTTGGGGTTTTTTTTAATTGGTATCTGCTTAAACAAAGCAGAACACAGCATGAGGTTTATAAATTTAATTACAGAAATACAAGATGAAGCACAAAAATGACTAAATTAAACTAAAGTGAAGATGGATGGAAAGAAAAGTGCCTCACTGCTTTAAATGAGGCTGATTAGAATGGAACAAACAGGTTATTGATTGTTATATAGGTTAATTAGCTGCACATGTCAAGCAAAGGAAAGGCAGAATGGATCATATTTGTTAACTTTAAAAGAGTGAAAACAAAATGGGGTTTGTGTGCTTGTTAATTTTAAACCCAAATAAAACTGGATGTGCATACACTTAGTTCAGTTATATCAGGAATATGTTAAATCATTAGAATATTTTATTAAACAGATCAGTCAAAGATGGATTGAATTATTGCAAATTTGTGGATTTAAATAAGAAATAAGAGCTATCTTCACAGGATTTCAAAGAAAAGTCTGAAAATGAGAAAAATAAATGGGAAAATTTGGCTTTTTTAAATTAGAAACTAGCTCATCTTGCTCAGACAGAGCTTTCTTGTATCTGACTTAGGGATGATCCTGAAGATCTAAGAACTTGTATTTCACTGTCCTCCACTCTAAGTGCAGAGGATCATGGACCCTGCTTTTTCCAGTTTAAATGGCTGGGAAAGGAGAGAGGGCTGCTAAATCTGTGCCTGACATAGCAACATTTATATACATGTTTGTTTTTACAACAAAGAAAAAGACCCTGCCCAGAAGGAAAACAAGCTTCATCATACACATTTTTACTTTAGAGATAATGACGGAATAAACAGATTAGTAGATGGACAGGTCTTTCTAATGCATAAGAAAGATCAAGTTTTGCATTGCTCTGAGCTTGTTTGCACACAAGAACTTGAATTGTTGACATGTGAATATAATTAAAGATGTGCAGTTGTACCCATACAAAAGATTATCTTATGTTTTCCCCCTTAGAGGACCCCTCTTATTCATCCTGTTCCCCATCCTGCCTTAAAAAAAGGTCCAGCCTTTATTAGAAAATAGGAAAAATTCAATTTCACTTTACTAAAAATCTGAGAGATTTACCTTTCAAGAAACCCACTGCTATATCATAGAGAGAGAAAATCACTGCTCTCATCATTGTTTCTGTTACGTACTTTCTGTTTACAGGAAGCTCTTCACAATAAAAAAGAGTGTCTGAATGCTAAGATGATGGCAGAACAAGAGTTGACTTTGTTTCAGGGTCAGCTCATGTCTGTAAGGAAAGCTCTTGCAAAATCTCAGGCAGACAATGACAAGCTAAAGAAACAGTTACATAAACAGGTATCTGAATTCAACAGGTCTTGATTCATCAGCGCAACAAGTTGAATTCTCCTCTCCATCTCACTTACTTTAATGAGGATTTTGCCTACTGTTACTCTAGGAGAGAAATGGATTCAAAACTACCTGCATAATACAGTTACTGAAGCTGGATGTGTATTTTATGGCATTGAAACAACGTGTCCTTCTGAGTGTTTTCACCATTGCAGGTAGAGAGAACTAGGGAAAAAACCTGTAGCATCTTGGATAAAGTTTGAGTCACATACCAAAATGACAGCTACAGGCACTACATTTATGTATGCCATCAACAGTGCTGGTTGTATGTTTTAGAAGAGGAAAAGACACTATTAACATTTTATTCCACAGATTAAAAAAAATTAAATTACAGATCTTGAGGCTATTAGTCTTCCACCCAATCATTAAATTTCAAGGAAACATTCAGGGATGTTGTCATTAAATCCAGAACAAATTCATTACATGTTTTTTTTCCATCTGAACACCTTCATGGATATAGCACTGCCACAGCAAGCTCCCTTTCACTTCTACAGATGGCCACACATGCTAAAATGGCCCATTCCTCAAAGTCAAACTGAAAAGCCACCCTTCACTTGCAATATACTTAATGCCAAACAACAAGATTGTATGGAAAATAAGTCTTGTCAAACCAACCCCATTTCATTCTACTGATAAGATTACAAGTTAGATAGATAAACATAATGCTGGAGATGTAATACATATTTGGAAGGGCCTTGTAACGCTTGGGTTAGCAGCACATAACTTTTGTATTTTAAATTTTAGTATTACACAATATCAATAAAAATGCTAAATGGATTGAGAGCTAGATTTTTTGACACAAAAAATGTGTTATTTTCATTAAATGAAGATGGTTTCTGATGGATTTCTATAGGGGTTGGTAGCAGAACTATCAGCATTCAACATTTTTGTCAGTGGCTGGGGAATAAATATAAAATTATAGATTATAAAATTTACCAATGACATATTTGGGGAGGAATGTTAGTGAATTTGATAAGGCACATTTAGTGAATAACGATGCGGGCAGAGCAGGAGTAGAGGATCATACAGATAGCTCGGTAACTTGGTTATTCCTCTGAGAAGTATTTCAATGCCCGAGTAGATGAAGAACAAGAAGAAAGCAGGACTTGTACAGAACAGGGTGACTGCACCCCTGAACAGGACAGGGATCGTAACAGACAGAAGACTGGCCATATAGTGCGGTACTGGAAAGGATGGATGCTGCAATCTTTTAGTTTATAAAAAGGAGAATAGTGCAGATAGATATAATAAAAATGAATTTGTAGCTCTATGTACAACACACTGAAATACTGTCGCTGGTGCCAGAGTGTACTACTTAAAAAAGATGAATTAAAAATTGAGAGAGTGCAGAGAAGAGTTATGAAAATTATTTGAGGGCTGCAGGAAATGCTTTCTAGCAGAGGGCTCTTAAAAGGCTCAATCTGTTTAGCCTGTCTGAAAGAAGAGTGACTTGATTACAGTCTACAGATATATTTGTTGGGAGAGAATAGCAGATATTAAAGGGTTCTTAGGGAAAGGTATAACAAGAGGTGGTGCCTAGAAGTTGAGGCCAGACAAAGTGAAGATGGGAAATTAGAAACAATGTTTTCAAAATGTGATTAACCATGGAAATGACAATATGTCTAACTGACTATCTTCAAGTCAAGACCGGATGCCTTTCTAGGAAACATGGTTTAGCCAAACCAACTTGCCCATTCCAGTACAAGGGTAATTAAGGTAAATGTGATATTAAAAAGTCACATCTGATGGCTCGATTGCTGCATTCTGAGCTTATTGGTCTATGAAACTCCAACCTTAGTAAGGCTTAGAGAGCTCCCCAATGAAAAATGTTTGGGCTGTGACTGCTTTTAGCTTTTTGTGTTCAGATTTTTCACCAGAGTGGAGTTGCCTTTGGCTGATAAATTAGTTTTCTTCACTGACAAGCTGTCAATTTACTTCCAAAAGACCCACTGCATCTACCATCTTTCTACCAGCTGTTTTTGTTGTTGTTGTTGTTTTTGTTTTTCTTTGTTTCTGACATCAGCTTCTGGTTCTTTCTCTTCTTCCTAATTTCTTTCCTTGGTACAGACTGTGATGACGGTGTTTACAAATAGCAGACTCCATTCCACGACCCTTGGCTGTACAGGAGGGTTTGACCTGATATGGGTGGCTTGTAATACCATTGCATTTGATTCTGGTACAGATTCTATAATGCAGCCATACTTACTGGCTGTCTCTACAAACTGTGTATAAACAGCAATGTTTGAAAAAGCTGTGCTCATTTTCCGTCTCTTTCCTTGTTTATACATTGTTTTAAAAACAAGTTCCACATGCAGACCAGAGGCTGGTTGCAGAAAGCAAATTACAGCAGACAGAGGAAATTGGAAGCAACTGCCTTCTTGTTTATTTGCAACTGAATGAGTTCTACACATGAATGTTGTTTTGAGGCTCCTCTCTCTAACAAGCAATGATGCAAATACAGCATTCTGTTTGCACTCCCCCTTACCCTTTCCTTGTGCTCCCTGTTCCCACAACCCAGATTTTCTTTTGGGTTTAGGTCTGACTGTGGGCCTTTCATAAGATTATAGGATAATGCAGATTTGTTTACCAACATTTCATTATCTTCAGTACCAAGCCATGTGGGATTGGGTCTCTCCTCATTCAGCTCAGCTGGGCATGACATCTGAGGACTGGTCATCAGGTTTTAAAGGGAAATCTAAAAAGGTGTGTACGGGAACTGGAGGAAAGTAATCCAAGTCTGAAACTTTCATGATTGCATGTTGTAGAAACAAATACTGTTGGAAGTAGTGCAGAGGAAGACACAAGAAGCCAAGAAGGGACAAATACTCAGTGCGATGAAAGCTGAAAACACAGAGAAGATGCTTGGAGAGATGGAAGAAAATTCTGGTGGTGAATGGAGTTAAATCCAGTTGGCGGCCGGTCATGAGCAGTGTTCCCCAGGGCTCAGTTTTGGGGCCAGTTCTATTTAATAACTTTATCAATGGTCTGGACAAGGGTATTGAGTACACCCTCAGCAAGTTTGCAGATTACACCAAGTTGGGCAGGAGTGTCGATCTGCTTGAGGATAGGAAGGCTCTGCAGAGGGGTCTGGATAGGCTGGAT
>WAAD01036687.1:51928-64720 GCA_013389945.1 Fregata magnificens | reverse complement strand
GCTGGTGAAGGGACTAGAAAACAAGTCTTATGAGGAGCGGCTGAGGGAACTGGGGTTGTTTAGTTTGGAGAAGAGGAGGCTGAGGGGAGACCTTATCGCTCTCTACAACTACCTGAAGGGAGGTTGTAGTGAAGCGGGTGTTGGACTCTTCTCCCAAGAAACTAGCGATAGGACGAGAGGAAATGGCCTCAAGTTGCATCAAGGGAGGTTTAGACTGGACATCAGGAAGAATTTCTTTACCGAAAGAGTGGTTAGGCATTGGAACGGGCTGCCCAGAGAGGTGGTGGAGTCATCAGCCCTGGAGGTGTTCAAAAAAGGTATAGACGTGGCACTCCAGGGCCTAGTTTAGGAGTCATGGTGGTGTTAGTTGATGGTTGGACTTGATGATCTTAGAGGTCTTTTCCAACCTTAATGGTTCTATGATTCTATGATTCTATGAAAAAGAGCAGAGAGTGAAATACTTAACCAAGGAAGCTGAAAAATCTTGTAAAATACACCATCTTCATCAAAAAGGCGTCAAAGAAATGCAGCAGGTAAACTCATAATGCAGACTTAAAAAATAGAAACAGTAGCATTTCTGGAGAGATGCCTCAAGTTTTAACACTGACCACATCTGAGCATATCCCTTCAAGTGTCTGAACTTCACAGAGCTTCAGTGTAGCCTTCCAAGTGCTCTGGGTGAGGGTCTTGCAGCGTGAGCCTTAGCACTGTGCTGGGCCCTGTCTGCTGGGGGCTTAGGGTCATGTTCCACCTATTGGTGGCATCTTGTGCTTCTGATGCTTCTCAGGGCCTTCCTGTTGAGCCTGGTTCAGCATCTTTGCTCTAGAAAGTGAGTATTATCTCCTTATTTGAGAGGTAAATTGCCTGAGAGTTTGTGTAAGGCGATGGTGCAGTGGGAACAGATGTGTGGTGCTAGACAGAACATGCTTGCATCCCTGGGGGGATCAGGGGATACAGCAGCTAGAGCAGCAAGTGGCTGGGGTCAGTGGCTCCAGTGGCTTTGGCCAGCCATGCATCCCCTGTTGGGATGTCCCCCAGCAGTGCACCCCAGGCCTCTGCTGTATCCGCCGTCCTTGTCACCAGACTAAATGTGGAGCTTTGGAGCCTCGCTCGGGCTCTGCCTCCCTACTGGGGCCATGTTGCCCTGTCTGCAGTGCCTGTCGCCTTCCTGGCTCTCCCTGTGACATTGCCCAGGCAGGGCTTTGCTACCTTGACACCAGTGCTGCAGAGCTGACAAACTGCTGTCCTTTTGCTTTATCTATTCTGCATTTGACATAAACCCTCTGCCCTTACCTCTGTCTCACACACATTACACCATTGTTTCCCAAATTCTGGACTACCAAATGAACGTATTGGGAAGGGAACTGCTTTAATCCAGTCTGGCCACAGAAATGGTGTTAGTTTTCACTAAACTGGTGCCATCGTATTGAACGGATGTATTGAGTTTAAATCTGTTACTGCATTGCTAAACATTGATTTAGTATAACCGAGTAACCAGAACCACTTTTAAGATTATCTTCCTGTAAAAGAGATTTAACTACTTCAATTTAAAAACTCATTTGGCCAAGTAAATGCAATCTCTGTGTTTAGCACAGCTGGTAGAGTGAGTTCTTGGCTGTGAAATGTGCACTGCTTCCTTTGTAGTGTAGCCTGCAGAACAAAATATTGTTTGGAAACCACTTGAGTAGACTTTAATTAGATGAATCCATCTACTAACTGAAAACTTTGCCACTGAAGTCTCTTTGCCCTTGCTTTCTTGGTCTAGAGAGAAAAAAAGCTTTGTAAATATGTCTGAATGCCTCTCCTATAAACCAAGCAAAGTATATTCTGTCTTCAGTCTTCTAAAGCATCAAGGTGAAATCATGGGCTGTTTGTCTTCCAGAGTCAGGATGACAAATGCCATTCTGCTGGGAATAATTTCTCAGGCTACTGGCATGTTTTCTAACCAAAATCATATGAGAGACTTTTACACACCCAAAGCAGTTGGTGGAAACACATAAGACCACTGATTTCATTGGTATCTGTCTTTGATGGGGCTCTGAACTGTTTTGTTGTGTTTACAAAATAACCCTTCAAGAGATCAGAGATGTCAACATCTGGATCAGCCTTTAAGGAGAGCAGGAAGGAAAATGGCAACTGCAGTGTGGAGGCTTTTGTTGTCACACAACAGTCCCAGCTGCACCTAGCACCTATGTGGTCATTAACACTAACAAACTCTATATTTAAACTTAGTTAGCAAATTACAGAGTCTGTGGGAGAGATGAGGGAAGAGCTGCTGGTTTTTCCACATACTTCTGCCCTGAAAACAGAGGTAGGGTCTTGTCTAATTAGGGTTACATACAGAGAACAGTGAGAAAAGGTCTCTATATTGTTCTTATCTTCCTCCAGCAATGCCTGAAATGCAGATTCTTATTAAACAATAATGAGAATGTCAATTTGCACTATTTGTGCTGTATTTTGCATTCAGAGGGATTATGAATATGTTTAGCAAAGCTGTAATTATGGATTATTTCAACCAGCAAGAAGTGATGGCCGCTCATTCACAAGAGCGCACAGGGCAACAACATCTTTTCCTTTAAATCTAGGCCCCTGCTTTGAGGCAGAGCTGTCAGACGATGAATTTTTGTTGTGGCCATTAATCCTTTTACCACCTTTCAGATAAGAAGCCAGTTAACCCAAGAGTGCAGTCTAAAACGGGAGGCCTTCCAGCAGGTTGATGAACTGCTGTGTCAAGTTTATGACCTGGAAGCTGCAGTTTCCCAGAGGAGTGTGACTGCAGGTAAAGACAGGTTGTGTGTTATAACCCGCTTTCTTGGGGAAATAAGTCTTATGAGCTATGTGTCCCTGCCTCTGAATCCCTCCTTAACCTTTGAAGCAATAGGCAACTTAAGCCAAATATAAAAGAGAAGACGACCTCCTCTGTAATGAAAGCATTCAGGTAGAGGAGAAAGACCTAAAATAATCTTGAGGAAAAGTCAGACAACTCAAAAGTCATATGCCTTTTACACTGCAGCTGCTCAAGCAAGCACAAGAAACACTGACTCCCAAGTTAATAACTTCAAACCATAACTTGTGTTGTCTTTTGCTTTGTAGGGATATCATGGGAAATATGAGGGGAGCTGCATTTAGGGGAGGAGGCAATTAGGAAACAAAGGATCCCAAGTGGTAGGAAATTGGGCTTCATTAGTGGCTCTGGTCTTGGAACAGCTTACTTACAAATCATGTGGGGCAGCCAAATAAGACTACCCTTGTAATTCGATTAGATACATGCCTACGATTGCAGGTATTTTTAGAGGATCTCAAAACAGCAGTGAGAGCTTTCTAGCCCTTAATTGAATTAACCTGGAACTTTAACAAAAATCTTTCTTCTCAGCTGTTTGTTAGGTAACTTTTAAATGTAATGCTTACGTAATTCATGTAGCTTAAAAAGCTTGACTAGGGATTTCTACTTCTACCTGCCTGAAGTTGCTGCTTTTCTCTCTGGTAGCAAAATCCTAAAGTCAGTCTGACAAAGACATGCAGAAAAATTGACGGGTGATACCTAAATTCCTAGTAAATTAAGTAAACAGGAGAAAACTCCAATGATCTTTCAAGGTGCACTTCTATGCCATGAAGAATACAAAGTACTACAAATTTAATTATAGTTTCCTTCTGCAGGAAAATGTTAGTTATTCATGCCAAAGGAAACTGAGAAATGCTCATTAGCACACTGCTGAAGACAAGACATGAACCAAACATGGGGAAATAAAGAACAGGGAGGTATCTTTAATCAATGCACAAGTATACTTGGTTTCTCTGGCTTTAAACCAATCAAGTTCAGGGGAAAAATTGGTGCAAAACTTCTAAGTCACATTGATGCTACTGAGCACAAGGAAAGCAGCTGCAACAGAAAGGAGATGAACTATTATTTTTTTTTTCCTGCAGTGAGTTACCATTGCTAAACATGATGCAGAGCTGGAAAAATTGGCAGAGGAGCTTGGATTTCTCTAGGCTCAACATAGGAGCTCCATCAAACTATAGACACCTAGCATGAAATGTGTTAGAACTCTGCAATGTATTGTAACTACCTTTTTACTTGTGAGGGTTTTTTTTATTTCTATATCTGTAATAGTAGATTGATGTTGGGAGGTTTGGTGGTGGGGTGTGGGTTTTTTTTTTTCCTTTCAAAAAGGTAGAAGGAAGACTGCAGAGCTGTTGTCCCATCTTACAAGTAGTATAAGAAGTAATTTTCCAGGTAATAAGTCAATATTAAATAGCTATCGTTTTTGATGCAATACTACTAGTACTTCTCATAAGGCAATCCAGACTTGCATCAAGCTTGGAACAGGCTGCCCAGAGAGGTGGTGGAGTCGTCAACCCTGGAGGCGTTCAAAAAAGGTGTAGACGTGGCACTCCAGGGCCTAGTTTAGGAGTCATGGTGGTGTTAGTTGATGGTTGGACTTGATGATCTTAGAGGTCTTTTCCAACCTTAATGATTCTATGATTCTATGATCATGTCAAGATTTGTCTTTTCAGTTAATCTGAGTTGCACTCTGTCACTAACCTGACTTCAGACCTACGGCATTTGGCCAGACCTATTTGTATAGGGGTGGCAACTGTTACCTGTAATAGCCCTGTTTGGACTGTAAAGGTGAAGGTGTTTTTGCAACAGGTCATGTCAACTCCAGGAATTGCCCACATAAACTAGGACTTCAACCAGCTTGTAAGAATAATCTGTAGATTAGCAGTCTGAGCCATGCCCTCTATCTTTTTCTCCATTCCTTCTCCTCCATCTTCACATCTTCCTCTTCTTCCCTCTCAAATGCACTGAGCCCTGGCTCGTCCCAGTAATGTAAAACAGTTGCTGCACTTCTTTCTGGGTTCATGTGATGCTTGTGTAGTCAATCCTCTCAAGCCTCTGCTTCAGGATGCACGGACGGACGCTGAACGCAGTCTGACCGGACTGGGTAGTTGTGCACTCTGGGCAGCTGCCAGCTGCTCCAGCAGAAGGCCAGAGTTCCTTGGACATACACCCTGGAATACTGCCAGAAACAGCTAACCAATGTGGCCTGAAACATCTTGGATCATATCTGAGGAGGAACACTGTCCCAATTAACAAGTGCAGGATTACAGCTACACAGTAAGAATACCCTCACCTTTTAACCTAAAGTTAGTGGGAAAGGTTAACATAGGTTTCAGAAGTGGTATAGCAACACCACATTGTATGTAGATACAAATCAGGGTTAAATCACATTATGGCTGATAGCAAGCATAGCATTTGATTTGGTAGGGATTTTTTTAGTGGCTGAAGGATTGCCATTAAGTGGCTGCATACCTGCTTTTCAGAAATCTACAAAGATGAAGACTGGAATTCACTAGGGAATTTAGTGTCATGGGGAACAGATCATTAACACCCACCCACACCTTTTAATCTTGGCTTTCAACAGGACCAGAAAAGACAGAGTTGTGGGGAAAACAGTCACATATAATGAAGTACACCTGGGGCAGCAAGAATTTTCTGCTTCACTGAGATGTCTCCTGCTGGAGAAATGAATGCTGATACACTCGTTACTATGAATGAAAAGGGCGTGGGATGAGCTGCAAAAATTGCAGATAGCTGCAAATAGTTTTGCAAACAGTTGCAACTATCTGCAAATAGTTTTTGTTCTACTTTGTGTCAAGATCATCCATGAACCACTTTTTCCACACTATGCAATCTATTATTCTATTAGTACTATGCTGAGTGTTCACAACTTGTTTTGGGTTTTTTGGTTTGTTGGGGGTTTTTTTTCCTTTTCACCCTAACATTCTGCTTAGAGGTCAGAAACAACAGCTTTTGCATTTACTTGAGTTCTGCTTTAGCTGTGTTGTTGGTAACACTCCACGTTCTGCAGCTCAGGTCCAGAGTAACAAGCTTTCAGCATCCACTCAGCATGGGGATTACCAGCAGCATCCTTTGAATTTTGACCCAAGAACCAGCAACAGAAGAGGAAGAAACACTCAAAGACCAAAGACAGTAAGTAACGGTGGCATTGGCAATAAGCTGATATGGTTGCAAAATGAGCAACTTCTTTGTGAGTTTGCACGCTGTGATTTATATATATATACCCAGGCAGGTTTCATGTGGACAATAAGTCAAATCCCTTTGAAGATTTACCTTTAAGAGCAAGGTGACCAGTATGTACGGGTAGCAAATGGGAAAAAAAAAAGTTCCAAAAATTAACTAAGGAAAAGGGGCAGGAAGGAGGTATTTAGTTAGCAATGGTCCAGAAAAGATTTTTTTTTTTTTTTTGAGTACCATGCCATGGTTGGTGACTCTTTTTATATGTTACTTATGCTTTCAGGTGCCTAGGAGATGGAAGGAGAGAACGGCAGATAGGCTATTACCACACCTAAAATGAAAGGTCTCTTCCTACTGCCTTCATGCAGCTACAGAAACAAAGGCTGGTCCAGAAGTAAACCTAAATGTATTTTTAATCAGTCCAGGGCACTTTTAGAAAATGCCACTGAACTGGCAACCTTGAAGTAAAAGAACAATTTATATAGGAATCAAAGAGAAGCAGTAATACTCCAGTGCTGTGCATATGTACTTCAACATATTTGGATGCAGTGTTCAATACCAGCTCCAGTCAGTTAATCTGCTGATCCATTTTAGGTACTGGGTGATGCAGATGTTCCTTCTGAGCAAGAGCAGCACTGCATGTCCTCCCCTCACAGACAATGCAGCACAGTACAGAAAGGCAAGGATATCACTCAAAACCAAAAGGCTTCCTTTTATTGTGGTAACCTTGGAACATGGTGGTGCAAAGCATAGCTAATTGCTCAGAGCAAAAGCATTGGGTCTGGTGTTTGAGTATTTTTTTGTTGTTGTGTTTTAACTGGTTTGCTATTGCAACCCCTGACCACCACATCCTGCCCAATGCAGTGCTCTCACCCTCGGAGTTTGCTGCCTCTACACTGAACCTTTCATGCCTGTTTAAAATTACTTATCAAAAGTGTCAGTGCCTCCACCTTTAGCACCTTCTCTCCCCTCCCCCTAGAAAGGGGAAGGGGGGCAGCTCCTTGCACAAAGCTACACTAACTAGAAGAAAACAGAAAAAAAAAGCATAAATTTATCTGCATTTCTCTTGCATCGAAAAAGCTTGCTTTTATAGCCTAGCCAATAAAGGACTCAAAGCTGTCTTTCAGAGATCTGTCAAATTGCATTGCAGCTTTTGAGTTAGAATACTATGTGCCTTTTAGTATCATCCACATCCCTGGATGCTTGTGAACATGAATAATCAAATACCTCAGTACTCTTTTTACAAATAACTAAGACCTAGAATTAAATTCAGGCAACACTTAACAGCATTGCGTTGGTTAAACACTGAGTAAAGGAACTCTAACTTTTGTTAGAAATGCTGCAGTGTTTAGAGATAGAGGATTCCCAGAAGAAAGCTGACATCCTTCACCATTACTGAAACAAGCTTTATTTCATTCAAGCTTGCTGCTACATCAAAACAAGTCACAATACACTCAGAATGATGTGGAATCAGTTATCAAATAACACAAGTTCTTTTTAAGGTATGCCTTAAATGAATGACAAGGTGACTGATAACTATCCAAGGTCAGCTGTCAGTAGAGAAGCCATCAAATGTGATTCTAGCACATTCCAGGAACCAGATGCCAATTTGGAAGTAGAACAATTTCATCAGTATGAAGCACTTAATGTGCCATTGCAGCAGTAAAAAGGAAAGGGCTGTCTCAGGCTAATTACAGCTTCTTGATAAAATACTTCAAGCATTACTCAACTTAATACAGCAAAATTCAAAGATGATTTTTGAATGAATGCTATACCTACGGAAGACTACCTTCAAAGAACAGCAGTAACACAAAGACTGGTGCTATAGGGATAAACAATTGTGCATAGGCTTTCAGTGCTGCATTGTAACAAAAACTTTATTCAGTCCTTGACTATATGCAGTAAATGGATGATTTTCTGGAAGGCATAGCAATTTTAAGTACATCAGGAAGCTCTAGGTTTCCTCCATTTCCATACAGCCTTTCCAGAAACACTACTAAAGTTTCTGCAATTTCCCATAATATGACAGTTATGTCAATACTATCTAGTGACACATTCCCACCTCATTCCCTACCCACAAAAGCATCAAGGTCATGATGTGAAACTAGTGAGGTTACTTCACTCAGAGCTGGTTATCATTTTAGTCAGTCTGCAACTACAGAATCGCACATCCTCTGTTCTGTTATTCAAGCGTACTGACAGTTACTCCCTAGCAAATATCCTCCTCTTTTTCATGCAATCAGGAAAGAAATAAGGCTCAGGGCAATACCTTTTTCTTGAAGGTCAGAGATCTTAATGTGAAAAGATGCTACAATGTAGGGGTTATTAACAGCTTCCCTGGAACCACAGACTGCAGTCCCTCTTCCACCTTACAGGCTGACATCCAGTAGTACAAGCTTTGCTATTGGAAAGAGGAGTGCTAAGCCTTACAGGTTGTTGCAAGCAGAACACTTAATAAATGCCTTGCTGTTCTTTGGCTTTAAGGGGAGAACAGGGTTATGCTAACATGGAAAACGGGACCTAAATGAGAATTCTTTTGGAGACGATTCTAAATCTGAATCAGTATTATTGCACATACCAAATGCAAAGTTAATACTGTATTTAGGAGAGCTAATTTAACTCTTCAAACCTTTCATTATCCCTCTTTCCCCACAGTGTTTCTCAATTCCTACAGAAAACAGCTCTTATCTCCAGAAAGTCAGCAAACAGTCCCCTCTGGGATTGCTCACATTAAAGAAAGTTTACAAGTAAAATTCCATTCAACAGATTTTATTTATCAATTTGGTTTTGCGATTACAGCTGTTTCAGCTTTCTTCCACTGAAAACAAAATACAAACTTTTACAGCAACACTTGCAGAGAACATTCGTAAGATTACAGCTTGATATTTGCACAACTTGGCTTTAAGAAAAAGCCAGATAACTTGGAAGAGTCACTACAGTTCAGTGCCTAAAACTGATTTAGGGGCAAATACAACTACAGATCTATGAGCTACCTTCCACTTCAAAACACAAGGCCAAGAAAAACTGCAAGGTGTTACTTCAGGTTTTTTGCTAGTACACAGCACAGATCAGCTGACACTGCCATTTCGCAAAGGAGTAATTACTTTCTATAGTGAGGCAGCAAAGCACATGGTGAACGATGTATAACCCAGCCTCCCCTCCCCCCAAACAACTGAAAGGGAAACAATCCGAGCCACAACTCTGTAAACTGTGGATTATACCTTGTTGGCAAGGCTAATAAGCAAACGGTGCATAGTGCAGGCCTCCCAGAACATGACTAAATTGATATAGAACAAGCTTGATTTTTTCCAGATTGGCATCTGTACATGTCAGAGATCATGGGTTTCCTAAAGTCTTGGAAAGTAGCAACTGCTGGCACCAAGAAAAATTTAGTAACTAAGGCAAGGTATCCCTTCTACCCTTTTAAACAAAGTTTGAGGCAAAAGATTAAGCAACTTTAAGGCACTTCAAAAATTATTTGTAGTTTGCTTTACCAGCATACTTTATCAGCAACCTACATCAGGATCAGCATAGCTCATGAAAAAGCATTTTAGCAACACTTTATAGAGCAACAACTTTTTTGTGGCAATGTCTTCCATGCTATGAAGTGTTCTGTAGCATTTTTCTGCAAGTTTCCCAAAAGATAGCCCTTTGAGGCCAAAAAAAATTATATACTAGGCATACAGTTTGTTTTGCGGAACTGAAGGAGAACTCTGTCACACTTTAGAAGAATGTTTTGCTCACTTCAAAGCACAGAATACAAGCTCATGGATATCTTTTTAAACAAATAAATGTAATAAAATAGTTCTGAGATTGGGAAAGGACAGATTAAGTGATTTCACAATAAGGCCAAGGATATACCATCTAACCCACACACATACGGTTGCTAGAAACTGGCTGCTCACTCTGCTGTTTTAATAAACCTGAGCTGATTGTCTTAGTTTTGTTTAGAAAACCAAAAGCTAATGAACTCGAAGATACAGTACTGGTGAGTAACTTTTGTATTTTGTAGCAATTTGAGTTTTCTATGCAGCACAACAGAAACAATGCCATTCAAACTAGAAGAACACAAGAAAGCAACACTGCGCTTCAGTGTTTCCAACTGAAGTGCACTTGATTTGCTCCATATTTAAGTTCCACTGCCATGACTATTATCTGCATTAACACTATCATTTTGTATGGGGTGCCAAATTCCAGTCATGTCAGAGCTAGGAGGACAGTACTACAAATTATCCTGAAATTCATCATCAAGGGATATCACCAAAACCTATGTATTATATGCTACATCCACCACTTAATTTTATCTTCCATTTTTCCTGTGGGTTTATTTTCACAGGTGCTCATGTCAATCTACATTGGAGATGACATACCTTTGATACTTAGATCACATGGCTGATCCGGCCAAGGGGAAAGAAAAAAAAAAAACCAACAAAAAACCCCAAAAACCTATTTGGCCAAATAGATTTCCTTAACCAGTTCACTGTGGGGTGACACAAACCTGATGCCAGGAAGGAGGAAAGGGGAAAGAAAAAAAGATGTAGTCCTGGCAGCAGGACTACAGCAATCCTGACTAGGATCAAATCAGCAGATCCTCTGAACTACCCTTAATTGCTCCTTCAGCAAGCAAACATACAGGAGAGTAAAAAAGAAAAAAACCAAACCCCTGAAATTAATTGCAATGAGTTTAAGAACCATTTGAATAAGAAAACCCTCAGGATTTCCCAAACACCAGTATTTCAAGTATAAACATAAGTTGTTGCCTTTTTATACAGGGAGTGAACTGAGTTTTATCACTAGTTTTATGGTTGGTCTTTGTAGGCCAGAACAAAAGGTAAACAACTTAAAGCTTCTGTTTGTAGCTGAACATTACTGTACCATGCTCCCTCATCCTCAAACAAGGTCAATAAGGGACAGTTACTTAGTGTAAAAAGTTTTAAAACTGGAATGCTCAGTCACATGTACTCCACCTTCCTACATAAAGCTAGTACTTAATAGTTTTATTTACCATTGAGATAGGTGGGACGCCTTTGCAGCCTACTGATTTTTAGTCTTTTAAGGCACTAATCTTAATTTCCCCTTTAGAAGCATTATCCCTACATCCCCCCTCCACCATCAACATTAATTGGAAAGGGCATAGGATTTGTTTGGAACGCAGTATTTTATCAGGCAACCTTTATTCTTGTGTAAAAAAAAATGTATGGGTTATGTTATTCTGCTAAGACATTATCTACTTCTACAATTTTGTTCATCTTTCTAGCAGCACGCTATAAGAGCCACAAGCTAGTACAAATGGTATTTCACTCCCTGAAGTCAGTCACCAATAATTCCCATCTTGATAAAACTGAAGGGATACTGTATCAAATGCTGATTAAATTAGCCTTCAAAATAAGTCATCATGACATGGTCTACTCAAGTCAGTGTTGCCACTGAATAAGAAACTCTGAATGTCTACATTTGGCATATCAAAAAAAAAGTCCCACAGCAGCAGCCACTAAAGGAAAATAAGACAGCCATTAGAACCCATGCAGCATATTGCAAGTAATCCTGCTGAAGAGATTCGTATCACCTCTTGCCAAGTATAATGTTGCAAAAATATTCTTTTGAAGTCTTCATTTAGAGATTTAAAGGATATTATGAATTGCTGTCTTCCATGAGCAACAGAAAATATTTTGGTTCAGCGAACTACAGGTGTTGGGCTACTAGTCCATTATAAAGAGGCAGGTCCTAAAGTGTGTGATAGTTCCGGTCTTTTGACTTGCAGAATTTGTACAGAAAGAAAACAACAGCCTGCAGACCCAGAACAAGGACAATTCCACCTATGAAACTCGCAGCATCAAATGTAGATTTGCGTGAAGAAGGTGCAGGAGCCACAGTAGCATTTGAACCTGTTAAACACCACATTAGAGTTTAGTACTGGCTTCCTTGTATTAAGATTACTCAAAACATCCAAACAAAAAAAATAATCAAAAGTAAAGACATGTCAGCAGCTGCATTTAGATTAGTGATACTGAAATTCTGATTAAATACTGTTTGTACAAGGCTAGAGCTATTTATAGCCAAACTGCTCTGGACCTCAATACTGAGTAAGTCCCAGCTGGACTTTATTTGTACTTCAAAAAGCCAAAGCTTTCCTCCTTTACATAGAAGTATATTGTCAATAGGCTCACAGTCAAAACACATTTTCCAATCTCTGTTGCTTGCTCCAGTTTTTTGCTTAAATTCAAATTAAATTATTGTCTTCCATCTACTGTACTTTACCCCAAAAGTTATGCTTAAAGAAATCAGCTGAAGCCACAACACATATGAATCTGGACGTAACAGCCATCTGCTGATTGCTAGCTTTAAAGAGCTTTACTTCATAAGAGCTTTTCATGAAACAACATATTCAGAACTGATGTTGAAATAAAATACTTCAGCTTATGCCCATCACTGTAGCCCCCTTTTTTTTTTACTAGGTATCCCATCATTATGCTGCAAGTGAAAAACAAAATACCACCTCCCAAAGATAAGTGAGTTAAAAAGTGACTTCCAGCCACACTATTAAAAGCATCCAGCTGATTTCGTTTGACCCACATGTTTCTGACTTAATATCTCACCAACTAGCTCTGTTTCTCAGGGTATTACCTTGCTACATACATACATCACCTTAACAAAATTAGAAGACGTGCCATAAAGTTAGAAGTGACAACAGTAGGTATACAAATACTACTTTATTGTTGTCACTTGGTAAGTCTTTCAAGATAATGCTTTTA
>WAAD01036687.1:7936-43725 GCA_013389945.1 Fregata magnificens | reverse complement strand
GGGGAGCGAGGCAGACGCTAGCCGCCCGGGGAGGGCCGGCTGCGGTGTGGCGCCTTTCCCTCCCCTGCAGGACGGCCGCCGGCCGTGGCGGCCTACGCCCTCCGGCCGCTCCAACGGGGGCTGGGAGCGGTCTGGCGGTGCGGGAGGAGGCCGAGAGAGCTGGTGGCAAAGGGGTTTGCGGTCCTTCGCGTTCGCCAGGCCTGGCCTCTCCTGACTTGGGGGATGCCGGGGGCCAGCTGCGCTCTGCTCTGTAGCCTGACCCTTGCTCACAGGTCTGCAGCTTGCCGTCCGAGCTGCTGCGGCTTTCCCTGAAGTTGCTGAGGCAGAGATGCTCCTGCCTTGTTACCCTGCTCTCGTGGCACCTCACGCACCAGCTCTTCTGCCCCTCCCAACTGCGGGACAGGTTTTTTTGTGTGGATTTCTCTCACACTGGTGAGAGAAATCACTTTTTCACTGGTGTGAGGTTCACCTCTTCCGCACCCCTTTTCTACCCTGAAAAAACTTGGCGACTCGTATATAACAGTAGTTTAAATAAATATTAATCACACATGAAGCGTAACAGCATGCAACAGTTGCACGTTGTTGTCCAAGGGTGCCCCAGTCAGCGCTAGTGCTGTCGCGGGTGGGAACGACACACGGGGAGCCCATGATGAAATGTCTGTAGTACTAGAGGAGAAGCAAGGTAAAGATTGTAACCTTCATCTTCACTCTTGTCACCTCCAGCTGCGCTGTAGAGAGCACCTGGAGAAGGATGTTTGGGGGCCTCATCACAGAGGAGAGTCCCTCCTCCACCTATTTTTTTCCCTGTCTCTGTCCCTTGTTTTTCTCTACGGCAACTTGAGTGAATGTATACCATCAACAGTGGACTCTGCAAATAAAAATCTGTTTGTGGAAATCTGCCTCAACGTTTTGTGCAATGCCAACACAGGCAAATGTTGGGGAACTAAGACAAACATTCATACCTGCTTGTAGTCAAGGAGAGCCAAGCTAGAGCTATAAAGCAAATTTTAGTATGGTCCTGATTTGAGAATGACGCCGTCAGAATGAAGGGACAGATGAAAAAGAGTTATAGTCAGGAAAATTCTCCCGTTTCCCTTAAGTGTGAGCTGGGCTTGGGCAGTGAAGAAGAAACTGCCAAATAAATCTCTAGCTTAATCTTCCATTTTACTTTCTTTCCTGAAGGTGTTTTATTGCCAAGAGCCAAGAGACCAACACAACATCAGGAACTTTAAGGCAAGCTACCTATCATGATTACTGTGTGAGCTCTGGAAAGGTCTGTAGGACTGTTGGTAATACATAATTTGGGTATAGAGCTCTCTGGCAAGCTTCTGTACTGTCATATGTTGTGGTGCTTCTGCCAGTGGGCAGAATGGCTAATGCTTTGCCTTCCTACAAAGGAGTCTTAAAGTGAAAATATAAAAAAAGGGCTGCAAAGAAAACAGCAGAGAATCAATTTTGCTGTGTGAACAGGAACCTCGTAGCAGCTGCAGTGAAATCACCGAACATGTTTTGTTGGATGTAAATGTCAGTGACATCTGAATTTAGTTCTGAAAAGTGGTAAGGTGACTGAAAGCACACACACACTTTAGTAATCTTTCATTCTGCATGTACTGTTTACTGGAGTTTTAGTGTAAAATAGTTCAGTTATTCCTGCAGTATGATTTAGTTGCTGGCTTTTTAATGAGAAGAAATATTTTTCACATTCGTTATTAAAATACTGTGTTTCTGTTCTAACTTTGAATAAGCAGCATGTAAAATAAATTGAGGAGCAGCATAAACAGGTATTGCAACGTAACCAAAACTGCAGTGAGCATTGAATATGGGAGTTTCCTATGGCTTCCACTCATCCCTCCTGGCCATGCCTGCAGAGATTTTTATGTCCTTCTGGGACAAGGGTCTCCTACTGGGATCAGGCCTTGATTCACAGGACCTCCTGTGATTTCACTAGATATGTGGCATTATTTGAACTCAGGTTTTCCTTTTTTGCAGTTCTTGTGGGTTATGATATTAAATATATCTTCAGCAGTTATCATCGTGTTTTATGAGGGATGCAGTGGGAGTTCAGTTGATGTGCTGGACACATGAAGTGTCATGTTTGCTGTAATCTGCATTTCATGAGGAATACATACTAAAAATCTCTCCTTTTGAGAAGGAAAGCAAATAGGACATACGTTAAATGTGATTGATAAAAGACAAGACTCTAATCAGTGTGTATATATATGGAAAAACTGGGAGAAAATGAAGTAGGTAATAAAACAGAACTAAGACTACCAGCAGGGCATGAATTACAGCTACAGCTCATCTCCACAAGCAAGTGAAAACATGTCTATCATGTAATCCTGGGGGCTGGTGGGAATCCAAGTGAATGATAAATGTGGTTCGTCTGTTTTTTCTTAAAGTCAGCACCTCGGGACGTTGTTGTAGCATACAGTCAGCAGGATCATGGCAGTCTGGGTTGTTGTGGTTGGATTTAAAATATCACATTCATCACTATTCGTTTTTCATTGCGTTGTTATGTACTTAGTGGTTAGTAAGGCATTTACCTCTGTTTTGAATCTATAAGGAATTCCAAGCCCTGTATTACTGGAAGTTTATATGAAGTCTGTGGCAAAAATGGGTAAACGCTAAGGGTCTGCAGAGGTCCATTTTAGGGAAGCACATTTTAAATGTAATAAATGCTCAGGAATCGCAGCAGATCATGTTGTATCAATTGGTGCTGAGCAAGATGCAATAACAGGCCTTTTGAAGAGGTTCCAGAGGAGCGTACTGCAGTTTGGGATGGTGGCAATGAATGAAAAAAAAATGTAGTAGGTAAACTGAAGGGAACATATATTTGGTTCAATTTGTAAACATTTGTGTTCATTTCCAAATTGTCATTTCACCTGCGTGGAAAGAGAAGTGCATGTGAAATGCAAATACATGGTGGGTGTTTTAACAAGGAAAATACACCATGCAAAGAGGTTTCGGGGTATTTCATACCATTACATGATGATGCGTTACTGGGTTCTGGTGCCATCCGCCGCCTTTGTAATTGTTCAGAAATAATGCATCAATTCCTGTGCTCAGAGCTTCATAACCTTAGTTAATCCTTGCATCGTGAGACAGGTATGGTAGTAAATCCCGCTGTAGTGGTGTGTCTGATGGGGGCTGGATACAGCCCCAAGGCACATATGGGGTTGTGCATGCCATGCTGTATGACGTCTAAGTGTGCATTTAAGATGCGCATTGGCACCTGCCTGAGGCAAGCGAGGTGGACCTGTGCCTGGTGCCCCCTCACACGTGCTGTGGTACAGGCACTTGCTCAGCCCCACCAGGTTGGGTGGAAAGGCTGCTTTTAACATAAGGAACAGGTAAAAATATATATATGCAGAGTGGTAGTGAGGATGTAATAATGCTAAAAGATTTTTCTTAGCTCTTTTAGAGATAGTGGTACAGGCCAATGTTTTTAGCCTAAGGCAAGCCAAAGAGCAATGTCACGAGAAGAAGAATGGAAGGCAACGGGGAGAGGCAAGATGGGGCGGAAGGAACAAACATTTCACCTGTGCAGCTGGGACCAACCACAGAATGAGGTCACGCTGGTTTAGGTCACCAAAGAAAAACAAGGCTAATGTTTAGATGGAGTCTCCCTGCAACAGGATGATAACTTAAGTACATCCATTTGCCATATTTGTAACATGCATTTTTCTGTTGGTGATGATGTAATACAGCAGTGGGCTCTGGCCTGTGTCAGGGCAGGAGCATTTTCCCTGGTCCTAGGAGTTTAGCTCTGTGCTCAAGGCTGGCTGGCTGATGCCTTGGCCAGCCTGGGAGCTTTTAAAGAGAAGGAACCTCAGTGGAGGTTCCCCCACTTTTTCTTGGGAGATGCTTTTAGGCTGAGGCTCTTGCATCTGGCCCCCGCCTGAGCTGCAACCCCAGGGGTGTCACAGCCCTGCCTGTGCCTGGCCTCGGGGACCACTGACCCAGCCTCCAGCTCTTGCTGTGTCCTGGCAACCTGGACCAGTGCTTCTCCCCTTGCAGCATCTGAGGCACAGGCACGATTGAGCTCTGTTGAGCTGGCCACCCATTAGTGCTTAACATCCTAAACCTTATCAGAATTGGATATTCAGTATTGGGATGGAGGTTAGCTGCTCATATTTACAATTTTAAATTGTATTCAGATGTTTAAAGATAAAAGTCAGGGAAGTAATTTTAGTTCTGCAGGTTACAGAGGACAATGCTAAAAGACCAGTTAACTGATTTTTTATTTGCTATTGGCTTGGTTGCCCACGAATATCAAGATTCTTCCTATTAAGCTTGTAGAATTGTTCCACTTACCCATTTTCTTCATGCAGTAGCTGTATCACATCATTCTGATCGATTTGATATGCTGCATAGTTGATATTTTCAGTAAAGTTCTTCCTAACCCAGTCCTTTGGAGTACAGGTTTTCTCCCTGGAACCTGGTGGCAGGAACTCTTTCATCTCTGACTTACAGCTGGGGGTCAACAGTATTTTAGTAAATGTATCCGAGGCAGTAAGTATATGAAGGACAATAGGAGAGTGCTATAGCCATGATGGTCTAAAAAGGTACGTGAGGTTGGTCTGTAGGAAGATGAAATATGTTGTCTAAGGCCCACCTGATACAATTAAAATAAACATATACTTCAGAGATCCCAGGGCTTCCCCAGATCAGTGTGGAGTACCTACATAGCTGAGGGGCCACCTAACAATTTCTGTTGACCTTAGCAGCCCTCCTGGCTCAGATTCAGAAACCCTCTGACCTCAGACTAAGTAATCTACATTGTAGTTAATGACTTCACACTCCAACTTTCATCTGATCCGTGCTTGAATTAGTAAGGGGTAATGACTGAAGCCTATGGTCCATGGTTTATTAGCACACTGTCCTTGTGATTTTAACACATAGGCCTGTATGAAGAAAATAACTTTGTATGTAGTCTGAGGGCTTCTTTCATCACTTTCCATTTAGAGCAGTTTCTAAGAGAGTGTTTTGCTGCAGTAAGAAGCTCAGCATAAAACTCTAATAAAGCAGAACATGAAAGACACCAATTTTTCCTACAGCAGTGACACATTACATAAATAAAACACTGGGTAATCCGGTAAGATAATAGTTTTCTCAGGACGCACGTCGCTGCCATCTACCCTTTATAGAAGGGAGTTTTTGTATATGGCTGCTGGGGAAGGGAACTTCTCCAAAATCAGCAGTTGGCAATGGAAGTCTTCACCTCCCTGTCTGCAGACCGCCCCTCAATTTCCTGGCCTTTTGGAGATCCCGTGGCTTGCGAGTCCTCTGGATGCTTGCGCATGCCACTTCTCTGGTCTGGCTCTCTCAGAGGAGGCAATGCATTCTTAGTGACTTGATCAGAGATGTAGGTTACAAAAGAAAATACGGCACAAAACATAATTTTGGATTGAGGTTAAGACGATTCTTCCTTTCTTGTTTCATTGTTCACCACCTTGGGCTCCTTAAGCATATCCAGCTTGCAGGCACTTGGAACCAGGGTTGAAAGACACACCCTTTCTTTTAGGTGACCTCCTAATACTGGATGAAAGATTTTACCACATTTTTTCTGGCAGAGCGTTCTGTCATGACCAATGCAAATACAGTAATTGTGGCTTGCCTGAAGGATCATTGCGCCTGAAATTCAAAATATTTCCTGGTTGTACTCTCCTTTTCTCGTTATAATGTTTTCCACATGGCATAACTTTAACCAGTTGTCCCCTGCCCAGTGACTCTGCGTGGCTCTCTTAGATCCTGAGTGTATGACACCCTGTATGTCATACATCCAGCCATCATGCTTGTTACCAGGTCTGTGACTTTTGGCACAGGATCAGCTTTCTGGTACTTGGCACGATCAGGCATTTGTCTGTCCGAGGGATCCTGAACACCGCCCATTGCCAGAGCACAAGTTTCTGTGCTCTAGCTGCTGCTCGGATCAGGGCATTTGGACTCGAAGCACATGCTGTGCTCTGGCTCGGTCCATCGTGGGGACACCGGGGACACTGGGGTGCAGCCATGCTACAGAGCAGACCTGCCATGGGCAACCGAGCCAACAGCAAGTAAAAAATCAATTAATTGGTCTTTTAGCATTGTCCTCTGTAACCTGCAGAACTAAAATTAGTTTCCTGACTTTTATCTTTAAACATTTGAATACAATTTAAAATCCTTGCAAGAAATGAGCTGCTAACCTTTGTCTCAATACTGAGTTTCAAAGCCATATCCTTTCATAGCAATAGTCTCTATTACTTATGAAAAGTAATTTGTCAGGAAATGTGTTATTTTAGGAAGAAAATACAACACTGTATTTTCATCTTTGGCACAGAACTATGAAGTGAAAATAATTATTCTCTAGGCCGTTTAATTGATTTGAAATGTTCCTACAGAAAACTTAGTTCCTATATAGTAGTCTCTGTATAGATTGCAGAATGCTTTAGAAAATAAAAGGAGAAAATGTGTTAAACACTCCTTAGCTAGCTACAGATGTATAAGGATATTTTAGATTAAAGAATCTTTTTGTTTTGTACCATAAGTAAAGAAAAAACTAAATCCTTTTGCTAAAATTGAGACAATTTCTGTACTCACTCAGAGCACATGGAGATCACTCTAGGTCTGTGCCCTCTTCAGGCATTCAGTTAAACATTTGCTGATTTGTTAAATTCATTCCCATTTAACAAATAAACTTAAGCATGTTACTTCATATGAAATCCATGGGCTTAAGCTCAGACAAAATTAGGTCTCTCCTAATACTTCTCTAACTGAGCCTTTCCCATCTTACAGTGGTGCTGTTTTGTGGGGTTTAGCAGCTCATACGGTGAGCCCAGGAGCAAAGGTCGCTCAGCACAGTGCTCTTCATAGTGCTGGAAATAGAGGCAAGAGAGCTCTACACCTGGCACAGCAGGGCTGGTTTAGCCTTGTGTCTGCATCCGAGCCCGACAAATCCTTTTTCTTTGAACTCCCAATGTGCTTGGTTATGGCCTCTCTTTCCAGGCTGCATTTTGATCTTCCACACATCTTCTCTTCTTGTAATGTACCTGCCATACTCTGCTGAAGCCATCCTCTGCTGAAGCCATCCATGCCCAAGCTCTGCACTGCACATCAGAGAGATCTTGCATGTAAAAAATCACTGACACTAGCAATCATTGTGTATTATATATTTGCATCCACATGTAACCTTAAAATTTCCTGTTTTGCAGTAACTTTATAAACAATATTTTTCTGTTTTAGTGGCAATAGTCACAGCATTTCCTGGTTTTAGCCTGATGCAGTCCAACCTGATTTCAAGGGCGTTACTTCTAGTTTGTAGTCGTCAGTGCAGGCTCAAATGTGTGGCATTCAGAGAGGCCGCAGTCCTGCAAACATATTTTTTCTTCCTTTCCTCTGAGATGTCTGAGTTACCATATGCAGACGACCTCTGGTATCTGAGCTACACGGGGCAAACCTGGCAGGGCAATTAATTGTGCTGTGGAGGTTGTGGTAGAGGCAGAATTTAGCCAGGAACAGTTAGCTTTATCCCTATAGGTGTGTATCCATCTGTCCACCCGTGCTTTAGCCATATATGCACTTTATCATATCTGCTTGTCACTATGTAATCGTATTAACACCACTTCCCATAAACTGTAGACCGGCACTGAGATATGTTCACAAGTCTTTTTCTATACTCCTATAAAAGTGCTTTTTAACAGCTTATGAACATTGTTTTTAAGCCAAAAGAACGTTTCCAAGCCATTCACATGTGCAAGAAGTGCTTTTATTTTT
Source organism: Fregata magnificens (assembly GCA_013389945.1). Taxonomy (NCBI): domain Eukaryota; kingdom Metazoa; phylum Chordata; class Aves; order Suliformes; family Fregatidae; genus Fregata; species Fregata magnificens. The sequence continues at coordinate 35,973 of WAAD01036687.1, read as the reverse complement.
GCCTTAAGTGAAAGCCATCAAGGTCCGTAAAAAGCTGAGCGGAAAATAGTGCTCTACCTCACAGCAGGCAGGAAAACCAGCTGGTGATCACGGCTCGAAGGTCCCACAGTTAATAATCTTGCAGGCTACCGTAGGCCTTTCGTTATATGTAGGTATGGCTTCCAGACTCTGGAGGACCTCCGTGCCCTCGATCAGTTGCCTACGGGAGGGAGAAAGTGCACATATGATCCATCTCTGTCCAGAGCCAGCTCTGCAGCCTCTGGCTTATATGGGGCCATAACAAACCCAGGCACCAGTTTCCTACTGACAGGCTGCACCCGCTCTGCTCTTTAAAAAGTTGTTCTTCGCAATGGAGTTGCAAATGCCATCAGTTCTTGATTAAGTAGCCTCTAGTTGGCATTTTAGGAGAGTTGAAAATACTATGGCTTTATGCAGCTACAATTATGTAAAGAAATAAGCATTGTACCATGTACCCCAGCTATAAATGGCCGTTACTTTTGAGGAGAAAGAAGTCAAGAGACACGCTGTCAGAAGTGACTGTATTAGAAGTGACTCCCTGAGAAATATCTTCCGTTTCCTTCCTTCACAGCGCCAATCTGAATGCTGAAAACAGTCCATCATTTTGCAGTCTTTATGATTTTCAGCCTGTCCTGCTCCCACGCTGTGGGAGCACGAGCTGGGCCTCCTGCAGGCACCAGCATGGCAATGGATGCCAGCAGCGCTCTGAAAAGCTTCATACCGTATCCCATCCCATCCCACCCCACCCCATCCCATCCAGCACAGTGGTACCAAGCAAGGAGGACATTGCAGGCAGCCCTTGCCCAAGCAGGGACATCAGAAGGACTGAGCCAGCGCAGGAAAGTGCCTGGCTGTCCTCATGGTATGCTGTTGCTGCTTTTTGCTCCCTCAGGATTAAAATCCCACTCAGATTTAAGAGGGCCTGGCTATAAGACTGTGGATCCTGCACCTTTTAGATTACACAGTCAATGGCAAGACAGAAACTTGAGGTGAATGCCGCTGGTTATAAATACATCCAGCCAGCAATTGCTTTTGGTTTGTTCTCTGTAGGTTAAAAGGTTATGCTTTTCACTTCCTTTAAAAATGCTGTCTTTCTCCCTGATGTGGTTACATGAAAACTGCACTGTGAATTTCTCTCTTTATGGTAATACATACATATTTTGCCCTCTCACATCAAGCAAACTGCTCAAAGCAATAATCTTCCTTATTACATTCCTGAAAAGCTAAAAATCTTAGCAGGGCCAGCCCTATACATTGACATACTGAGAACAAACTCTCAGCACGCTTTCACTAAGATAATTTCTTTCAGCTTGTGAGGGCAGAGAAGAGCCCAGAGGCTTTGCTCAACACCCCCCTGGCTGACGCCGAGCTGTGCAGGCAGGGATTCGTCCTGGAGAGGCCCCGGCAGCTGCCTTAGCTTTGCCACAGGGTTTTCCAGCTTGAGCAAGCCACGCCAGTGCAAAGAAAGGGAGGGATGTGTGTCAAATCTGACTTGTCCATCCTCCCCCTGGCAAGAGGCGTCTGCGTTGCAGCTGCCGTAGGGATTTCATGGAAGCTTCCTCCCAGGCAGCAATGTCCTGCAGGGCCAGGGCGACTTCCCATGCACTGCAGTGGCAGCAAGCTTGTGCGTACCTACCCGAAAGCCACATATTTTTTGTCCAGGTAGGGAGCTGGCTGGAGGGTGATGTAGAACTGCGAGCCGTTGCTGTGGCGGCCCTTGTTGGCCATCCCGAGGACCCCTCTTCCCTTGTGACGGATGGAGAAGCTTTCATCTGGGGAAAGAGTTTGGGGATGAAAGGCTGCAGTTGTGTTGCTCCCTTTGCTGCTATTCACCATACAGCTCCCTTTTGCCAGCTCCCACAAGCTCCCCTTTTCTTCTTCCCCGCTCTCCCTTTCCCTTCTCCTTTTCCTCCAAAGGTCTCATGAAGTCTCATGCAAGCGAAGCCTGGTTTGGATCAACGTCCTTCCTAGAAAGAGCTTCCCATTACTTCCTAGTGCTTAAGCCAGAAGAAGCAGCTAATGAAAAATATTCATGAAAAAGCACTCTAGGTATTTCTGAATGTCAGAGCCACAGCAACGATGCCTCCGGCTCCCTGTTATTGGTCTGTAATGCCTCTCGCCAGAGGAGCTCAGGGCACTTAGTGCAGCATTTCCCTGTGGCTATTTGGGATTATTCCCACTGTATGGATGAAGAAGGCGGGAGGCAGAGTGGGTGCTCCAAGCATGCCCCGTGAGCAGAGACAGGGCTGTGAGGGCAGGACTAGGGTGGGATGCCTGTCCGCTCCCGGTGCTCGGTGACTCGCAATAGAGGGCTTCTTTAGCCAAATAAAATGACAGAGCTGAATAAATGGAGAGCAGATATTTAGTTAAGGAGGTCAGGGTGCCCCCAGAGTAGAAGCTTTATTGAGCAGTTGGGGCAAGGAGAGGAGGCAGGTGATGGGAGACGCAAGGCAAGAGCAAGTGAGAGCTGTGAGGAGGTAAAGAAGATCCTCCATGCCGGCTGAGGAGAGACTAGTTAGGGAGAGAAGAAACAGCTCTCAAGAGGGATGACTGGGGAAGAAGAGGCATAAGGCATGCTTGGGTTTGGGGGATGACGGCAAGGACTTGATTCCTTCCCCTCCATGGAAGGGTGCCCGGCTACAAGGTGGGGAGCAGGGGGTGCACTAATCCTAGCCTCCTCCGTTACCTGTCTCCAACCTGGCCACACTGAGCGGTCAAGAGCCCCTCGAGTTCTCAACAAGCTTGAAGGAAACTGTAGAAATGTTTAGATTTTCTTGTTCTCTCTTTTTTTTTTTTTTTAAATTCTTTTTACCCTGTTTGAGTGCCCTTCTCAGAAACTGATTCATAAAAACGGTAATTAAATTTTAACTGAACAGTTACTCCCTGACCACTGCTTTGCGGTTTGCAAAGTGACTTCAGCAGACTAATTTTGGAGTAGGATGCTTTGTTCTATGACATGACGCTCCAGTTCGAGTGATTCTCTGTAATTACCTCAGTCCTTTCAGCTCATTACAGTAAAATGCGGTTGTGTCCCATTAATTTCAGCAGACGTTGCAGTGCCCAGACACGTGCCAAGCACGGCGTCTCCCAGAACATTACCGGCTGACAGAGGCATCTCTCACCCTTTTCAGATATCGAAGATATTTGTCCTATGCCCTCAGTGTAAAATAATTTGGCAGGAAGTACTGGGAAAGCAATCTAAGCCTTAAAATAGAAAGGCATACCCAAGGGAACACCTTTCTCAAGGATGAAAAACAATATTTAATTAAAAAGGAGGAGGCGAAGAATTAGCAGTCCTCTCCTTTAATGCATCAATATGTGGAGTATGTGCAATATGGGTAATAAAACTCTTCCAGGGACACTTGCAAGGTTGACAGATTCCAAATTAAATCCACCTTAAAATTACTTAAGCGATTTTTGACGCATTGTCACCTTCCCACATGACATGGTAGCTTCTTTCCTGGGTAGCACAGGGAAAACACAGGCTTTGCCCGGAGGAGGATGGAGCCGGGAGCAAAATGCTGCGTGCTGGGCTGGGGCTTCGTGCCGCAGCCTGGGCAGCGCACATGGGGCCATAGCTCTCCTGTATGCAGAGGTGCCTACGCACGCTCAAACTCATTTTCCTCCATGGACGATTTCTACCTGAACAGAAAGTGCAAAGGGTGCAAGATGTGCGCTAGCACAAATCTATTGGGTAGCATTGCTGGAAAAGAGGATTCACAAATGTTTAAATCCTTGGTGACATCCGCCTTGCAAACAATTTAACAGCCAGTCCTAGCTTTTTCCAATACCAGCTTATATTCTTTCTGAGATGTGCATGTCCTGAGGGTCTAGGCTTGCTGCTATTTCAGGAGCTCCAGCATCAAAGAAGTGACTTTTGCTCCTTCCTGCCCACTCTAGGCAGCCCGTAGCATTTACTGCTTAAATCCTGCACTCTAGGCTTCCACTTCCAGCAGCTTTCCTGCCCGCCAGTGCTGCAACTCGGCCGGGCAGAGTGGGCTAGCGACCCGCCTCCAGCCGGGTTTTGCTCCATCCGTCCCGGGGCCTCGAGGTGAGACCGGCTTCTCCTTGTGAGCAGGCTCTTCAGCATCTTGGGAAAGAAAGTTTTCAGCTACACTTGGCATTTCTGATCTGTCTGTTGGCTGCTGCCCAGCCTGCTCGAATGTCACATCGTCTGCACCATTGGCAGTGGGAAAACTTTTATATAAGGGAACATAAATCAGTTTCAAAAGTGCTTTAACTGTCATAAAACATCTTTATGGGTAGCATTTAATCTAAACAGAAGATCCCAAATGTCTACGCCAATTATATGGGTTGTTTTTCTTAAATATTGCAAGTTATAATGTTCTCTTTTCTTTACACTTTATTACTTTGTACCAGTATGGGGGAACATATTTGTTAAACCTAGCTCGTGTTTGTCATTTCTCGACTTTCCCGGTTTTATGTGAGACTGAGAAGTAGCTCCCCTTACATCAGCAGAGTCACGTAGCTGCTGGCAGCGATGCATGCCTGCGGTGTCCCCAAGCCTGAAAAGCTGCCTGGGGTCCAGGAAATCTGGAGTTAAAGCTGACTTACTTCCATTACTTTAAATGCATTTAAACAAGTGGTATTGGGTGCCTGGAAATCTGTAGCTAATCCACTTCTACATTTCTAAGGTCTGATCCACGAGGTGAGTATTTGCAGTTTGAAGCAGGAGAGTGGGTGACTATCAGCCCTCATTTAGGCAGGGAGAAGGGGCTGGTGGAGCTGAGCATCAGGTGGGGGACATCAGAGGAGGAGGCCAAAGTTACAGATCAAAAAGTGACCTTGCTAAAGCAGTCTGCTCATGCTAAGGCAAGCAGATAATAATTCTGACTGAAAAGCAAACCGTTTTGCTTTCGGGGGATGAAAAGAAATTTCTAGGTTATTTTGTGAATAAGATCAGGTAAACAACTTGATTTTTGTGGAAATTTGGCATTTGCGCAGTAAGATAGCTGAGGAACCATACCTTCAAAGGTGGGACCATAAATTGATTCTCCTCCATCTCCCTTTCCAGTTATGATGTCTGCAGGGTAGATAAAAGCAACCATCAGAGACCAGCTTTATCACAGGCGTTATTGGGGGTTGTCAGCGAGCAGCTCAGCCGAGGTCAGAGCTGTGGGTTGCGCATCAGCCCGGGGGAACAACTGCATCCATCTCTGTGTTTTACTACTGAAATGTTATCAGGCCTTTGGGAAGAGCTCTGCTTCCATCCCAAGAGACGATCTCTCTATGGAGAGCTATTTCACGTGGCACATTTAATCGCTGCCCTCCTGAGAAGGTCCAGCATCTCCTGCTGGGAGAGCTCCTGTGGTGGTGGCAGCCAGCCGAGGAAGGGGCACCCTGGAGAAGGACGCCTGTTGGAAGGAGTAGGGTTAGAAGGAAGGATGAAAATGCAGCTGTGGTATTATGGTGAGTTAAGACCACTAACTTGTCTAAGAGATTTGATGAGAGAAATTCCTATTCAACCAGATTTCTGATGAGTAAGACACTAAAGAAAGCTGATGCATCTACTTTTTAAATTTTTTTTTGAAGAAGTCTGGTTTTATTACTTTAGTTAGACATTGTCTTATACCAGTCAGGTTACGGTTAGTCCTTTACAGTAGCAAGCTTGTAATTTTAGGTTGCTTTTATGGACTACATAGATATCTGCGTAGTTATTCATGAAAAGTAGGAGGTGAAATGGATTTAAGCACTCACATTTGGAACCAGGCAAACACAGGTAGGTAAGATGTATGATAGACCAAAAGGGAATCACAAAGGAAATGCCTTCTGATACCCCTAACTATCTTCACTTCCCTGGGGATGTCAGTCAGGCAAGCTGCATGACCCATCGTTCGTGGTGCCTTTCTCCTCGCTCCAAGCATAGCACTGGTGTTCAGACACTTGGCTAAATCCCTCCGTAAGTTAATGTCTCTATAAAACAAGTAATATATTTTCCTATGGATATTCTTAGTGGTTTCATGTTTCCAATTAGTCTCCTAATTACTTATCAAAGGACTTCATGGAAAAGACTTTTAATGTTTTCAATTAGTTTCCTAAATTCTTTTGAAAAGGTCTTGGATAATCAAAAGAACAAATTATCTGACCTTTTCCTATGTTTAGAAAGTGAGATGGCTAAAAGAGAAAATGTTTTCTGGTTTTTACATCTACATTAATGAAGAGATTAGCTTTGTCCTGGAGTTCAGTTATGTCTCTGTGGATGAAGACTGTTATTCATGCAGATCACCCCCCCGCCCTTGTGCTGTAACTCGGTTTTACTCAGGACACCTGGAAACGCACCTCCTCCTTGGATCCACCCGTTTTTCACGAGGCGATGAAAAAGGGAGTTTTTGTAGGTGAGCTCTCGGCCATCGCGGGGAGACTTTGCTCCTCCGGTGCACAGGGCACGGAAATTCTCACAGGTCCTGGGACATGCGTCCGAAAAGAGCTGCAAAAGCGAGAAGAAAAAAACATGTGTGAAATTCATAGCTGACAATGTGTGAAATTCCTAGTTGACATCCACTGGCCAGATTTCTGTCCCCCCTCCTTCAGCAGGTGAAACCACCGTGCTGGGTGGACTTGTTCCTTGCTTTTGCTTTTCTCGTCTGTAACGTACCTCAAAGAGCAGCCTCCCGACGGGCTGTTCCTCAATGGCTATATCCAGGTACACAAACACGTGCTGTTTAAAGCAGAAAAACAAGTGCAGTGAGGGAAAGGCCAGCTCTCTGTGCTGCACTCGCTTCCTAACGCAGGCCAGGGTACAGCTGGCCAGCACGAATGGTCTCAGAAAATGTCCGTGGGATTGTCAATGAACAACAGCGTTCCTACTATTTTGTTTAAATAAAAAAGTACAGGATGTTTCACTTCATTCTGGGCAGAAATAATCCTAACAGTGTGTTAAAGCCAACTACTGGGCAGGGCCTGCTTCTTCCTCTTCCATTTATTTACATGCCTGTTGCAGCCCATACAATACGGGCAGGAATAAATGAACCGCAGGAATACTGGCCACCCTGCCAAAATGGCCATTTCTCACTCTTCCCAGCCAGCCTCAAATCTGCAGGCCATCAATGCGGTATCTCCTACGTCACTCATTTTAGTACAACGTTTTATTTTTCTTTGCTCTCAATGCCGTGTTGGCGCCAGCCACATCATACCTCACCATACCATGGCATTTCAGGGGGTCTTGGCTGGGAAAGGAGAGGTTTGGCAGTTGGGCTTTTGGTACCCAAGAATAAGGGCACCCAAGAATTTTGGTACCCAAGGGCTGGGTGGTTTGGGATTTTGGAGCAGCACAGTTGCAGCATGGTCAGCAATGTGCTTTTGTCGGACTGTTCAGCTCTGAAGCAGTTGACACATCTCGGGCATCTGGGGTAGTGTTTGCTCCTTCCTGGCTGCCAAGAGGTGCAGAGGCTCTGCCATCCTCATCCTTGCAGGGGATGCTCCCTGCTGGCCTCTCCATCCTCAGCTCTGGCCCTGCCATTGCAGGGCAGAAACCAAGAAACTGCCACCACTGTGCTTGCTCTCCTTCCTCCTCATGGTATCTGCCCTTTCATCTAACCTCTCCAGCCACTTACAGACCTTGTACTCTTCTCATAAAACAGTGCTACTTGCCTGGCTGTTTTTCAGATATTTGGTGTAGAAATCCTCAGCAATCGCTTGGTAAAGTGCCTCGGGCTTAAAGTCGCGATAGTTGCACTCACGGTAAGACCACTTGAGCAGCTCCTTCTCGTCCCCCAGCAGCTGGCCACCAACGAAGCACATCACTGGGGAGGCATATGCCCACACCTCACCTCTCAGTTCCTGCATTTCAGAGGGACAACATAAAGTCTCCAGGGATTGTTTACACCTTTAGTGAAGAAAGAGTAATAATCCACCACGCCTGTGATATTTTTATGCCTTTCCTACTTTTCAAACCACAAATCCCACCAATGGGAAGGGATCGGGCAGCAGCTTTTGGTGAGGTGTGCTGATGTTGCATGCAGTTACATGCCCTAAAGGTCTGGATCCTACTGCTACGGGACATTATCGTGAGGACAGTCACCTGGGTGTCGCTTTAGGGGCAGCTCGGACTGAACAGGAAATGCACCCAGAGAGCCCCATCCTGCCCCGAGGGTCTCTGAGGACACTAAATAAAGCGGAGTGGAAAAGCCCACTTCTGAAATCTGGGGATGGTACTGAGCTGCGAGACGCTGCAGCCCCGGGGAGAGGACTCGTGTCCAAAACAACCTGAGGAAAAGAGAGTTACCTTCTTTTTCTCCTGTAAATATTCATGCCATGCAAAGTCTACTAAAGGCTGTATTACAGGATCTGCAAACTTGCTTGGAAACTTCAGCTTCAGAGCCTAGATTTTCAAGGTAAGGAAAAAAAATTGCTTACAAGCAGTTTAATACCCCCCCATCCCATCCTATCACAGCTTGTATTTCCCTCAGGAACTACAACCTAAGCCACGTTCTAATCCAGTTATTGCACTGCACCGCTCATGCCTCTGGCATAATTCCCGACACTTGCAGAGAAATACATGCAAATCGTTCTAAATCCCTGTTTGCAGAGGTAGTGGGTGTCTTGTTTTTCTATGAAGGGCTGCTTCACAAATATTATTGAAGTATACTGGCGCTCCCCCCCGCTCCCACATGAGATGGATTTAAGCAGTGAGATATTCAGAGATGTCTCTGAGCATCACCGCTGCATTTTTGCATGCATTTTGCAGGCATGGGGAGTTGCAGTCTTCTACTGTCCCAGGAGATTGGGCCCAGGGCCTTAGGGCAAGCAAGTGGCTCGGTGAAAGCCACAAGGTGAACGTTTCCAGTCCCTGTTGCTTGTACCATTGCCTCAGGAGCACACTGATATTTAGAAATGGGACATTCCTGACTGTGGATTTAGGCTCATCTCTATGTGGGCTGTACACAAGTGCCACAAGCTGGGGCTTAAAGCCAGCCCAGCTGGCCTTAAAAAGAATAAAGCAAAGAAGTGATTTTCTATTCAGCTCCCAGTCACTGTTGCTATCGTTGGGACAATGGCTGGAAAAAAAAAAGGAGAAAAGCCAAGAGGCACACACCCCCTGCAGCTATCAGGTTGGCTTCTCCTTAGGGCTGCTGATAGATGGCAGAGCTTTGTCAGCTGTAAATAATGCTGGGGAACAAGCCTGGCAGATAAACTCTTATGGGCAGGGAGGGCATAAAGGTCAGCTTTGTGCACCCCACAGTGGGCTGCGTGCTGTGCATCTGCTGCATGGCTGAGCTTCTCACGAAAAGTCTGCGAAACCCCGTGAGGTTTGCAGCTCTTTTCTTTCTCATCCGCACAAAAAGAGCTGCATTAAGGGAGTTGTCATAAGCTGCCGAGCAAGTCAGGCAGAGCTGCGATGTGCATGACATCTTATACAGCACTGTACAGCTGTAAAATTTCTTGGAGGTGTAGGAACAAGGAGGCAAGGATGCTGCAACGGAGACCCCCCGCCCCAAGCAGCGCCAAGCCGGGAGCCCGTAGAGCCTCAGTGCCTGTGCCTGCGCTTGGCAGTGCCAAAGAAGAGCAGAAACCAAAAAACTGGAATGTTTTCCTCCTAAGAGCCGCCACCGGGTGCAGGCATACCTCTGCTTATTTACTTCCCAGCCCGCACCGCTCCCTGTGGCTCCCAACCCAGCCCCGGCGTTGAAGCCCAGGGGTTACCTCTGCCACACACTTGGCCACGTGGAAAGCAGGGTTCCGGAGCAGCCCCACCACCGTCAGTGCCACCGCTGCCTGCCGCGGGCCCATGGTGCCCTGGCCACCACCAGTCCGAGTCTATCAACAGAGCCCGGCTCCACGGCAACGCCGGACACCACCACCACCACCGCCCCCGCATTTCTAAGCACTTCCCAAGCCTAACGTAAGCGGGTTTCAACCCTGTGGGAGGGTGGGAAATGCTCTGATTTCTGTTTTCCCCTGAAGGAAGGAAGGAAAACCAGTTTAGAGGGAAGTGTGTGGCAGAGCAGAGGACTGAAGCCAGCTCTTTCCAGAGCTTAAGACAGATGCTGTCGGTACGGGATCATTATCTTGTTGCTAACGGTGGCTAATAGTAGATGCCCAGCAAAAAGTGGTAAGAATAAGCAAACAGGACAGCAGTGCTTCCCCGTTACTCTCCCAGCCTCCGGTGAGCCTCTGCTCAAGGATTTCCCGGTATCTTTGTGTTTAATTCCCCTTGGTGGCTCTTTTTCATGTGAATTTCTTTGCTTTTCAGACAAATGTAAAAATCCAGCACCCACAAAATCCCATGGCAACGAGATTTACAGCTTAATTACACCCTGTGTAAAGTGTGCATCTCCTTTTGATGCAGAAATTCCTACCCGCAGCTGTATTCGCTGGGCACTGCTGAGCTGGGCACATCATTCCCGCCGGCAGCCCGGGCAGAGCGGTATGGGGCATGGACGGAGCGGTTCCAGAGGGGTCGCGGCTCCCGCAGCAAAGCTTTGTGCCACCGCGGCAGCTTTGCTCTCTTTCCGCTAATGCAGCACGTGCAAGAGTGGTTTTGTGGTTCAGCTGTAGGTTCAGCACAGGCTTCTGTCAGCACGGCTGGGTCAGGTCTCTTTTAATCTCTGAGCAACGTGAATTTTAGGAGACACTGGTGTTAGAAGTGACAAAACTGAATTGTGTGTCATGTCAAAAATTTGCCTAATTTTTCATGACATCACGGAGCAACGCAACAATTGTCACATCCCCAGGAAAAATACATCTTTAGCATGTCAAAATCCTATTGCAGATGAGACAGTTGTGATTTTCCTGCGAAAAATATGTTCTGCAGAACAAACCTATGTTAAATACAATAAAAATTGTATTAATTTCTCATCTTAATAACAACGTGCACTTTTTTTTTTTTTGCAATTGTATATCTAAATGGCTTTATAAAGTGCTAAATTTGTACATAACCACAGAGTCGGAACCAAAAAGCCTATAGCCTCTGAGCTAGATGTTTCTGAACTACCCATGCCTGTAAAAAATTCACATGGAGAAAGAAATCACAGGTTGCAGAAGGGCTCCCCCATGTAGCCCTGAAGTATCTCTGGTCTGTGTGTGGCCCAGTGATATTTTCTTACAGCGGCTCATTAGGGCAACACTTTTGCAACTATTTTGCTGGGATTTGCAGCAACCTTGGATTTCAAGAGCTCCACCCTTGCATTATCAAAGACTGCAAAGACAATCAGGTGCTGAAGGTTTAGCTACCACAGCTGCTCCCTTGCCTGAAAGACCTGTGCACAAGATGTTGTCATTTCATGTTATGATTTTGTCCTGCTGAAAAAAAAAAAAAGAAAATTGAGGCAGATGAAACAGTTTGGACAATGGGACATATTAAAATCCTATGGTAGACAAGGCAGTTTCAATTTACATACAGGTACCGGGTGGCAGCAGACAAGCCGAGGCGTGACTGTAGCTAACCGCAGCAAGCAGCACGTGCAACTGCAGCTCCATTTCGTAGGCTGTGACTGAGCGATGCAAAGGAAAGCCCTTTCCCCCTTCCCCCTGAGGGCCTGCACGACGGCTGCCGGAGCCTCTGCAGGCTGTGACAAACAGAACCTAATTTTAGTAGCCAGACCATATGGCTTCTGCTATAGCCAAAAAAGTCTACAGCAGCCTTATATAAATTCAAGAAGAGAAGCAGCATACCCAGAGTCAAATACAAAATCAGTAACACTTCAGAAAATATTCTCTTTGCTACCTATTTTTCTCTACATCCATATTTTTAGCTTGATACAGATTAATACAACTGAAGTTTTGGCCTTTTAAAATGCCTCTTTCCTCCTTTTTGTACTACAAAACATACGTATTAAAACTAGAACAATCCAATGCATATTATTTTCAAAAAACCAGATTGATATGTGCGTTTGCTAAGGGTGCTTAAATTTACACACAAATTCTGTTCCTGAAATTTAATTCTGCACATACCTATGACTGGCTCCTGTTATTCCTTTTTCTTTTAAAAAAAAAAAAATTAGCTGAGTTTTTTTTAGCAATAATTTCTAGGCATGGAAATTCCTACTGTCATTGTGGGCAAGAAAGGGAATTAACTATAAACATGCTGCTGATAGTCAACTAATAGACAAAGTCAAGAAGAAAAGCAACAATTAGCCAAACAAGCATAATATTATTAGCTGTACAGAAAAGCAACAATTAGCCAAACAAGCTTAAGATTATTAGCCAACAGGCTAGTAATATCACTAGCTGTACAGGACTGTTTTCTGCAAATTTATGATGGGCTTTCTTAAAAAAAAAGAGCAAGCCAAGAGCCACCGATTACTTGCTGTCTCTATCCATTCTGGCTTTTATTTCTCCCCTTCTCTTTGCATCACTTTGTAATTCAGGTACATTAAAATCTATTCAACAGGTTGCCAATTATCAAAATAATATATATTAAAATCTTAAACTGGATGATTATTATTCATTTCAGCCTCTTTCTGCTACCTGTTTATGACAATATGATGTTGTTCTGCAAGCTTATTCATATTTCTGAGATGAGCATAAACGTTTTGCTGGTGTTAAGAGTTACACGGGAGTTTGCCGGTACCGCTGTGCTCCGCCAGCTGCGCCAGATGTGTCGTGCTGCATTCGGTTTGGAGAGAGCGAATGCCATGAAGAAAAGTATGGAAAGCACAAGAAGTTGTACAGCACATTTAAGCAATGATACTGAAACCCTTTCAAAGGCCAGGGAACTAACGTTCTTGGAACATTAGCTTTGAAATGTGTACACGTGCCCTGACACGAGACCCAAGAGTTTTGCTTCTGCGGGATCGTGATCGTCAGAGGGCTTCCTCGCTCCAAACCTCTCCACCTGCTGCGGCTGTGGCCATTTCAGTTCCTTTCAGTCCAAGACAGCATCTGAAAGAGACTAAGAAAGAGAACAGGAAGGCAGATTGGATTAATTAAATAAACCCAACATTTGAGAGAGAGCCCCCGTGTGAAGATACTCTGGCAGGAGAGCTGATAGGGGTCACCCAGTGACATTTTTGTGAAGGGCGAATCAAATGACTACAGCATCACCCTGCTGAAAGCTGCGCAAAGAATAATGCCATGCTTGCTGAAGACACAAATGCCAAATAACTTCACACCAAACACCTGGAGAGGAAAGCTTGCACAGCCTACCTGCTAAAGCTGCTGAACTACAACAGCGTGCTGTGATGACTTGGGGGAGGGCCACCACTGCTGTTTCACTCCAGGTCCTTGGGCTGCCACAAGTCCTTTCTGACAGATGCTATGCAGCTGTTAGATCTCCCAGCAGTCGAAGCAAACAACACAGGAGACTTCAAAAAAGGTCTTCCTACTGCCAGGGAACAAAGGACAGATTCAGCTCCAGAAAGAAGGAAGACCTCCATAAACTTAGTCTTCCAGGTGGAAGGCAGAAACTGACATCACTTGATCAAGAAATTTAAAGCAAAGCCGAAGGGATAACCTGATTTTGAACATGGCAATGTACTAATGGCACTGTCCACAACAACCTGAAGTTCTCCAGGTGACTGCTGTAATAGCCACGAGGCATGCTGCCTCCAAGGGCTAGGAGGGTCCAGCGGTTTGAAGGGAAGACCCATGAACACATCGAGAATCGGTCCCCTTCAGGAATGCGCAGACAGTGAGCTACAATTGCGGTTGTTAGAAAAACTTGCAGGACAGAGGGTGGGGAGTTGCTAACTAAGGCAAAGCTCTGCATCCTGCTATTCCAAAGATCCATTCAATAAGGTAGGATTAAAATATTAGCCAGAAATGAGCAGTAAGCATACTACAGTGAGATGCCGGTTCACCTAGAATATGCTTGGATAGTTTCTTCCCTTCAGAATTGCTTGGGCCAGAGATGAACAGCAGTCCATCTGTTGTAGAAAATCATTCGTTGTTCACCATGTTTTATGGAGGATCTGAAAAGGGATGGAGCGTGTAGGACTGTCGTAGCTCACAGGACTGCAGGTCTGCAAGAAGCAGACTCTTTAATGCCTCTAATGAATAAATAAATAAATAAATAAACCCAAACGAATAAAAGAGGTCCTGAAACCATAGCTATGGCAAATACAGCATTGCTAGTTCCTTCTCCACTCTTAAAGAGAACCTGCAATAGCAGTAGGATTGGGAAAAAGCCTGCACGGATGGACTTCTGACCATGGGAAGATACGCATATCCAGGAAGCACCCCTGCCTGGACTCTGGGGCACACCTGCTTTGCAAACCGGTCTCCTCCCAGCCGCTCCCAAGTCGGACTCAGCTTCTCCTGGATGTGGACACTTACGCAGTCAGTGAGACAGCCTGCTGCAGAGATGGAAGATGTGGGGAGACAGAAAATGTACCAGGCTGCTATGCTCACATGGGCATTGGGTCAATGATTAAGAACGAATCCCACGCTAGCTTTCATTTAAGGTGAAGTGGGAAAAGACTTAGAAAAAAAAAAGTCCCAGCACACTGGGATAGGACATCCTAGTGTGCATACATAGACATCCTATATAGCACACATGGTGGGATGGCTCGCACAAGTGGAGTGCTGCAATGGATGGCTGTAAACTCTTCAGAAGGGATAGGCAAGGAAGGAGGCAAGGAAGAATAGGCCAAGGCAAGGCGGTGGGGTAGCCCTGTATGTTAGGGAGTGTTTTGACTGTCTAGGGCTTAATGATGGTGACAATAGCGTTGAGTGTTTATGGGTAAGAATCAGGGGGAAGGCCAACAAGGCGGATATCATGGTGGGAGTCTGTTATAGACCACCCAACCAGGATGAAGAGGCTGACAAAATACTCTATAAGCAGCTGGGAGAAGTCTCACAATTACTAGCCCTTATTCTCGTGGGTGTGGAATGGAGTTAAATCCAGTGGGCGACCGGTCACAAGTGGCGTTCCCCAGGGCTCAGTTTTGGGGCCAGTTCTATTTAATAACTTTATCAATGGTCTGGACAAGGGTATTGAGTACACCCTCAGCAAGTTTGCAGATTACACCAAGTTGGGCAGGAGTGTTGATCTGCTTGAGGATAGGAAGGCTCTGCAGAGGGGTCTGGATAGGCTGGATTGATGGGCTGAGGTCAGTTGTATGAGGTTGAACAAGGCCAAGCACCAGGTCCTGCACTTTGGTCACAACAACCCCATGCAACAGTACAGGCTTGGGGAAGAGTGGCTGGAAGGCTGCCCTGCGGAAAAGGACCTGGGAGTGCTGGTCAACAGCTGGCTAAACATGAGCCAGCAGCATGCCCAGGTGGCCAAGAAGGCCAATAGCATCCTGGCTTGTATCAGGAATAGTGTGGCCAGGAGGAGTAGGGAAGTGATCGTGCCCCTGTACTCGGCACTGGTGAGGCCGCACCTCGAGTGCTGTGTTCAGTGTTGGGCCCCTCAGTACAAGAAGGACACTGAGGTGCTGGAGCGTGTCCAGAGAAGGGCAACGAAGCTGGTGAAGGGTCTAGAGTACAAGTCCTATGAGGAGCGGCTGAGGGAACTGGGGCTGTTTAGCCTGGAGAAAAGGAGGCTGAGGGGAGACCTTATCACTCTCTACAACTACCTGAAGGGAGGTTGTAGTGAGGTGGGTGTTGGTCTCTTCTCCCAAGTAACAAGCAATAGGATGAGAGGAAATGGCCTCAAGTTGCACCAGGGGGGGTTTAGAATGGATATTAGGAAAAATTTCTTCACCAAAAGGGGTGTCAAGCATTGGAACAGGCTGCCCAGGGAAGTGGTTGAGTCACCATCCCTGGAGGTATTTAAAAGACCTGTAGATGTGGTGCTTAGGGACATGGTTTAGTGGTGGACTTGGCAGTGCTAGGTTTATGGTTGGACTCGATTATCTTGAAGGTCTTTTCCAACCTAAACGATTCTATGATTCTAGGATAGGTCTTAGCAAACACCAACCATGAACTTGATCATGATGACTAACCAGCTAAGATAATAAAACAAGCGTTTTACAAACAAAGAGATGCAAGCAAAACTCTTTACTGAATGACTGGCAAGATCGATGCCAGGCTCAACACCCCTAACTTAACCTGTGAATAAGCATTCAGTTTGAAAGAGTTCATGGTGAAGCAGTCATCTCCTCTTTCACTTAGACACTAGGAGGTAATTGCTGTAAAACCCCTAGTAGTGCTTTTTTAGTCCCTCTGAGCAGAAGAGAGAGCATAAAACAAATATAAAAAAAACCCCCAACCATGCAAAGTAACACATGCTAGGATGAACCTCCTTCTACTGGCAGGATAATTTGAAATCATCCGATATTCATCTATCAAAAACGAGATGCTGGACTGCAAGGCCCACCAGTCTAATCCACACTGCCAGTGCCTCAGCTTCCATGCATGGAACAGCAAACTCTCTTGTACTTTAGAGTGCCGAGGTCAAGAAATGCTATTTACGGCTAAACCATGAATATAATTGGCAAGCAGGTAAGTGTACAGACAATAGTCAAATACATGCTTAACGCAGCATGTTTGCTCTACCCCTCAGGAATCTGTTTCAACTTTCGCCTGGAGAATCAGCCAAAGCCTTCAGAAAAAAGCCAAATTTTCATAAACTTGCATTTGGAAAAAGAATAGTAAAATCCTTTTAGAGTTCAACTACACAGGATAACTTACAAATGGAGTAGAAGAAATACACAATGGTGTTAATTGCTCACAAAAATGGATCTTTCTGTAGTCTACTTATTTTCCTGCTTTTATGTCTAAAATCCTAATCTCATTTTAACATAGTAAGCAGTGAGATGGATTTGCTAAGATTACTCTATGTGAGAAAATGAGAAGTTAAGGTGTTTACCAGCTAAGGAGTAAAGATATTTAGAGAGCTGCTTTAAAAGATTGTTTTTAAGGCATGCGTTTTTTTGCTATATAGTTCTTAGTGGCAGCTGGATTAAACACCAAAGCTGAAGGGGTTTCCTTTCAAATTCACAGCAATCCTAGGCTTCAGTTGCAGCCTTAAAAATGCACACACAGAAGATAGATTTATTTTCATCTTTAATGGAAATGCATTCACTATAAAGGAAGCAAATGGTGTCAAAAAGGCAACATTTGTGGTATGAGAAACCACGCGAGCTTCTCAAGTGCAAGTTACAACGTGTGCCGACAGCTTAAGCAACGCAGGGTGCAAGATGAGTCACTGCTGTGCTATTCACAGAAGCTCGTTCCTTCACTGGTAATTTGGTAGAAGAGCATCAGAAAATTCCAAACCCAAAACTTCATTCTTTTTAGTTATAGAGAAAGCATCAAGCAATGACTATGTGATAGTGGCTCAAGCACAATTGTAGCATCATGCTTAATCCTGCAAGAACTTCATAATGAACAAATCAAAGTTCAAAAAAAGAGGGAAGTGTTTAAGTTATTTTACTGGTAGTCTTAGAATTTAGCTTGCAACCAGCTTTTAATCATTTCGGGATCCCCAAGTATATGGCAGAGAAGGAACCCAGTGCAAGCTCTTGCAAACTTATGACCAGACAGTATTATGGCTGCACATTACAGTATTTTAGATAAAATCAAAGTTAGGATGAAACCTCCATAAGATTTATGCTAAATTTATACAATTAATCAGTAAGACTTTCGTAGATGTCATAACAAGCTTCACTTGTATTTTTTCATCTGTTCTTGCAGCATCAAGACTTCAAGCTTCTGAAGTACAACTGCAGAATATGCTGGTTCTTTTTGGTGGCAGAAGTATACAAACTGTGATTCCCCGTGCCGAGAGGAAAAAAACCAAAAGATGAAAAGCCTAACTACAGTTTTGCTGTGGGACATTTTTTTCTCATTGATTTACTCCCACTGCCTACCCTTTTCATGATCCGTTTATATAAAAACTGATCTAGTACTTTGACAAAATGGAGATACTTACCCAAACTCCAGCAGCACGCAGTCAGGAGCCAGCTGAGTAGTCTAGACTTGAACAAGGAATGTCATCCAGAATTTGGGCTCCCCAGAACAAGACAGAATCGACATACTGGACTGAGGGCAGCAGAAGGCTGCCAAGGTGATTAAAGAGCTGGAGCACGTGATGGAAAAGGCTGAGAGCACTGGGTTTGTTCAGGCCTTAATAGGAGAAGGCTTTGGGAGGACCTTACTGCTGTCTTCAACTACCTAATGGGAGGGTGTAGAGAAGACAGAGCCAGACACTTCTTGGAGGCATAGCGGTAGGACAAGAGGCAGTGGACACAAACAGGAACATGGAAAATTCCAATGAAATACAGGAAACATTTTTTTTCACTGCAAACATGGTCAAACAGTGGAACTGGTGACCTAGAGAGGTTGTGGATCTCCATGCCTGGAAGCGTTCAAAACTCAACCAGACAACAGCGACATGATCTAGGCACACCTCCTTTGACGAAGGTGATGGACCAGATGGCCTCTAGAAGTCCCTTCCACCTTAAATTATTCTATCGTTCTATGCACTGGGCTTTTATGCCAGTGACTCTCTGTGGGCAGTCATAGAAGCCAAGCACATACAAACATCTTTTGTTTTGCTTTTAAATGCACCTGCTAATCCCTTAATTTTTACATTTTTCATTTGTTAAAACATAAAATATCAATGTAAATCACAAGTATGACATTTTAAAACTAAAGTGATCATCGAGCACATTGCTTTAAGTACCAGTGGCATTTTTTCTGGACTTTAACACACTAGTACACTATGTGAAATGTTACCAGTAGCCAAACTTGAAAATGCAAAGCATGTACTCTGGCATGGCATTTTATTAAGATGTCAAATCTTTTGTGTTAGCAGTCAGTCAGTCATTGAAAACAATTTGTACACATCCAATCTAGTCAGTGAAAAGAGCTGTACAACTTCAACACGATGTGCCCCATTTATATAGCTCATTATGTCCTGAAGTGATTCTATTCATTGTTCAAGTCCCCACAAAAACAATTACCAGTTTTTACATATATTAAAAGTAACATTACATTCTGCTCTCAAAAGTACAAAAAAATAACACTTTAAATATACACTGGCTCCTAAGCTTAGACTGAGTCCTGTCAGGAAGAGAATTTTGCACTTCAATAGACAGTGCCTTCAACATCAAGAGCTCTTCAAAGTGCTTGGCAGGGTGTGTGAACGCTATCCCCACTTACTAGATGATGAAACTAAGGCACAGAGGTCAAATACCTTGCCCACAGTCACACTGAGAGTGAGTGGCAGAACTAACAGAGCAGAATTTGGGCTTTTCAGTTATCCAGTGTAACCACCACATCTCATTGCCACTATTCAAGTGCAATGGCTAAAGCATTTCTGAGGAGCAAAACTTGTACAGCATACAGTGAACAGAAGGGGTGATCCAGGGCCATCAAAGGCTGCAACAATTTCAACCCAAAACAAACAAATCTGGTAGTCAATAAATCAAAACGCACTTAAGGGAATGAGCACATAGAAAATTATACATTAACCTGCAGAGAGAAAGCTCATTAAATATAAGACATATGGTGTTTGTTAGCTTTGCAAAAAGTACTGGTTATCTTAAGCTTGACAGTAGTTCAGGTAATGTTGAATTCATCAGAGAAGTCGTACTTTCTGATCAGCAGACATCTTAAACGCTGTTCTTCTACCAGCAAGGTACACTTCTCTGGAGAGTCACACAGAAATGCAAATAAGGGGCCAAATATCTCCTCAGTAGGCATGGATGTGTACGAGGCACAAAAAACCACATTAATCGCTTGTGAGGTATGGACTAAGCGGTAAAGTAGTACCAATCTGGAAAAATAAAAAAAACTCTAAAATAAATAAGGTTAAGAAAACTGAAAGCCACCCATAAAAAAATCACCA
The DNA here is from genome assembly GCA_013389945.1 of Fregata magnificens. Lineage (NCBI taxonomy): Eukaryota > Metazoa > Chordata > Aves > Suliformes > Fregatidae > Fregata > Fregata magnificens. Next base: position 16,253 of record WAAD01036687.1, on the reverse strand, counting down.
AGAAATGCATCTTCAGATAGATTATGCTGCAGAAAAGCAAGTGCGATACATGTAATCACTGCCTAGGTGAGAGGCATGCTATAGCCTAGCCCTCTGATGGCAAGTAAGTGTTTCAGAAAGCCTGTCCTTGAATAGGATGCTCATGAGATGACTCATTTACTGACAGAGACTGCTGATGCGATTCAGAAACATGTACACTTTGATTCTGTTCTTCACTGATTTGATGGGCAGGAACCGTATCGTGGCTAGAGTGAGACTGTTGACTTGATTCCTGAGTCAACTGCACGTGCTGAGCTGGATGTGAAGAACCTGCTAAGTGGATTTCTTCATTTTGTCCTTGATGAGCATGGAGATGTTCAAGTGCTTCCTTGGAAAGAGTGATGACATGCATTTGCTCAGGTTGGGCAGTCTCTATTTGGTTTGCAATCATATTGATATTTTGGATTTGTTCTGCTTGCTCCTGCTGAGCTGAAAGCAACAAGTTTTGCAACTGCTGTGGTGGCTGAGCAAGCAGCGTGAGGTTAGCAGCCTGCTCTGTGGTCATATTTGGGGCATTTTCTGCAGCAACAATACTAATGCCTTGATTATGACTAGGCATGAAGTTTATATTATGTACTGCATCTGTAACCAGTAGTTGAATTTCCTGCCCTCCAGAGGTGGCAAGTTGATACTGCTGCAGCTGAAGAATGTTTCTCACTTCTGAGTTAGTGTTGGTGCTTGGAGCACCGCTGGCTTCCTGAAACTGCTTTTCCTTGCTATGAATTTTCAAATGAGACTTCAGGTTGTCCAGACGAGCAAACTGCAGACTACATTCTGGGCAGGAGAAAGGCTTTTTGCCTGTGTGCAAGATACAGTGTCTTCTCTTAGCACTGGAATCAGAGAAGGATTTTCCACATATACCACAAGAATATGGCTTTTCTCCTCTGCAAAAGAATGTATTTGATCTCATTAAAATATTCCCTTTGACAGTGCTGCTTTCTGCAACTTATTATAGAATAAAAACTTGAATTACTATTTTGTTTTGCTAAATCATAAGCATTTAAGAATAGTGACGTTAAAAATGTTCTCTATTTGACTTCACAAATTGTACTTTCATTAGTATATACTCAAGAGCTACAGAGATAATAACATAACTGCCCTCCTGTCATAATACCAGAGGTACAAATTCTATGCTGCTAGACCTTGACAAGAATGCAACAACTTACTTTGCACAACTGTAAGCACTGACCATTTAAAGAACGTTTATTAACAGTGTGGGCTTTAAAACAAAAAGAAGTGTCCAAATCCTAACTTGCTGCCTGCCTCAAAGGGACGAGAAATTTTACTGGAAACGTTTGCTTTTACATAAGGCCCACAACAGTTCTCCAATGATTTAAAATCTTACATGCCTTTATGCAATACACCACACTGACATGGGTAAAAGTTAACTAATGCTATTAAAGAGACATGATAGACTACAGGGAAACAGGACAATGCTCCGATAACCATGGCTACTGTTCTGCTGTCAAACAAAAATTCATAGTAAAGTCTTCACATAAATAACATAGCAGTAAGTACATTGTCGCTAAACAGACAGAATACACAAAAGAAGACTCTTACAATGTCTTGGCACACTAGCATTTAACAGTGCAGTACTTTCCACTACCAATTATTTCTTTAAATAGATTAAACAAAAATGTCAATCTTTAACCATCCATTCAAAATACAAACAAGCCCTGACCATTCTGTGATTGAACAAGCACTACAGACAGGTATCAGATTAAAAGTTGCACTTTTAAAGAATGTAATGAAAATTAGACATACTCTACCTGTGAATTCTAATGTGAGTCTGAAGAGAACTTTTAGCTGTAAATGATTTGCCACAAATTTCACAAGTGAAGGGCTTCTCACCTATCAAAAAGAAATTTGACATCACTTTTTATATAGCACTTCTCATCAATACATTAAAAAACATTTTATATTTTACCATACACAGTATCAAGTGTGTACTGTCAAATCCTCACGCTTCTGCCATGGGTCAGGACAGATATCTGAAATTGAATGAACTCACTAGTTAAACGAGGGTATAGTATTTTAAACGTACATCTCTGACATTTCTTCCCTTTGAAGGTAAAGAATTAGGTGATCCAAGCCCTCAGAGCAACAAAAAGACGTACCTATGATACAGATGCGGGTGTTCCACATGGAACAGACGAGTTTGAAAAAGGCTGACCCTGAACTAGTAGGCATTAATGCCAGGCTCACATGCAGCACCATGCAGATGAGTAAGCCCCTATTTCCAAACCTGAAAAGTGAATCCATTATCTTAACAAGTCATCTGGCTTCCTATAAGGCTCCATCCTAGGCCTACAATATCCTGGAAACATCAGCCAGAGAAAAATTAAATTATGGTGGGTTGAATAAATTGTGGGTTTGTTGGGGTTTTTCTACTGCATTTGGAATTCTTGTATCTAATTGAGTAGAAGCAGAGGAGCCAAACTAAATAACAAAAAGGTTCACAAGAAACAGATACTACCCAACAAAAGCAAATCCTAATTCACACCATAACATATCCTTGTTGCATTGAGCTTCTTTAAGACACCAGACATGAGAATCCGGTTCATCACTGTGGTAATTCACACGATCCAAGCACACTGAACTGGGGATGGGGCAGCAGCCAATCTCCAACGAAACTTCACATTCAGTATAGAACTGCAACACTTATCAGCTTTCATACAGCTTCAGAGGGCAGGAGCAAATTATGACAGAACAAGAAACATTTGTCAGAAGGGACCTCTCATCATCTAGTACCAGCCTCCTACTGAAAAGAGGAGTAACTTCCTAAGCAGACTGTATTCTTATGGCATTCTCCTGCCAAAGCTGAACAGTCGTATCAATGTTAACATCTGTCCCCAAACTCCTTAGAATTTTACTTCTTGCTTTTGAGATGGGACAGATCAATTGTTATTTCTGCATCATTAATGCTGGTACCTGGCCTGTCTTTTCTGGAAGCAAAATACATTGCAAGCCAGTTTCTGCTAGAACTCATCTTAATTGATCTATTTTTGCAACTTACCTTGCTACTATGCTTCCTCTTCTCATTTCCCGCTACATTTATAGAGCTCTATCAGCTTCAGATACAAAACTGTTGTGTGTGTGAACAAACACTATGTTCTCCTCAACAGAAAATGCAGTATTTATAAGTATCACAAGCTAACGCTATACTGGATACACCAAAAACTCCCAAAGGCACAAGTTCTGACCTCATCCTATGCCAGGGAATTTAATGCCATATTATTTTCACTGAGAAAGAGGAGGAAATGAATGAGATACATAACTTGATCTTGTGCATACTTCACTACCACCGTGGGCAACATACTTAAGAATAATTTTATTTGGAGAAGAAACAACTGTTTATAGCTATTTTAAAAGGAAAAAATATTTACAAGTCATCTTATGAACTTACCTTTCAAAGAAAACTATTTTAAGCAGCTTATGCCTTGTTAACACAAGATGGTAGATCAACATTTTTACCCCCGTTATCCAGCCATTCAAGTACCACCTTGCCCTCTAAATCTCTTAAAACATCCTCTGACGCACTTGCATTAAATCATCCCTCCCAGCCCATCTCCTGCCAACGTCTTATTTATTATTATTACAGAAATAATTATTTTCTGGTCAGCAGCATTTTTCATAAGCACCCATCCCTCACAGACAGCGGTGCCCAACTCATTTAGGACATACACTTTCTGTAACTATGTAGCTCACTTCAAGCCCCATACATGCTGGATGTGGCTCTCCTGATAAACTGAATTCCCAGACCAGGATTCTATCACAGAAGAGCTAGCTGGCATTTTCTGCAGCAGGCTTTATAAGAATGGGGGAAAAAAACTCTTCCTGTAATAGGCACTACTTCTGCACTGTCGTAATACAAGGTTTTTTGTGCTCCTGCATTCTTGATGTCAAATCTCTTCATTAGCGATACAGGCATCATTATGTACAAGAGCAGAAGTTCGTCCCATGGAGACAAGTGTCATTTGCCTAACATTGTTTTGTCTGTGTTACTTCAAAAAAAGAAAAAAAAAAAAAACCAAAACCACCAAACCAAAAAAACCACAACAAAATGACAGACAATATTACCTGTATGTGTTCTTAGATGTTTCTTTAACTGAGCTGCATCCATGAATTTGCGACGACACTGGTTACATTCCGGCAGCGAATGGCCTTGTCGCAATAATAAAAAAAGTGTCAGTGCATAAGTGATCCCCTGTATCTCTTCAGTGATCTTTGTTAAAGCACTTTCCTGTAAAATAACCACTTTGATATAATATAGAGATAAAACAAAAGGTGATTCACTGCCTCCTCCCTATCTTAATTGTCACACCCCTATTTCTCTATTTGATATTATCATGGGAAAAGAGGGGACTGACACTGGCTCCCCCCCAAACACACTTTCTCTTGAAGCTTTGTAAATTCTGATTTTTTCCACCACTTCCTGTGTGTGTAGCTTAATCTCTATCCTGCTCCAGAAGTGAGAAGGACACTTCTTAAAGCTTGTTTGGCATTGCTAGTCCAAAGTAGTGGGAAACTACAAGGCAATTTGCACAACAGGCAGTGGACACAATTGTTTATACAGCTCCTAGCTTCTACGTAACACAGACAGCAGGGCTAAAATAATCAAGTTGTATGTCAAATACAGCATAACTGATTTTTAATCATCATATGAGTCCTTCTCAACTATTTTTCTGAACATTCCATTTATTATACACCGTTTTGTCTTTTTCGCCCTATTCATTGCTATATCAAGATACCACACATCAGGGTAGCAGAGACTAAATACATCACTGAAGAAGAATTTTCAGCCTTAGTCAATCTTTGTAAGGACAAATCAGCATGGCCTGTAAGCCAGCTCTTCCACCCAAACTTGTTATACCTGTGTGTACTCGATAGTGGCTCTTGAGCTGTCTCTTTTGGCTGAAGTATTTCCCACACTGGTCGCATGTAAAAGCCTTCTGCCCTGTAAAAAAAAAAAAAAAAAAATCACTTATCAAAATGTAAGCCACATCCAAAGCAAGTGTAAGGAAATAAATAAACAAAGAAACCAGCACACGAGAGAGAGCAGAAATACCTTTTTTCAGAGAGGCAAACTCTTGGGAAGAGAGGTTACGTTTGCCTTGAAATATTTACCTGTATGTAGGCTCATATGCTCCAGAAGAGAATGCTTTGTTGTCAGAGCCTTATTGCAGACGGTGCACGTGTACGGCCGTTCTCCAGTGTGCATCCGCTCATGGACTTGAAGAGAATGCTTCTGGGAGAAGCCTTTGCCACACTCACTGCACTTAAAAGGGCGCTCCCCTAAAAGCAAAAGATGACATTTTTAAGTATAGATGCATTATTTCTCACCAGATATTCTAAGCTGATAGTGAGATGCATTGCAATGTAGTAGCTACTGAAAAATGATTTTTAAGCAGTGATAAGGCAAATTAAGAGACAAGCTTCACATAGCAATAAAATAATTCTTTAAGTATTGCCATATAATTCAACGTTTAAACAGAGAAATGATTAAACCTTGATTAATCAAGGTAAGACATAAAGGCTACGAGATCTGCTGATAAGAATAAAACAGCGAACACAGTCTCAGAGACGCACCGTAGTAATTTGGATCAGCATGCTATTTTGGACAGTTCTTGCTGTAGACAACAGCCCACACTTCAACAACTAGCTCGCATTTAGCAACAAGTCACTAAACCCTAACCCAAATGCAGCAGTCTCTTACGGCCTACCTGTATGACTCCGCTGATGAATAGCTAAGAAGTGATTATATTTAAATACTTTGCCACAGTCTTTACAGCGAGCTTCGGAACCTGCACGTTTTCTTTTTCCATCGGTTCTCTTTGCCAGTCCTTTTTCATCCTCATCACCGAGAAGCTTATAATCTTTTAGTTTGATTGATCTCCTTATTCTACGTTTGCTATAACGGCTCTGAGTGCTCTGTATTCCTTCAGATTTGGGATCATAATTCTCATCTTTCTCAGCTGACAGATCGACAGCAGCTTCTGAGCCACAAGCAGGTTCAGTTTCTTCTGCATCTTTCCTCGCTGGAGCCTGTTCGCTGACAACTGTTTCTTCTTCTGCGGTGTCTTTTTTCATAAAATTTTGCTTATTTTGCATGGAGTTGTTCTCTCTCAGCTGCACATCTTCGGCAGAATTTGTGGCTGATTTTTCTTCTTGGACATTCTTGATTTTCCTCGGTCGCCCTCGTTTTCTTTTTGGCGGATCTTCATTTTTCTTGTCACTTGCAATAACAGGTACAGAGGCTCCACTGTTAGCTGGAGCTGGTAACACATTACTTGGACTACGGCTGGCCTGATAGTCTGTACAGGCCCATACCAAGTCATTCACTTTCAGCAGCTGTGCAGTAGCCAGAATTTGTTCTGTGCTTTTTTCACTGGCACGGAGGCAACCAGTGTAGATAAATTCTAGCAGTGCTCCAAAGGTGTCTGCAACCATTCCCTCCAACATGTAAATTGACTGCCCTATTTCACTCTCATCTACGAACATCATGGAGAAGTATTCACTGCTGGCAGCAAGCAAAGCTTTATGGGCTCTGAATTGCACGTTCTCCACTATTAGGGTAATGTCACAAAGAAAATCCTTTTTCCTTTGTTCCTCAAAATTAGCTAGAATAGTATCTTTGTGAGCTTTGGAGTGGATGACAACCAGTTTCTCAGAAGCGTCAGGAGCCATTTCTGCCATTTTTATTGCACATAAGAAAGGAAGTGCCTAAAAGAACAGAACAGCTTTAATTAAGAAATATTGCAGAAGTCTGCATTATAACACACCAAATATCATTTGGTTTACCAGTCAACAGAGTTCAACAGTTTCTGAAGCAATTCTGAAGCCTCTGAACTTTCTTTAAAAAGTCAACACTAATGCTGACACAGACTTTCTTCAAAACGTGTTTTTAAATCCTAAGAAATGGCTACAGATAGTTTCTTCTTAGATCAGAATTACTGCCTATTATTTCATTTGTTTATCTCTGACGTACTGTAAACTGTACAGCATCTAAAAAAACAGCTACCCCTTCTGAAAACTCCTTTCACAACTAAAACAATCAAACAAAAAGAACTCTTTCTTCACAGCTCCTAAGTGGAAACAAATAACAATAATAATAAAAAAGGTCAACTGCAGCTTCATCCCTGCAGACGTCACATTTCAGATTATTCAGGGGCAAGGCTATGAAATCCTGTAATCAATGATAAAACTTCACTGGCATCAGTGTGGCAGGACTCCATGCCTTCTTTTAACCATTTCTATCCTTCTGAAAATTTCTCTTTCAGAACACTTACCTGCCAAGCTTCAGCCTACGGACGTGGGCAATAAAAGCAGAAAAAAAGGAGCTTTTTCTAAGAGCTCTGTCTAAAATAGGGTTGACTATGCTAACTATTAACCACCAATCTGGCTTGCTAAGCTTCTTCAATTGTAAATATGCAAAAATTAAAAACAAGCAAAAAAGATACAATCCAGCAATATCAGAAGAATCCATACTATGGAAAAGATGTGCCAAAAGTGTCCATTGCAAGAGGATCAGCTGAGGCAAACCTGAAACAGATTAGCTACCTGCCATCTTAAAATATAAAGCTGTCATTTTAAATACAAACACATATTTAAACATAACAATCAGTGAGCACAACAGTTCTGATTACTGAAGGAATGCTGTAAGAAACAACATAGACTACAGACAATACCTAAATGCCACTGAGATGGCCAACAAGCAATTCTTTAGCCCCACTCAGCTACCAAACAGCTCATGCCAGAGCCGAACTGTGTACGTGGGAACCTTAATTTCTGAGAGATGTGGGCCTGACGTTGCTGGAGCACGCTAAAGCACGGCTGTAGGTCCGAGCCAACCCCACCTTACAGGGGATTAGAGGAACTCCTGCAGAGCTGCTGCCAACTCTGCCTGCAGGCATTCCCTAACATCCACATGTGCCTCAGACAGGGGAGTAGGTGTTTCGGGGGTCTTGATCACACGAAGGGCTTTGGTATTCGATCACGAGGTGACATCATTACTATTTTGACTGCAAAACCCAAACCAGCATGCTCACCTAAAAAAAAATAATAGTAATAGTTCTAGAGCGAGGCTGCGTATAAGGGGAAGGCGCCCACACTGCCAGCAGCGTGGTCAGACACGCTCCAGCCCCTCTGCTGACGAACTGTGGAAGGGCTCGCGAGCAACACGCGCGTTTTGGGGGGCCGGCCCCGAGGAGCAGAGCCGGGCCCCGCACCGCTCCTCCACACGAGCAGCGACGGCAGGCCCCGCTGGGCTCGCTGCCAG
>WAAD01036685.1:74367-87711 GCA_013389945.1 Fregata magnificens | reverse complement strand
CAGGGCAGGAAATTTTCAGCATATCTTATTTTGTTCAATATAGCTTTTTTTTGTGTACAACTTATACAGAGGGGGCAAGCTGAAGAGGAGTGCAAAACTTGGCCCACAGTGCATAGATAATAGAAAGAAGGATGAAATCCAACTTCTTCACATAACTGCATGCATCTTGCAAGGGCTAGAGTCAGATGGTGGTATTCAAAGGGGTGACGTTAAAATGGAAGGGGTTTTTTTGGTTGAGTGTGTTTTCATTCATGGATTATGCCTACTGTAAATAAAATTCAAAGTATTCACTAACTCATCCTTTCTATCTTCTAGCTACTGGTGGGTGCAACTTCAGCAGCTGTGGGTTCATAAGAAACTGCACATGTTATCTGGCTTATCTGTTGAAACTTAGTAAATGCTGTAACTTATCACCAAATGTATTATTGTACTGCTCAGTTCTTAGATACTGTTCTTACTGCAGCTTTTGAAAGCAATAAGAGAAATTTTCCACATAAATGGTTGCCATATGTTAAAAACTATTTTAAGCGGTTCCTTTTTTATATAAATTGTGGATTTGGTGTTTTTGTTGTATAAACCAAAACTGTATTAAAGCTTATGACAATGTTTGGGAGGTTGATCCACAAGAGGTGATGAGCTCCTTCAGCTCTGGACCTTTGAGGTGGTTGGTATCCCTGAGAATCAGGCAGTCTTGTATTTACGTTAACAGTATTTTACTAGTTCCAGTACTGGAAAAACATACCACATGTATGAGGTATCACATAGGCGAAGCTGCTAAATGCTGAATTTGTTGTTTGTTTTGATAGGGCATTAGTGATTTCAGAATGAAGAAAGGTATCTTATGTGTTAGAATTATCACTGACTTTCAGATTTTTGAGAAAACATTCTGCAGTCAGGATCATTCCTGTTTTCTGCTTCACTTACTCCAAAAATTTGTAATAATGTTAGATCACCTTGATGCGCAATTTGATTTATTATTTTTGTCTCTGTAACTAATTTAGCTGGATGTTAATAAATCATACTTGCAAAAGGTCATAGAGCACCCTGAATTTTTCCCAGGGGTTGTAAGCATCTTTCTTCAAAGGTTGTTACTGACAGCTGAAATAAGTCTAGCTGCTGTAGTGATCTGTGCTTTGTACACTTTTGAAAATGGCAAGCATGAAAGAGCTTCCATCTGCTAGAAGCCTTATTTATCACTCTTACAATCTGTCTGGTAGTTGTGCAATGTTCCAGTTGCTTACCAGTTACCTGCACGCACTGTACAGCACTGTTGCACGGCTATTATGTCAGACACTGGGGCAGGGAAAGGGGTAAGCTGATAGAATTAATTTACAGCTGGAAGTTGATTCTTAAAAGCAGTTTTTAGTAGACAGATGTGCAGCATAAATGTTATGCTTTAGCATGAATGTGGAAACCACAAACCACATGTTCTCCATAAAACAACTTTTAAAAACAAGGAAACATAGTATTTACTGGATAAAATAAATAACTGGAAGGAAATGGTATCAATGTGGTGTTTTCTCCCTTGGAGACGATGATTCAGGACAGCTCTGCCAATCAGATTTCAACTGTTTCACTGTCCCACCATATGTGTATAAGATGCAATACAGATGGATTAGGATCTTGAAAAATGTGGGAGTACAGTGAGTGTAATTCCTGACCAACCTGTAATTCCTGACTGCAGTTCTCCAGCACTTCCCAGGCTCGGTGTGTACACAGATTTGGTGGGAGGGAGCATGGAGGTTCCAGGAAGAGCTGGGAAAATTGGATCAATAAATCTGTTGCCACACAAAATATCCTCAGCTGTTGTACATGGCAGAATAAGGATAGAGACCAAAAGAAAAACAGTTTTTGTAGCAGGCAAGAATCAGCTCCTGTTTTTTTAAATCCAGCCATTTTGGTTCTGCATTGGGTTAAGAACTTTGGAACTTGCTCATGTCATTGGGAACCACTTCATTGCTGATTAATTTCATAGAGATCTAATATGCTTTAATTGGTACCTGAAATAACTAGCATTTAGTTCAAGTTGCTGGGAAAATAGCAGTTTACAGAAGCAGTAATATTTTTTTTCATAATTATAAAAGGGAGAGGAAGATGGCAAGGGATCCTTGTTATTGGTGCCCTGATCATGAATCACCTAGGGCAGTAGGAACTTCTCTTACAGAGAAATGGATATGGAATGAATTTCTCGTGATTGCCCCTGGAGCTAATAACATGCCAAGTACCCAGAGCGTGGTCAGTGCTACCTGAACAAAACAGGCTGTTCTCCCCTACAGAAGTGTAAGGTAATCTTGGCTCATATAGACCTTGCATCCAATTTGTGTTTAAGCTCAGTTGTCTGTTCATTTACAGTATTCTCTATTTTAAAGTCATTTTGCTTGCTGCAAAATGATTCAAACCACCATAGCGTGAGGAAAAACACTGACAGCTGAGCAAAGCTTGCTCTGCATAGTAACTGACATATCTTGGCTTCCTTTTTTTTTTTTTAATGCTTCTGTTACATTTCTTTCATCTTGCAGACATTGCTCTCCATGCTCAATTTGTTGATTTTTAACTTAGACCCCCTCTAGTGCAGCAGATGCATAAGAATTTGTAGGGTTACTCTGAGTTTTTAAATGGGGTTAAAAGCTGGCCAGATACCAAATTCTGCTGTGTACTTATGAATTTGTATCTTTGCTGGGAAATATCTGAAATTGCTATGTGTAAACCCTCACTTGAGGCAAATCAGCATTGCTCTACTGAGCTGAGTATAACTGAGGCTTAAGTTAACTGCGAATTTGACTCTGTGGATTCATTGATGTAAGTTTTTACAGGCTCTTGGAACAATAATAAATTCCTGGAAGACAAGATGATGTGTACAAACACCAGCTGACATTTCTGTCTGTAATTTCACAGACTTCATGAATTATTGGCTTTCTCTAATGTGCTAGGGCAGTATTTCTCTTTGAGGGTTTTTTGAGCTGATATTTCACTTGCTATTTTACTAAGAGCAACTGTTAGAATTTGAAAATATTATTTTTTGCATAGTTAACATTGGGGGGTTTTATTAAAATTCCTTTTATAAAAACTTAATTTCCTAAATTACAAATTTCTTACTTTTTAACTTGTATTTAAAAAAAAAAAAAAAAAAAAAAAGCCATGATAAAGGCTGCAGTAAATCTAGTTTGAAANATAAAAACTTAATTTCCTAAATTACAAATTTCTTTCTTTTTAACTTGTATTTAAAAAAAAAAAAAAAAAAAACAGCCATGATAAAGGCTGCAGTAAATCTAGTTTGAAAAATCCTTTCCATCTGAGGTTTTATGAGGATATGTCTGCAATGCCTAGATTGCTGCCTAGAGCAAGGAAGATTATGTAGATTTATCAATAGATGAGAACCTGTCTAGTAGCTGAGAGAGATTTATGGTTTTGTTTACTCTTAGGTTTGTTATCATTTCAGCCATTGATAGACTGAAGATGGAGTGAAGTCAAGAGATCATCCTACTTGTATCCATTGTTTGTTACTTGCTCTTCAGTCAGTGAAACAAATCTTGTGAAAGCAAATAGAGCTATATAATAGCTATATAGGTTTTTTGGATGGGAAAATCAATTTTCTTATGAAGTTCAAAAATAGTGCACCAAATTCTTAAGGCCTTTCATGGGAAAAACTGCTACTGAGGACTTTGCCTGAGAAATAGCACTGAAAGTAGGTTGGTTAGAGCAAGCTTGATTTTTTTCTATCTCAGTTCTCTAGGTACCAAAGGATGGTGAGCCTAGCCCATCCTTAACATGTCCCCTTTCCTCATTTTGGAGAGAGAGTAAAACTTCAACCAAAGTTGATGGAGGATAGAGAACTCAAGGATATTATATTCTCAAGTTTTGTGGATATCAGAAACTGGAAAAGAGATCTGGATGTGCCATGTCACAAGAAAGGCCATAGTAGGAGCTCCACTGTATTTTATCTAGCTGCAAATCTTCCTAAAGCTGATGCTCATCTGAATGCTTTGGTCTTGACACCAACAAGAATTCTTTTGTTTGAAATGAAGGGGGTAAGGAATGAGAGGAAAGAGTATATATTGTTGAAATAAGATTCTCAGTATTGAAGTGTGCAGTCACAAGGTCCTAGCCAAAAGACTAACTGCAGCTCATGCTTTCCCAGTACCGGTTGCTCATTGTTTCCTTTCATACTAACACTTCCTCTCAGGACACAGCTGGTCTTCCTTCTCTCTTAGAAACTGTATTGCTCACACTGTGGTGTATTGGCATTGGTGAGGCTGGACAGTAACTGCGGAAGAACCAAGTAAGCCCCAGCTCAAGCTGACTACGACCAGTTCTGTAGGAGGAAGTGCATTCCCATCTCCCAGTTGCAAAGAGGATGGTACTGGCAATAAGAAAGCCATCCACCCAAGGTTACTTGCATCACCCGTTACAGATGCTACTTGCCCAAATCAATCATTCAGACAAACAAGGGCAGTACAAGCAGCAAGGACACCAGTTTCAGTCCTATGATAGAGCAAATAAAATACATTTTTAATTGCCAGAGACCAGGCCAGCATTTTGTTTCATATGTGAGTTTTTTTCCAGCATAATGAAGACCTGCTCTGTATGTGTAACTGCACTATAACAAACAGTGTCAATAACCTGGAGTTGTGTGACTTTAGCCCTAGCCACCACCTGTACAAATTTGCAGGACACCACTGCTGTGTAGTGGTTCTCCCTCTGTTCAGAAGGACAGCTGCAGCCTTTTACACCTACCACTCTGTTTTAGAATCATAGAATTATTTAGGTTGGAAAAGACCTTTAAGATCATCAAGTCCAACCATTAATGTAGCACTGCCAAGTCCACCACTAAACCATGTCCCTAACTGCCATGTCTACATGTCTTTTAAATACCTCCAAGGATGGTGACTCCCCCAGTTCCCTGGGCAGACTGTTCCAGTGCTTGACAACCCTTTTAGTGAAGAAATTTTTCCTAATATCCAATCTAAACCTCCCCTGGCACAACTTGAGGCTTTTTCCTCTTGTCCTATCGCTTGTGACTTGGGAGAAGCGACCAACACCCACCTCACTACAATCTCCCTTCAGGTAGTTGCAGAGAGGGATAAGGTCTCCCCTGAGCCTCCTTTTCTCCAGGCTTAACAACCCCAGTTCCCTCAGCTGCTCCCCATAAGACTTGTGCTCCAGACCCCTCACCAGCTTCATTGCCCTTCTCTGGACACGCTCCAGCATCTCCATGTCTGTCTTATAGTGGGGGGCCCAAAACTGAACACAGTATTCGAGGTGTGGCCTCACCAGTGCCACGTATGGGGGGATGATTACTTCCCTAGACCTGCTGGCCACACTATTTCTGATACAAGCCAGGATGCTGTTGGCCTTCTTGGCCACCCGGGCACACTGCTGTCTCGCATTCAGCCAGCTGTCGACCAACACCCCCAGTTCCTTTTCTGCTGGGCAGCTTTCCAGCCACCCTTCCCCAAGCCTGTAGCGTTGCATGGGGTGGTTGTGACGCAAGCGCAGGACCTGGCACTTCGCATTGTTGAACCTCATACAATTGGCCTCAGCCCATTGATCCAGCCTGTCCACGTCCCTCTGTAGAGGTTTCAGCTGGGATAGATTTAATTTTCTTTCTAGTAGCTGGTATACTGCTGTGTTTTGGATTTATTGTGAGAATAATGTTGATAACACACTGATGTCGTAGTTGTTGCTAAGTAGAGCTTACACTAGTCAAGGACTTTTCCAGCCTCCCATGCTCTGCCAGGTGCACAAGAAGCTGGAAGGGGAGGGGACACAGCTAAAACAGCTGATCCAGACTGGCCAGCGGAATATTCCATACCATATGACATCATGCTCAGTATATTAATGGTGGGGAGCTGGCTGGAGGGAGCGACTGCTGCTCAGGGACTGACTGGGCATCAGTCGGCGGGTGGTGAGCGAGTACATGACTCGGTTTTTTTGTTTTCTTTCCCTCTCTCTCCCTCTCATTGTTTTCCTTTTCATTACAATATTATTATTATTATTATAAATATTATTATTTTTATTATTATTATTTTACTTTAGTTATTAAACTGTTCGTATCTCAACCCACAAGTTTTCTTACTTTTGCCCTTCTGATTCTCTCCCCCATCCCCCTGGGGATTGGNGTATATTAATGGTGGGGAGCTGGCTGGAGGGAGCGACTGCTGCTCAGGGACTGACTGGGCATCAGTCGGCGGGTGGTGAGCGAGTACATGACTCGGTTTTTTTGTTTTCTTTCCCTCTCTCTCCCTCTCATTGTTTTCCTTTTCATTACAATATTATTATTATTATTATAAATATTATTATTTTTATTATTATTATTTTACTTTAGTTATTAAACTGTTCGTATCTCAACCCACAAGTTTTCTTACTTTTGCCCTTCTGATTCTCTCCCCCATCCCCCTGGGGATTGGGGGGGGGTGAGTGAGGGGCTGTGTGGTGTTTAGCTGCCTGCCAGGTTAAAGCACAACACCTTCATACCCTCAAGCAGATCAACACTCCCACAGCACCCCGTTTATGGTACCTTGCTGTCTTTTTGGGCAACACCACTGCAAAATATAAAAGGAACTCCCATACAATTAGTAGCCCACACAGTTTCGAGCTGCTTGCCAGCCCTTGCACCTTGTTTCAAAAAGAACTGTGTTCTTTCCACCCAGCTTCCCTTTAGTAGGAAAAATCCAGGTATATTCTTACCCCACTGTCTGTAAGACATTGAAAAGCAGACCCTTCGCATGCTGAAACTAGGAGGCAGCAATAGGAAGCTGAAAAATGAAATGGCTTTAAAAAGAAACCTTAGCCTTCGTACCCAATGGGGCTGAATTATCAGCCCTGTGCAAAATGGGGTGGGTTTTTTTTCTTTCATCCTCCCTTGCGGTGTGCATTTCCACAGCAGAAGGTGCGGATGGCTGCTGGCAGCTCCTGCTGCAGAGACCCTGGGGAGCCCCAGGAGCCCTGACTCACCCTGTAGTGGCAATGCAGCCTCACAGCTCCTCTGGACCCTCTGGAGCCACTGGCTGCTTTGCCATTTGTGGTCTTCTCCTCAGTGTACCTGCTACTTGTGTGGGCCATGGCCTGCCCCAAAGATCTCTAAACAAAATTCTCAATTTCTATCTTTGTGGGTACTTAAAAATGCATTTACTTTGTTCTCTTGGAGAAACCCCTTTCAGATTGCCCTGGAACAGGAATTCCAGTTGTTGTTCAGTTCTGAAAGAGAGATTGAACTGACAGTTAACAGGTAATGAAAATGGGGGCTAAGGAGTTGCAAAATAACTGGGAAATATAACAAAGGAGGCACAAAAAACAAAAGCAAGAGACAAAATTTGTTTTAAATCATAATAAAGCTATTGCTACAAATACATGCATCTGGTGTTATTCAATGAAATATTAACGTTAGCTTCTGAACATTTTGCAAGATTTGACTACAGCCGTGCGCCAGTGCTGTGTCAGTGTTAATACAAACACCATCCGGCCGGCTGCCTCGTGAGGAACTGCAGTCGCATACTGCGGATTCTTTGGAAAATTCTGTCCAAATCATTTGGTCCCACAGTCTGATAGTGAGTGTTTTTGAGGGTGCTTGTGCATACACATCCATTCAGAGGATGCAAGAGGAATTGTGTGAACCAGAATAAACCTGGGGAGCTGATCAAAGAAAATTGTTCCTTACAGTCAGATTTCCTCTCTACAGGCAGCTTCAGTCACAGGCTCTTCCCCACGCATCATTTAACTCCTCTTGTTTTGCCAGTTTTGTCCTAAACTTTCTATGTATTCTTTAGATGTGCTTTCCTTAGTTCTTCCATTCACTGTAACTTTAAGGTTGTCTCTAAATAACAAAATCAACATAAACTGCACTAATTTTAGGATCACATTTTTTATTGATCTGAAAATGTAACAGTAGAACAATTATGAGTGGAATTACAATTTATTAAATCAATGCATATGATGCAATCATTTACAATCAGTTGTACCTAGCTGCCCATAGTACTAGGCACTGTACAACTATACTTCAAATAGCGCAATTTGCTGTACATTTATAAAGAACCCTGCCAGAGTGCTTACAGTCTGAAAGGTGTATGTGTGCAGAGACACAAAGATGAAGGGCCTCATTTTTTGGAGGCTCAGTGACAGGTAACCTCTGTTTGCAATGTTTTATTGAAAAAAAATCCTAATATTTGTTATTTTAATACAGTTCATCATTTGGCTTTGTAGGTCCTGTTCCAACTGGCCGAGAACCAAAGATGTGAAAAAAGAAGAAAAAATAAGAAGCATAGGGAATAAGCTTCATTCCAGATTTTATTACTGGTATATTTTTTTAGACTTTTGTAGTTTAATGTGGAATAATATGCTTTTAAAATAACTGTTTATATAGGACCTACATAAATGTTTGGGGCTCCTACACAATAGTTTGATAGTCATTCCTTCTGGCTAATTTATGAGGAAGTCCTACTACTGAATAGCTTCAACATTATAGCAACCAGATGGTTTTCGATAAAACATTAATGAGACCAGATGGTTCATAATAAACTATTATGGAAAAAGAGTTTTGAGACATGCAAGAAACGTTCTCTATTCCTAATTCTTCACTTATCATTATTGTAAAAGAAATAAAGTTCTGTGGCTGCCATCTAATCTACAATTTAAAATTAGAAGCACTTAGTTCATGCAGCTTCATGCAAACTGTCCTCCATATTATTGTTAGAGACATCACTAGATGACTCCTTAGGTAACCACCATCTATTAGGCACGGTCCTAGCCTACCTTTTCTGAAAATTTTCCTAAAATCATGGGAAAATCATCAAATAATCACAAGGTTTTCAGAGGTAGATCTTTAGAAAGTTACAGCTACCCTAACACACAGTCACTGCAGGGATAAGAGAGTTTTTACAGTGACAGAGGGGAGCCATGTGCCAGAACACATGTAGTACAGAAACGTAAATATAGCACCATTTCCCCCCATGCCAACATCATACTCGAGACACCAAGATCTGACTGAATTACTGAAAACAGGCTATACTGAGTTATACGGAACACATCTGCCTCCTTCTGCATCTCAGTGTGGCACTCTCCAGCTGTCCTTCCAAGGGACCAGAAGTAAACTCTTTTTTCCTCATATTGGTCCCTAAAGGTAGCAGAGATGAACCTGACAATAAAACAGATAGCCTCTAAATGGTGGCCAAACACATCTCACAGGCAAAATCTTCAGATAGTTAAAGATGCCACCTTCCCATTGCCACCGTTAAGAGCTGAACGGACAGAAGCTCACATAAATGAGTAGGGAAATGCAGCAGAATGGCTTTCTGGCTGCTTTGAACTCACATGGTCCCTCCTGGCTAACTGCACCCTCCCACTGGTCTCCCCTAAGCACGACACAGTAACTTGCGATTTGCTAAGCCTGTCGCTAGCTGCTGGCACTGTGGCAGGGCTGATGACAGCCGTACCAGCAGGAGAGTGAGAAAGCTGTTGTTTGCAACAGGAAACATTTCAGAGGACTGAATGGTATAGGCGAAAACTACAGAGCTTCCCACAAAAACAGGAGATGAATTTTAATGTGAAATACAAATAAGGCTGGTTAGTTGATTTGAAACAAACAAACAAACCTGCTCAGATCTTTTATTCTTGCAAAAGGAAATGGGGGAAAAAAGAAGTTCATTCTTTTGCTGGTGATTTGGCTTATGTTGCTGGACACCTTTAAAAAGATTTGCTACCCTAAGTATCTTTCTTTTCTAAATAGAAGCACAAAATAGTTTCACACTTTCTTCCCATTTCCTCCACAGAACTGAAGCCAGCAGACCTTTCTCCAGCCAGTGTGAGGGTTTAAAAAAAGCCTAGCATGCAGCAACAGAGAGCTTTGGGCAACCTCCAGACATGTCAATATACAGGCTGAATTTCAGTGAGCACTTTCTAGCCAGGCCGGATGCAGCCTGAAACAACTCATTACATACCATTAGTACTGCTGTTAATACTGATCCTGCGAAAGCACTTAGAAAAGTTTTTAGGATAGAGAAAGAGACCAAAAAAAAAGCGCCATTTAAGAAATTCCCCTTTGCAGCCAATTTTGGACTTACATCCTAATGATGTCAATGGTTGAAAGAAATAAGGCCAGATTATACCATCATACCAAAAGAAAAAAAAATCTAATGCCAAATGCTTATAGGATGCAAAGACCTTTTCTGTACCCGGTAAGAAAAACCATTCTGCAATGCTGACATCTTGTGGTGGCCTGCTCAGTGATTTCTCATCTTAATATCGCGCCTGAGGAATTTCACACAGAGGTGTTCAAAGAGCATACAACTATTGTGTTGGGTTTTTTTTCCTTTCAGACTACTATCTTTTGTGTTATTACTCACTTATTATGTGCATTACTCATTTTTTAATTTGTGGCTGTGAAGTTCTCATGTCGATTGTCTCACTTTACTCATTTATTTAAATGAGGTAGCCAAATCTTGTCCTGTACCAAAAGCAGTTTGTCCCAGAGGCAAAAGTTTCTGGTTTTCTCCTTCTGCTCTTTCTGCAAGAGGATCTTCACAGGCAGGACTAACGCAGAAGGATCTTCTAATGCAGAAGTGATGCACTTCATGCTTCAGCTCAGGAGATGGAGTGTGTGGCAGACAGATCCCAACGCAGACCACACTCACAATGTGTATTTCTCCAATCTGATGTTCTCCCTGCTGGCATCCCAGTCGGTCATGAAGTAACCACGTGCTGTAAGTTTTGACTGTGCAGTACACCTGAAGAGCATTTCCACGAAGACTGAAGGCTCAAGGTGGGTGTTCAATCCTAAATGTCTCCTGTTTGCAGCCAGTTTTGATAACAGTCTTAGAAGCCTTTAAGTTAATTGCTGCATAGCCCAAAAACTGTCTGCTAACACTCAGACCTATGTTTCTGTCTCTTCTAATTAATGAGAAGCATCTGAAAACTATCCTACATTGGCTTATATCTTTCAAGTGGATAGAAGATTTCTGCTCAAAGTTTTTTCTTGAAAAGATGGAAATATTCCCGGCGCGGGCACCCTTTATTTGGTGTGCACACAACTACTGGTAACATCCTTAAAATGACTAGCAAGTTTCACTGTTTTTATCTGTGTCCTCCCTCCCCAGTGAATATTTCCATGGCAATGTGGTTCAGTACAACAACTTCCTGGCTTGATTTCTCAAAATATGCTGTAGCAGACACTTGCATTTGAAATGAATCACACATTGCCACTCCCTGGAAAAACACATGATAGCTGATGAAACGTGTGCTATTACCGGCCACTGTGGGAGATTATTATTGGAGCTAGCGATTCTGCCGCTCGGTGCTGATCCTCAAAAGACACCTCCTGAGGATGTGTGGGTGCTTTTTCTCAGGATGAGGCTCTAAGAATGGAGCTTTATATTTTTTTTTATTAGTCCATAAAAAGTAAATTATCACAAATACAGATACTTAATAGTTCAATTCAGGTGATTTGTTCAAATTTCTGGAAGCAGGTGCAATCCCAGAAGGGAAATCTATTTATCGTTGATTCAATAAGGATGTCACATGGGGGAATCAGAAAGGGGTGATGGATTAAAATCTGCTGAAATTGGAAGTTTTGGATAATGTACATAGTTAAACAGAATGGATGAAATGGATGATACTTTAGCTATATGCATTAGCCGTCACCTGTCACCTGGGACTGTTCATTTAAGGACATGCAACTTTCAACTTCCCTTTGTTCCAAAGCCCAGGTGTTACTCCATTAAGATCTGGTGATGTGACACTTCTGACTATACCCCACAGCCTCAAATGCTCTCTCTTCAAACCACAAGGGAAGTACCTGGCCTGTGGCACGGTTCACTTGAAAGAGATTTCTTTGATGTTTATTATCGTAAAAAATTACTCCTTGGGTTTCTGCAGACTCATCTGTTTCTCACTGGATCAGTCCTTTGGTATCATCAATGATCATGTTGTTTTATTCTGGTGTCGCATTGTTTTCAAAGGGCTGAGATATAGTGACGGAGCTCAGTATTTCATACTTCATGAACCTGCCCCCTGTGCTCCATTGACCACATCTCTCATTTTCTGCAGTGCTGCTCTTCAAGGTCCCTGGACTGGGGACCTTGGCTTGGAAGCTCACCTTCAGACCACTGTGACTTCGCAAGGCCAACAGTGCCAACCTTAAAGCTGCACACCTGCAGCCAAAAACGTGGCAGAGCTGTTGCTTCCAGCAGATTTTGCACGCAGGCCACTGACCCTCTGCATTTCTGACCACGGGTGATGCAAGTCAGATTTGAGAGGATGTCACAAAAATTTCCTTTTTAATTGTGTCATAAAATATCACTGTCAGGCAATTACCAGTAGGGAAAAGCTGCCTGTGTGTCGTGGTTTAACCCCAGCCGGCAACTAAGCACCACACAGCCACTCGCTCACTCCTCCCCGGTGGGATGGGGGAAAGAATCAGACCAGTAAAAGTGAGAAAACTCGTGGGTTGAGATACAGACAGTTTAACAGGTAAAGCCAAAGCTGTGCATGCAAGCAAAGCAAAACAAGGAATTCATTCACTACTTCCCATCGGCAGGCAGGTGTTCAGCCATCTCCAGGAAAGCAGGGCTCCATCACACATAACACTTACTTGGGAAGACAAACGCCATCACTCCGAAAGTCTGTGTCGTTCCCCCTCCCCCCTCCTCCTTCTTCCCCCAGCTTTATAGGCTGAGCACGACGTCATATGCTATGGAATATCCCTTTGGTCAGTTGGGGTCAGCTGTCCCAGCCGTGTCCCCTCCCAGCTTCTTGTGCACCCCCAGCCTGCTCGCTGGTGGGGTGGGGTGAGAAGCAGAAAAGGCCTCGATGCTGTGTAAGCACTGCTCAGCAGTAACTAAAACATCTCTGCATTATCAACACTGTTTTCAGCAGAAATCCAAAACACAGCCCCATAGTAGCTACTATGAAGAAAATCAACTCTTTCCCAGCCAAAACCAGCGCACTGTGTTATTTGATGGGAAGTAACCATGCAAAACCAGCTGTCCCATCCCTTGGCTGAGCTGATGGGAACCATCAAGCCCTCCACCTCGGCCCCTCACAGGGCTGCACCACCACGCGCGGAAGCCACACACGGAGACCTCCAGCTGGCCATCCGCCCCAGCACCGTGGCATGCCCACCACGGCCAGCAGCCCAGGCCGCCCATCCCCTGCGCGCAGCCACCTCACGGCAGGATCTTCAACCCCCGGGGAAGATGAGGCAGGCCCGGTGCAGGCAGGCGGGAGGGATGGCGAGGGAGGCAGAAACCGCCCGGGGGTTTCGCAGGCGGACAACGGCAGCGCCCCGGCCTCTGCCAGGCGCAGCCGGGCCCAGCCGGCATCTGCTGGGTGCTGGGGCGGCGGCCCTGCGCGGCA
>WAAD01036685.1:37820-74037 GCA_013389945.1 Fregata magnificens | reverse complement strand
CCCCCGCCGCCCCGCCCGACCCTGTCACCCGCTCGGGGGGGGCCGCTGCGGCCGCCTCGCTGACTACCGGAGTCCTGCTTTCCTTCCCTGTCTGCCTGTGTGCGCCCTCCGGCTTCACGAGGGGGAGAACGAGGCTGAATGGCTCTAATTCACGTGTGGTGGTTCTGAGAGGGGTTTAAGCGTGGCGCGGCGGGGCCGCAAGAGCATTTGAGGGGGATCCCTGTGCTTGGGCGCCCGCCTGAGCCGCCTCGGCGCGGGTCTCGGTGAGGTGGCCTGTTTCGTCCACCAAGGACAAGGGCAGCTTGTCTCCTCTCACGCCTCGGGCCTGTTCCCGACGTCTTGCGGCTCCCACTGTGGGCCCTCATGCCTCCACCTCGCAGGACGGCACCGGCCAGCCCCGAGTATGGGCGCTGTGACCCTCTTGGGTGCATCGAGCCGCTGTGGTTTTGTGTGGCATCAAGGCTTTGGAGACATGTGCTGTAAAGTCCTCGAGGCATGAAAGAGGGCTGCATCCAGGGCTAAAATGTGTTGGATGTGTTTTCAGGGACCACGTGCATTCAAGGACTGACATTCGTTGTGTGAACATCCCTGCTAGGCTTTGCGTATTAGCTTTTATGGCTGTTTTTAAATTTAAAGTATCTAGAGAGGAGGTGAAAATAACTGTAAGGTTTTGTAATAAAACACACATCCTGCTTGTCATCACTTCTACGCTTTAGTTGCCTTTCGGCGTAAACTACGACTTCATTAGGATGCAAAGGCTGTTACCGCTGCTGCACAGCAGAGTTAACGCCTAACAGCGCTTCTGACGCCGTGCCTCCTGTGTGGTCATCTTTGGCCTTCGGGGGTTGTATTTCCTTACAACTTGGATTGCCAAGGGATGTGCTGAGCTTTGACGATCCAGTTGTCATCCTCTTCCCAAATTCCCTGTGTACTGTGCCTGGTGTGCTGGGTAATCTTATGTTAAATGGAAAAAAAAGCTTTTTTATATTTTTTGTAAAGGTCAATGTATGTGTATACAGAATGTAAGAAATATCGGGCAACTGTTGAGAACTTGCCTTTGTGCTGACAAAGGTAAACACTGATTATTCATAAAATGTTTCTTTGGATCTAAGTCCCACTCTGTTGAGCTGGGGAGCTGTGATAAAGGAAAGAAGCAGGGTAAGATTTGTTTGTTTAAGTAAACAATGAAGTTGCTGTAAATGTCTTCACTTAATCTCATCCCCTTCATTGAATAATCCTCCTGTAGCCCAGGTTCAGGCTAATTTTAAATTTCTCAGGCGAGGAAGGTGGTACTCCTTTTCTGCTTTCACACCTAGCTATCAGTCTGCAAGAGTTAATTCACTCTGACAGGCTTTTCCTACCAGCTTTGATACCTTCCCTTTCAATTCTAGCAAACCAAGCACAGCTCTAACAAAATTTCCAGAAGAAGAAACTCCAAAGGCAGAGTTTTCTTAACGCTATGTCTGTAACCACTCCATGTTGTGGTGGGTTAACCCTGGCTGGACACCAGGTGCCCACCAAAGCCACTCTCACTCCCCCTCCTCAGCTGGACAGGGGAGAGAAGATATAAGGAAAGGCTCATGGGTCAAGATAAGGACAGGGAGAGATCATTCACCAATTACTGTCACAGGCAAAACAGACTTGACTTGGGGAAATTAGTTTAATTTATTACCAATCAAATCAGAGTAAGCTAATAAGAAAATAAAAAATAAAACACCTTCCCCCCACCCTTCCCTTCTTCTCAGGCTTAACTTTACTCCTGATTTCTCTGTCTCCTCCCCCTCAGTGGTACAGGGGGATGGGCAATGAGGGTTGCAGTCAGTTCATCACACGTTGTCTCTGCCACGCCTTCCTCCTCAGGGGGAGGATGCCTCACACTCTTCCCCTGCTCCAGCGTGGGGTCCCTTCTAGGGGAGACAGCCCTCCAAGAAGATCTCCAATGTGGCTCCTTCCCACAGGCTACAGTTCTTCACGAACTGCTCCAACGTGGGTCCTTTCCACGGGGTGCAGTCCTTCAGGAACAGACTGCTCCAGCGTGGGTCCCCCGCAGGGTCACAAGTCCTGCCAGCAAACCTGGTTCAGCAGGGGCTCCTCTCTCCACGGGTCCACAAGGTCTGGCCAGGAGCCTGCTCCAGCGTGGGCTTCCCATGGGGTCACAGCCTCCTTCGGGCATCCACCTGCTCTGGCGTGGGGTCCTTCACGGGCTGCAGGTGGATATCTGCTCCACCATGGACCTCCATGGGCTGCAGGGGACAGCCTGCCTCACCATGGTCTTCACCACGGGCTGCAGGGCAATCTCTGCTCTGGCACCTGGAGCACCTCCTCCCCCTCCTTCTTCACTGACCTTGGTGTCTGCAGAGTTGTTCCTCTCACATATTCTCACTCCTCTCTCCAGCTGCGATTGCGCACTGTTTTGTTCTCCCTTCTTAAATATGTTATCCCAGAGGCGCTACCACTGTCTCTGATGGGCTCAGCCTTGGGGAGTGGTGGGTCTGTCTTGGAGCCAGCTGGCATTGGCTCTGTCGGACATAGGGGAAGCTTCTAGGAGCTTCTCACAGAAGCCACCCCTGTAGCCCCCCGCTACCAAAACCTTGCCACAAAAACCCAATACACATGTCCATTTAGTCAGGATGCCGTCGATCCTGGTAGCTGTATTAACTCCCTCATGTTGGCTAAAGGCGTACTCAATTGCTCCGTGTCTTTGTTTGGTGAACTAGTGAAACAAGATACATGGGTGCATTTTAGAATTTATATTAAAGGCAGTGCATCCAAAGAGACATAAACAGGAATTTGGATAGAAAATTCTTGCTTTGCAGGTACTGGTGCACCAGCAAATATGCTCCCCGCAAAGATGTTCCCAGCACAATGAAGTGTGGGAAACGCCGACGTTGTCACTCTGAGGCTGAAGACACTCCCATCCCTCCTGTCTGGTGAGTCTCAGCAGTCTTCATAAGTATTCTGTGGTCTTTCCTGGATGTCTTTTTTGCTAGTCAAAAGCGTGGTGACTGGGAGTGAAGACAAACCACCACAGATCAGAAGTTTTATAGAATGGTGTTAATGGTTCTTCTCATGAGATTTAGTGAGTGTGTAACAATGCCAAATCATAGGAACTGGGTTTTGCAATTTGTCTTATCATAAACTCCTCAGAAATTGGTGGGCCTTTTTCTTTTCAGAGACTATGCCCACGTGGGTTGTTTGTGTAGGAATGGGATCAGAATGAGTGAACAGTCCTGTAAAGCACAGAAATGTTTGAAGAAGGTTGTGCTGGGGAAGAGCAGCTAATGCAGGCAATGAGAATTTTCTTGATGGTCCTGTCCATTACGAATCAGTCATCTGGTTGGTTGTGAAATACAGTGTCATGCAAAAGAAGTCCCGGGGAAAAAGAAGACTAGTTTTTTGGGCTGTTGGGAGGTTCATTTGTTTGTTCTGGGGGTTTTTTCTGCTGCAGTGGAGCTGTGTTGCTTATTCTGTTAAAGTGTTCTCACTGAGATTAAAACCAGAGAAATTAAGGAGGAGAAGTTTAAGAATGCAAAAAATCAATCTCAGTTCAGAGTTTAGGAAAAGGTCAGAGAACAAGAAAGTCAGTGGAAATATTCCCAGTGCATATAGCTGGGGCTGTGCTCCAGGTTTGTTGCAGCCACAATGACAATGAAAGTCCCAGAAGACTTCAGTAAAATGTTACACGACTTCGACATTGTTCAAATCCTTTCCATGCAGGTGGTGTTGGGAAACACCCTTTACTTGCTTACATAGAGAACTAAGAGTAGGCCATAGGGGTTTCATGAGGAGCTAGATACCTCAACATGAATTGGTAAATACTATGTGAAATGTCTGAAATGAGATTTGGGAAAAGCTAATGGGAAGGTAAGTTCCCATCTGCAAAAAGGCTTTTTTTTCTCTGTCCTCCAGCTGATACTAAAACATGGAGCCTGTGGTCCAACCACTATCTTTATTCAGTTTTCTATTTTCTCTCAGTAATCCTGACTGCCCACTGCAATATCAGTTTTTGTTTGAAGCCTGTTCTAACTTATTCTGGCCTGAATTTGTAAATGACAATTCTAGTGTCGCTGTGGAGCAAGACAGGTAATTAATCATGAATGTGTGGATACCCAGCTAAGACATGTTATGATTTTAGTTGAACTTTCCAGTCAGTGTCGGCTGGAGGATTCAAAGGAATGCTGCCAACTTTAAAAAACTGATTTAATTCTGGAAATATCATTACACAGAGTTGAAAAACTAAAAAAGATTACATTTTTTTTTAAAAAAGATCAAAAATTGGTCTATTAGAATTACGTGTTCAGCACTTGTGAATGGTCATTTTTACCATTTCTCCTGTGAGTTTAGCCAGTTTCCCTTATTGAAAAAATTCCTTGCAAATACAGCGAAGTGCATTGCTTGGGATAAAGCAAACCTTACACGATAAGAGATGCCAGTATTTTTTAATTTAAGACATTTAAAAGCTAGAATAAGATAATGTATGTACCTGTTTAGCAGATACGAATAACAGTTACAAATAACATATGTTCAGTTTAGCTGTAGTTATGCTAATGGGAATAGAAAATGGGAAAATATTGAAGGTAAAAAGGTTCAAAAAGAAAAAAATTAATTGGGACTTTCCAGGGTCGTAGTTCAGAAACAAAACTTAGTCACAAAGATGCAAGCACAAATATTTGTTGCTTTTTACAGAATAATTTTTATTATCCCTATATGTGTTTACTCACTATTAAAAAGATCAAGATAATTTGTGTGAATAATACCCAATTTCCTTATATGGAGTAAGATAATTTTATGTTAGGTAATAAAAGAAGGATTCTGCAGGGAGGCAGAAATCCTCTGCCATTGCACCGCTGCTCTTGTCATCCCAGCCAGTCCCTGCAGGGTGCTCATTAGTAGATGCTTTTTCTTAGAACTTCAGGTAAGCTGTGTAAGTTTTTTCCTCCCTAACAGATTAATTACCTGTGAGCATTCCTTGAAGGAAGTTTTCAGCTGTAGATTGGAATATTTATTTTCGCACACATTTATTTTCTTTCTTCATTATCTGCATGATCATAAATTTCATGCATTATTATTGTAATATTTAAGCCTTGCATATTGTGTTTGCAGTGCGTTGTTCTTTGCTTATTCGCTGTTGCTTATTTAAAATTTTAACTAAAATTCTTTCATCTGTTACTGGAACCTTTTTACTTTGGGATAAGTGGTTTAAACTGTCATGATTCCCAGCTCAGAGTGGAGAAGGTAGGGTGAAAACACTAACTGTTCCTGCATTAATACTGATACTATGAAGAACTTCTAAATGTAACAATGATGAATACTTACACTTTCCAACTGTAGGTGTTGAAAAACGAATGGATTCTTTCAGGCTTTAATTGATTCCCCAAGATGTTTGCAAAAGCAACAAAGAATTTTGTGAGAGAAACTGACAGTGGAGGTGACTTGATCCCTGTCTCCCACTTGAATGCCTCAGACAAGCTGCAGCTTCTGAGCTTAGTTACAAAGAGGAAGAAATTCTGGTGCTGGCAGAAGCCCAAGTATCATTTCTTGACAGTCACCCTGAGTGATGTGCTTACTGAAGACAAACCGATAAAACCAGGTAAAGCCATACTCGGGCAGTACTATTATTGCAGATAAAAAGAATGCAAAGCCTAATCCTTTTTGTTAATATTCTCAATCGTGTTACTAGAGGGGTCCTTTCAGAGGAATGCTCTGAAGTATTCTCCATCCGTGGAAGTGAGATGACTGGATCTTTTCTCACTTGACTATTCATTTAACTAAAACCAGTAATAATAACTGTTTGTTTTTAAAAAAAAAAAATGTTTTGCCTAGATAGACTACTGAAATTGAGTGCTGAAGGTTGTCAAGCTGTACAGTCCTACTGTTTAATAACAGTGCTGTCTGCAGCCACAGGAGCTCCCCTAGTATATTTTTGGGGGTTTCTAGTATGTGATAGTACCGTGAAACTATATTGTGCTCCACGTCAAAAAGCACTGGATAAAGAGTGTCTTGTTGGTGACAGTAGCCCAGGGAGTGCTTGCATAGGCAAGGCGAAGCAGGTTTTACCATTACTTCCTTTCTTCTTGCACAGACTGTTAAAAATGGTTGACCCTTGTACTTCTTTCTTCATCCAGCTGCAGCAGTCCTAACCAGGTTTTAGGATTAATGATCTGGAATCCCATATTTCTGGGCATGTCACAATTCCATACAGGAAAATAGATAAGTCCCTAAGTTTAGATCTTAATTGTAGCTGGCTTGGAAGATTAGCTGATTCTGAGTTAGTTTTTTGGTTTATAGGTGTATAAGATTCAGAGTTGTTTTAAGCCAATTAGATGCTTCCGTTGGTTTTCAGTGAGCTTTGGGACAGCCCTATAATGAGATATGTCAAGATAATGGCAAAATATTAACCCTGTTGTACAAGCAGGTCTGCTTTGCAGTTTTTCTTTGTAGCTGAAATGTTTCGATCATTCTTCCATAGCATCTGAGCTCAGCATTTCAATCACCTTATGTTTTCCTAAAATGGCAAAATAGAAAAGGTAGCGGAGCGAAGATGATGAAAATATGGAGGAAACAGAAGTATGAGTTGCAGAGCTGTAAATTTCATTATTTACCTGCTTGATACTGTTCCTTGCCCTCACTAACTTGTCATATTTTCTGTAAGTTTCTGTTTTTCCAATCACTTCGGGACCATTTCAGCATTCCTCTTCATAGGTAGAAATTACTTTTATTGCTTTCCTAGTAATCGTGGAATCTGACTTTGCAAAATATATGGGGAAGTTTGAAGATACTGTTCGAGGACGTATTGAAACTTCATTTGGAAAGATCAGCCTGGGAGCTGGAGGGAAGGGCTATGTGGAAAACCAGTCCTCATTTGGAAACCTGAGGAAGCAGGAGATTGACTTGCAGCAGCTTATGAAAGACGTCAAGGACAGGTATGTTTTTAATGTTGGCATTGTAATGGCCAGGAAAGATTACTGAGCTGAAAAGACTTGGGCCAGGTATGATCACTGAACAATTGATTCTGTAATGTTGCCATAGTTTGAGAATTATTTTTATTGTAAGCTCTCATTTTCAGGTGATAAATCATATATACGGAAATGAAAATTTCCAGATTTTGAGAGCTTGACGGTCAAACCTTTCCCTTTCATTTTAAAAGCATTCCTCTGCAATTTCTTCTTACGTATTTGCATGAATTACCATGTGGAACAAGGGTCAAATCCTTCTTTGGGGGACTGTACTGAGGTAACAGTCTGGAAAAAAAAATGGATTGGTTTCTCTATGTTACTGGGGCAAATGCTATGGAAACTGAATTCAGAACTACCAGTATTCTTGTAAGCATGTTTTATAATTTTTTTTTGTGTGTGAGTGACTGTGCTAGAAAATTGGACTATTTAAAGCTGAAGGAGAAGTAAAGGTGAGTAAACAGGGTCAATGCGTGTTCTAGTCATTGAACAAAATATAGTTTATAGATCTATTGCTCACTGTTATACGCTGTACTAACTGAGGGGAAAACCCCAGATTTTCTGAACTCTAATCTTAATTTTACAAGATATGCAACACTTCCTGTCCTACTCTGAAATGAGATTGATTTAATCTTGCAATAAGATGGTCATGGACCAAAGCCTGCGTGGCAACCAGCTGGCAAGTCAGGGGTCTACTCTGTATTGCAGGTCCTGACTCATGGGAGATGAGGGTGGTTTGTTTGTGACAGCATTGTACCCTAGATCTGTAGGAGGTGGTGTAATACGTTTTAATAGCCTTTGCTGATGCTCTGAAGATAAAGATGATAGGTTTTTGTTATCAGTGCAAAAGTTGTCAGAAGCAGTGTAAATTTTCTTTAGATACACTGATGTTCTAGAAATAATCAATTCTCCATTTTCACAGGAACACATGGCTGCTGTTCTATTTATCGTGAGCATTCACAAGTCAACAAACTTATCCTAGTAAGGCACCTTGCTGTCTTTGTACTAAATGCCTTATTAAAAGCAGAAAATGTGTGTACCAGGCCTGTAGAATTTGTATGCATCTTGTATCAGAAAAATAGTGTCAGTCAAGATTTAGAATCTTGTTTCTAACACTAGATAGAGTCCTATAGTAAACCAAACTAGAGTAACTTCTATTTAGATCAGTAAGCTTTTACATAGTTGTCTGCAGTAAGTTACCTACTCGATTCAAACAAATAATCCTCCCATAGCAAATTGAATTTACTTCAGCAGAGGTTATAATCCTGAATGTAACTAAATACTTACAAATACATAACTTCTTTTGAGTGCGGAAGATCAGTAGCTCTACACTGATCTGAATATAACTGTAAATGAGGTTAGTGTGTGTGCCCCTTTATACAAGGAGCTAGTTCTTAGATGCTTATAGCTTATTAAGGCTTATGATGCAAAGTGTATAATTGATATCCAGTCAGTCTGGCTTCTGCCAGGTCACTGAAAATGATGAGGATGGCGTAATTTTTATTTTCTTCAGCATAACGCCGAGGCTCACTGGAAATTGTGGCAATGCCTTATAAATGAAATTCCAGTTATTCATAAATATTCTGTGATTATAGAATCATAGAATCATTAAGGTTGGAAAAGACCTCTAAGATCATCAAGTCCAACCATCAACTAACACCACCATGACTCCTAAACCAGGCCCTGGAGTGCCACCTTTTTTGAACGCCTCCAGGGTTGACGACTCCACCACCTCTCTGGGCAGCCTGTTCCAATGCCTAACCACTCTTTCGGTAAAGAAATTCTTCCTGATGTCCAATCTAAACCTCCCCTGACGCAACTTGAGGCCATTTCCTCTTGTCCTATCGCTAGTTTCTTGGGAGAAGAGTCCAACACCCGCTTCACTACAACCTCCTTTCAGGTAGTTGTAGAGAGCGATAAGGTCTCCCCTCAGCCTCCTCTTCTCCAAGCTAAACAGCCCCAGTTCTCTCAGCCACTCCTCATAAGACTTGTTNAGCCTGTAGCGTTGCATGGGGTTGTTGTGACCAAAGTGCAGGACCCGGCACTTGGCCTTGTTAAACCTCATACAGTTGGCCTCGGCCCATCGATCCAGCCTATCCAGATCCCTCTGCAGGGCCTTCCTTCCCTCGAGCAGATCGACACTCCCGCCCAGCTTGGTATCATCTGCAAACTTGCTGAGGGTGCACTCAATCCCCTCATCCGGATCATTGATGAAGACGTTGAACAAAACCAGCCCCAGAACTGAGCCCTGGGGAACACCGCTCGTGACCGGCCGCCAACTGGATTGAACTCCATTCACCACCACTCTCTGGGCTCGGCCATCCAGCCAGTTTTTTACCCAGCAAAGTATATGCCCATCCAAGCCGTGAGCTGCCAGCTTCTCCAGGAGAATGCCGTGGGAGACCGTGTCAAAGGCCTTACTAAAGTCCAGGTAGACAACATCCACAGCCTTATGATGGATTATGTTGGATTATGTCCAAGTTTCTAGCTTTCATCTCATTCATGGAGCATTGTGTGGAATTCAGGAATTCAGCATTCGGGAGTGCTGGTGCCTAGAATTTAGTGATTTTTAGATGCAAAGCATTATGGTGTTAAGAGGATGTTTACCCATCAGTCCTTGTGAGATGAGAGTCAGCTAAGTGTTCTTGATTTCGTCTGATGACCTACGTTGCTTGTGCTTGTTAGATCAATTGTTGTTTCCTTTATTATTTCTATATATATAGCCATTAAATTGCATTTTTAAATGTTCTTGTATTAGGTTGTTTAAGTCAAAGTTGCAGATAAATAGCAGAAAACTCTAAAAAAATAGTCAAAGCTGTTATGGCTTCTAAACTAAGTCTTCAGGGTTCAGCAAGCTGGAAGTGCTGAGTGGCAGCAAATCGGTTTCCTGTCACTTCTTATGTGAACCTTCTGAAGGAGAATCCTACTGATCTTTTAATTAGATTCCAGATGCCACATTGCCTCCCCTTTTCTGAAAAGGGATGACAGCTGAAGGATGTGGGATGAGATCCTTCCTGATTTGCAGAAACAATGACATTTTAAATGCAGAATACACTTCTTAACATAATATGCAATATGAAAATAATGTTAAATGGTACTTTTAGGTATACAAACTTGGCATATTTTATTTTACATTTTTCTTGCTTTTTGTATTACATTGTGCTTGCTAATTCACAGAGTACTGTAACATACTGATTTTAGGTCAGAGTCCTATGCCTTTAACCCAGTGAGATTGCTATGGATTTAAGAGCATACTCCATCTTCAGTTTTAAGGCGTTCAGTACTGTCTGCCATAAGATCCTCATAGAGAAGCTGATGAAGTGTGGGTTGGATGAGTAGACAGTGAGGTGGATTGAAAACTGGCTGAATGGTGGGGCCCAGAGTGTATTGATCAGTGGTACAAAGTCTGGCTGGAGGCCAGTGACTAATGGTGTACCCCAGGGGACAATACTGGGTCCAGTCCTCTTTACCATCTTCATTAGTTATCTGTGTGATGGGGTCGATAAGCGTACCCTCAGCAAGTTTGCTGATAACACAAAACTAGGAGGAGTGGCTGATACACCCAGAGGGTGGTGCTGCCATCCAGAGGGGCCTCAACAGGCTGCGCTGGTGGGAACCTCATACAGTTCAGCAAAGGGAAGTGCAAAGTTCTGCACGTGGAATAACCCCAGGCACCGGTACATGCTGGGGGCTGACCAGCTGGAAAGCAGCTTTGCAGAAAAGGACCTGGGGGTCCTGGTGGACACCAGGTTGGACATGAGCCAACAACATGCCCTCACCACAAAGAAGGCCAATGGTATCCTGGACTGCATGAGGGGGAGTATTGCCAGCAGGCTGGGGGAGGTGATCCTTCCCCTCTACTCAGCACTGGTGAGGCCACACCTGGAGTACTGTGTCCAGTTCCAGGCTCCCCAGTACAAGGGAGAGATGGACATACCTGAAGAATGGATGCAAAGAGGACAGAGCCAGGCTCTTTTCAGAGGTGCCCAGGGACAGAACAGAAGGCAATGGGCACAAACTGAAACACAGGAGGCTCTGTCTGAACATCAGGAAACACTTTTTCATTGTGAGGGTGACCGAGCACTGGCACAGGTTGCCCAGAGAGGTTGTGGAGTCTCCCTCCTTGGAGACACGATCCTAGGCAGCCTGCTCTAGGTGGCCCTGGTTGAGCAGGGGCGTTGGACCAGATGACCTTCCAACTTCAGCCATTCTGTATTCTCCCCTCCAGTGAAAAGGATTATGAGGAGGTTATAATTGCTGTAGTTCTCATGGATTAACAAATGTGCTTGTTTATTTTTACCATTTCACTAAGTTGTGTTGGGTAATTGAAATAGAAGTTGAGAGGGCAGTGACAGCAGAGAGAAAGAAACGGGACCGTGTGGCAGCAGTCACTCCACATCAGCTGCAGAAAGGTTTGCCTGTCACACTTCCATCATTTCATGTGAATGATTCCTAACTCTATGGTTAGCATGTTAGAAAAACAGAGTAAGAGTTACTAGTAGTATACTCTGGCACGATGGAAAGATATTTTTACACTATTGTATATTGCACTTTAATATGCAC
Source organism: Fregata magnificens (assembly GCA_013389945.1). NCBI lineage: Eukaryota > Metazoa > Chordata > Aves > Suliformes > Fregatidae > Fregata > Fregata magnificens. The sequence continues at coordinate 62,521 of WAAD01036685.1, read as the reverse complement.
TTTCATTGATTCAATTATTGTACACACTGAGACAAAAATAGGTGTCTGTTCCTAATCTGAGTACAGTGGAAATTCAGCCCATTTTGTTATTTATTCTTTAAAACTCCTTGAGCATTTATGCATACGATGAGAAAACCATTCACTTTTCTACCAAAGGTGCTACATGGGTAATATGAAGTCACAGAATGTTATGAGACAGGATTGAATAAAATCAATTGTGTGTGTCTGTGACTTAAAAGATAAGGAGGGTGCCAAATAGAAAATAGAAGAACTGTCTGTCACTTGCACTCTCAAAAGTCTTTGGCATTCTTGGGGAAGATGTTCTATGAAGTAATTGTCAGGTTATTCTGTAGGGAAAATTGTGAAATGCTATCAATAAGCTGACTATAGCAGATACTGTGTTCCGGTATGACTGTAAGAAGTAGGTCAGAGAGGTTATATTTGAAACGGATTATCAAAAGAAATATTATGTGTCTGTGCTTGGTGGAAAGTGGCAGAGTGAGGTCATGTGGATTTTACTCCATGGCACTCATCTAGAGGTCTCTGTTAGAGAAGGAACAAAGCCGGGTGAAGGCTCTCACTGTGCAGCAAGCAGCATTTGTATGGAAGATGTCAGACTATTGCGCATTATAAATGAAGTGGAGAAGACTGAACAAGCTGGGGAATTCTGGCCAAGCAGAGAGAGGTTTTGAAGTTAGTCATGTGGATGTTATGGAAGAAGTTGCATTTGCGTGAGGCTGTGAGAGTGAGCCACCCATGTCTCTGCAGCTGGGAGGGGACGTGTGTTGAGCTGACATTGCCCAGTGCAGGACTGAAAAGGTTTTTCACTCGTGGGTCGTTTGGACTAGTGAAAATTCATGCAATCAGGCAACTGTGATGACTTCAATGTGAGGATGGAGAGTACTCACAGCAGTAACCATTCTTTTTGGTATTCGTTGTAAATTGGCAAGCACCACGCTTTGAGGATTTGTGGGGTGGGTTACTGAGAAGACTAGACAGGATTTGATGGAAGAATGGTCCTGGCTCCCCTCCTTTGTGGACAGTCCAGTCAGAGATTCTGCGCCTAAAGGAAAGACCCTTGGTCTCAGCTGTGGGGATTAGAGCAGGCTCCTGCTCTCTCCTTTAACTGTGACAGCCTGCTCTATTGCCAGGTGTTGCCTGTTTTCTCTTGCCTTCCATTAGGTTCTGCCTTTCTCCCTTCTCTTCTGCTTCCAGTCTGCAGCAAATTGCCTTTGTGCCTCTCTCTTCTCCACTGCTTTCCTCATGCAAGAAGAAAAAGGTTGAATAAAAGTGAAGGCAACCATTGCATTATAGGAGAGTGGAAGTGTTTAATCCAATTAAATATGGAGACAGTGAGACCAAAACTCAAAGAAATTCTTTTCTGTTCATGTTCCACCTATAGAGCTTCCAGCTTAGTAAATCATTGACCTCAGGAAGGTTATTAAAGCAGAACAATCAATCAAACAAAACCCCATAATCCTTATCTTTTAAATGATCTTTATTTATACAGGCGCATACCCTGTGTGTTGATAATGGCACTTAGCAAACCAACATCTCATTGTATTTTATATAGTGTTACTTTTGAGTACTTCAGCTCAGATTCTTAAGGTGGGAAGGAGTACAGTGATGTAGTACAGATCACACAAGATCAGTGAGGGCTCCTGTACAATAGATGGTGAAAGAGATGGTAAGAGTGATGGTTGTAGAACAGAAGTAAAGCTCTGAAACATGATCTGTAAAATAAAAATATGCAATGCAATTCATGTGCCTGCATGCATGTATTCTCAGAGGTTTAACTCAACCATCTCTTGTTATTCAGATATCTTCTTGATATTCAGTGTTATGTTAGCAAATGAGTTCAGCTCTTGCAAAAATACACTCATAGATTCAGCAGCCATTGCCCTGCAATACTTTAAGCCCTGCTCTGATTGTCAAACTTTAACCCTGCTGCATTTTGCTCTTGATAGCTATTTTCAATGATAATTTAGATAAGCTGGGTATTTGCTTGCCTCATGTTGTCTCCTGTTTGAGTCGCTGAGAAGAGCAGAATGTTTTGCCTTCCACAGGCTGTGCTCCAGTGATAACCTGTCATGTGCCGACACACAACCCCAGAGTCTGAGGGGTTTTATGATAGAAAGTTCAGTGCCAGAAGTCTTGAGGAGAGCATTTAGCTGTGCTGTCCTAAAGTAAAAGGTATTTGTAGCTGTTGGTAAGGGTTATGTGTTTTAAAGCCCTGAATCACTAAACTTAGCGGGGAGAGGAAGGCATTTCTGCTGGCTTTACAGTTGAACACATTCCACCCACTGAAGTCACTTGAATCTTGGGGCTGAGGCAGCGGCCGTGTCTCTGCCACACAATGCAGCTCTGTGCAGAGGACCCCAAGTTACCTCCGAGACCCAGTGCCTGCAGCAGTGCTGCATCAGGGACTGAAGCAGCGAGCTCTGTGCCCCTATGGTGTTAGTGTTGCTGCGTAACTTCCAGTGCTGTGGCAGCTCATCCAGTGCTGCCTCAGAAGTTTCTACACTGAGCCTTGTTGCAAGTTTACCTATGTGTTCCGACTCTTACGCTTTGCCACTCTGCTGTTAGTTCTGCATCTGAACCTCAAAGCCAGGAGCATGAGGGGGTCTGAGCCAGTCCCACCTCAGGGAGAATACTGTAGAAGTAGATGGAGGAAAGTGTCTCTTGAATTATTTTGGTCATTCATTTGTATAGAGTTAAATCATATTCTATATGCTTCTTATGTTAACACTCGTTCAGAAACAGCAAATCTATATTTAATCTGTATTTTTTTACCTTTGATTGTTTTGTTTCTTTTGTTCTAACTTTTGGGAATGTCCAGTGAGTTTGTCATCCTCTAAAGCAGGCAAAAATACATCATATGAAAGCAAATGACAAATTGCTTTTGTGCTTCTTCATTGTATTTGTTCCCCTGGGTCTTCTTAGGTTGAATGTTAAAATTGCAAGTTCTTAGGGCCTTAATTTGTATTTTCAAGATGCTTAGGACACCTCTTCAGAATCATAAATAATTATTGTGAAGTATATGATAGGCTTGATGGTCTGTTATTGTGAGAACTAATAGCTCTGATTTGGCAGACAGTTCTAAGAGCAGCGGTGTTTGTGATTGCTTGACATTTCTTCAATTTTTCCTTAATCCAAAGATTCATTGCATTCCAAGCATAAAGCATGGCTTTGCACTAAAAGAAAAAAAGTTATATTAATAATCTCAGGAATGTTTGGGGGTGCTTTTCTAGTGGCTGCTGCATTGCTTCAGAGGTATTTTCTTTCCCTTGTTTAAACAATCAATCTTAAGGTTTTCAGACAGTTCATTCCAACTGACTGAACTTTCATATAAGCATGTAACTCTCCAAAGATCAAAAATTGCCTCAGGATATTTTTAATTTAATAAAGAACCAAGCTGACTTCAGACTTATACAGACTGTATAAATCCAAAACTCCAGAATCTTATAAATCTAAAACTTTTTAATTAAAAGTGGAGATATCTCGATTTAAATAAAGCAGAGTCTGACATGTCTTTCTGTCATAGTTTTGGGGAATTGCCATTTAGCCCCGTGAATAGCCATTTACAGTAAAAGGGAGGAGAAAAGACTGAATAAGTTGAGCCAGGGATAGCAATCTTTTAATCTTCCAACTGTCTTGCTACAGAGTTATCTGTTCATAGAAAATACAACATCTCATCTGAGGACTACCAATGGGTATTTTGCAAAAGTATAATATAATTGACACATTTTAATCAATCAATCAAATACAGTTAAGAAGTTGCTTTAACTGTTAACAGAAAGACTGTTAACACCCCAGAAGGCAGGGTAGTGAATTTTGTCATCTTTTCTTAGAAAATAATCGTCTCTTGTCGTTTCTGGGCATTCACTTTCTTACTTCTGCTCATTCTAAGACTTACCTAACTATAGATATAACTTCAGCAGTGTTTAAACACACGCTGAATTATGTTGTGGAGTAGGGATGACTTGTTAAGTTGGAGGCATGGGCTAGAGAGTTGAGGTCCCTCCCACAGTTAATTATTCTTTCGACTGTAACAGTCCTGGTCATTAATTGTAAATTTGAGGTTATACAGATGAGTAACTCATCAACAGATGAGGAGTTTACAGCAGATGATTTTTTAGTAATCTTTTCCAATCCCCAAATCCATGATATCTTTTCTATCTTTTCTTGTCCAGCCCCTTGAAGTACTTGGTTGGTGCTGATCCCACTCAGGCAGTTCAGGGTTTAACAGATCCATAGCAAGCTGTGAGAGTTGACATTGAGGTGTCACTCTCTTTGCGTGCCGTTCATCCCTCAAGGAGAAATTCTGGTGACTCAGAATTTGGAGTAAGAACTTAAAAATTTGGCAGCAGCATGTCAGGGTGCTCCTTTGCCTGCATGTTAGTCTTCAGAGGCCAAACCAGCCTCAAGCAACCAGACGGTTGCCTCAAGCAACCGTCTCACCCTAGTCCAGGGTGAGTCTGGACATCAGCACTTGGGTGCAAAGGAGCCCACATCACCTCCCCTGTCGAGAAGCAACTGATGGCACATTGCAGCAGGTAGAAGGACATACAAAGACGGGGTGACAGGACTGAATGATGACAAGGAGATACACGAGACTGAGTTTGGCCAACCAGCACTGGAAAGTGGTAACAATGAACTGTGAGAAGGAGGGGAGACTAAGGCTGGAAGCCATGGGCAGCTGGTGTCATCTGAGGGTAGAAGATAGCAGAGGAATGAAGTGAGATGGGTGAGCTGGCTGGCTGTGGGACAAAGCTGAGATGAATGAGAAGGAGGGGGAACAAAAGGGGCTTGATCTGGTCAGGTAAGAGAGCGAAAAGCAAGAACTATTATAAGGAAAAGTGGGGCTTGATTACAAAGGGAGAAACTAACCAGACCCAAAGATTGTTTGCTATATATTTCCTACTTTCCACTAGCTTTGCTGCAACTTCGCCTCACTCTTTGAGCTTTGTGATGTGTGGATAATCCTATTATATTATATGCTTATTATGTATTATGCTATTATACATATTTTTATTGTGTGTGTACATGCATAGCATATGCAGTAGTGTGCTAGGCTGCAGGGAGTTCATAATATGGACCATGAGCACAGGTCTTTTGTTTGTATTCCTTGGTAACTTTTTTGGTTGAAATAATTCTTTTGAGTAAAGACTGTAGGATGTGACCCATTGATTCCAGGGGACTGGAGCACCTCTCTTATGAGGAGAGGCTGAGAGACCTGGGTTTTTTAGCCTGGAGGAGAGAAGACTGAAGGGGGATCTTATCAATGCTTACAAATATCTAAAGGGTGGGTGCCAAGAGGATGGGGCCAGACTCTTCTCAGTGGTGCCCAATGACAGGACAAGGGGCAATGGGTGCAAATTGGAACATAGGAAGTTCCACCTGAATATGAGGAACAAGTTCTTTACTTTGAGGGTGACAGAGCACTGGAACAGGCTGCCCAGAGAGGTTGTGGAGTCTCCTTCTCTGGAAATATTCAAAACCTGCCTGGACGCAGTCCTGTGCACCCTGCTCTAGGTGCACCTGCTCAAGCAGGGGGGTTGGACAAGATGATCTCCAGAGGTCCCTTCCAACCCCTACCATTCTGTGGTGCTGTGACTTGCTGAGACTGTGCTAACATGGGACTCTGAAGAGAACAGTTAGTCGGCATCCCCTGCCATGGCCAAGTTAATGTCAGTGTGAATTCACAGTTAGCAGAGGATTCAATCCAGTGTCCATGAGCCTGGCTGGTTGTTTTCATATTACACTGGAAGCTTAAAGTTGTCTTTAGTTCTCCCTTGCTTTTTTTGCTTAGGAGGTAGCCAGACAACTGTGATTTTTGCTCAGAGTAAGGATTCAAGAATTCAGTACATGTGTTGGGACTTACTGTGTAATACAGATATTCACTGCTACCAAATAACAAAAGAGGACGTAATAATTTTGAGGAGACTGCTCATACAGAAACCATTGTTGTTTTTACAATAAAAGCTTCTTCAAGCAATTAAGAAAATGTTTTTTCTCAGTTCTTGCTTTTATGTTGTTAACGGCATCTTTTATTTTTCAGAACAATAAATCTAAACAGTAGTTTACTGCAACAAGTAATAGAAAGAAAGCGTGAAGTGCTGTGCATCTTGAGAGAAAAGATAATAACAACTCAGAAGTGTACGATATCTGAACATATCCAGACAGAAGAAAAAATCAGCGGTGTGATGGGATGCAGTACAAAAATAGTAAAGGTAAAAGTTATTAAAAATCTGCAAGGAATAGAACATTTGCAGATTATCTGAGAAGAAATTATGATTTCTCCAAATAGACCTCAGATTATTTTTCGTGCTTCCTTAATGTGTTGAACTCACTGAACTGCTTAGTTGTGAAACTTCAGAAAGGTAAAATGTTTTTTCCATTGCCTCACTGGCAAAAGATGCCATCTTTTAGTGTGAGCCTGGAATGTGGTTTCCATCAATACTGTCAAATTGTGATCCAGTTTCTATGTAGATTCCTGCCTACAGCAGAACATAAATCCAACATATAACAATTCAGTGAAAGTTGAAAAGCAAAAAGCTTGCTGAAGTGAATTTATTTGAAAAGCCAAGTAATCATTCATCAAAAATGTTTGCAGTGTCTACTGAGTTTTAATATTTATTGAGAAGTTATTTGGTTTTGATCATGGGAGTGGAGATTAACTGCATTATGAGAAAGAATTGCCTATGAATTGAGAAGGAATTACCAAAGTGAAAACATATGCTCATTCATTGTAAGTTTTTTTTAAAGCTGCAGATGAATCAGTTCTGTGTACAGGGTGTCTCCACCTGGGAGTTGCAGTTCAACAACCCTCTGTGCAAGCGCCACCTTCCTGGTGCTGGTCTCCAGCTGGGCAAATGGATGTCAGGATAGAATTGGGCAGGGCAGGATACTGAAGTGGGTACCCATTTCCTAGTGACACAGTGTTTCGTGTGTGGCAAAAGCTGCACCTGGAGCTCAACTTTGTACTAGGACAAGGTAGCTAAGAGTTTGAGAGCCACTCTTGGCGTTGGGCTTCTACCTCACTGCTTATCTTGTTCCTTTCATAGATGTCAAATGTAACATGTGCTTTAGTTAGACATCATGGAGAATAAAGCACATTCTTCCTCTCTGTATTTTTTCCCCTTAATTAATTCTGTGTTTAAGCTATACAATAGCTGAATCAGATAAACGGTGAATAAATCTGTCCTCTAGGTTTCAGTGAGTGAAAATGGAAGTATGATGAAGGATTCTAGTGTGATCCTTGAAATTCCTCCTGCAACCACTATTGCCTACGGTGTAATTGAACTGTTTATAAAGCACAGTGGCCAGTTCCGTAAGTATGAAGCTCATTTTCTGTGGCACGCAGTTCAACTGTGGGCAGAGCTGTCTGTTGGGCGATGATTTTTGCATTTCCCTGTGTATGAAGGTGATAATGTTGTATGGTCTCTATCGCCTTGATAGGTATTTGTGCTGTGAAATGCTGCTCTTCTGATTTAGTAATGCTTTTTCACTTGTTTCCATAAATCATAAACTCAGAAAAATTTAGGTTTCAGGGAACCGCAGGAGGTCATCTAGCTCAAGCTCCAGCCTTTTGTCCTGTTGTCATACAGAAGAGTCGGCCTCTATCTTCCCTCCATGCTTCCATTGGGTGGCTGTAGGTAGCAATACGGCTCTTCCTTAGCAATGTTTTCTCCAAGCTGGACAAACCCAGTCTCTCAGCTTCTTCTCATGCATGATGTTGTCCAGCCCTCAGCGATCTTGGCGGCTGTTTGCTCGTTTGCTCCAGTATGTGAATGTGTGTCTTGTACTGGGGAGTCCAAAACTGGACACAGCACTCTGAATGCAGTCTCCCAAATTGAAAAATCACTTTCATTGATCTGCTAGCTACACTCTTGTCAGTACAGCCCAGTATGCAGCAAACTTCAATAACTGCAAGGGCACGCCGCTGATCCCCTCAAATTTGTTGTCCAGGTCTTTCTTTTTACGCAATTTTGCTTCTAGCTAGCTGGCCCCTAGCCCATGCTGTTGCCTTCACCTATTGGCAGGGAGAGTGAACTGAATATAAATCGATGGTCAACCAGGAATGTTTAGACAACAGTCATGCTAAGAAAAGAATTATTCATAAAGTACAGGACTGGAATTTAAACTTTTCTGTCTATTTTACACTTTCATATATAGATGGTTCTCAGAATGGTTGCAGAAATGTCCTTGCCATGTTTTCTGGTCATGCTTTACTTATTTCAGGTTGAATACTTTCAGGTGTCAAGTTAAAAAAAAAAAATCTTGAAATTGGCTTTGGGGGGAGTAGTAACTCTGCTCTGCAGAATCATCTGGGGTTTTCTTTCTTGTCTATCCTCAGTTAAACTCCCTGACCGAAAGGAGGTTTCAGGGGATGTTATGCAAGAAGGAAGGAAATCAGATGGACTGTGTAGGGCTGGAAGTTGGAAAGGACTAATGTGGAGGGAAACAGGAGATACGTTGAAGAAATAATTGAAATGCAGTTGAGATTTGAATCTAGGATGCACTTTATTTGGATAAGAAATGTAGAAGATATTCTCCATCATTCTCCTTCAACTGACTTCTGATATTAAGGAAGTCTGTAGGTTCAGGAATATAAGTAAATATCATGTAACCTGCAAAAAAATTTCTGAAATGTGGAATTACTCTGACACAGACTGAACACAGAGGTATACCAGAGTGCATTGACTTCATGGTCATAACAGAAATGTAATTCAGAGTAATCAGGTGCAATTAAGGCTATCTGACTACATAGGTGTATAGCTGATAGCCTACTTATGTGATTTCTAGATGGAAATGCCTATATCCTGCTAGATGATAATACATGGGTCTTGTTAATGATCTGTATATCTCTGCTCTTTTTCCACTTCTGCGTCTTTTTCCACTTTTTTTTTCATATTTAATATTACACCTGCTAAGCTTCAAAACCAGCGCAGCTTGTTTCATGTTTTATCTCAAACAACCTATGTCTTGCCTCTTTTTTTTAAATTTTTGCTATCTTCCCTTGCCTGACTGTCATTGAGAAGGTAAAATGAAGGAACTAACAACAAAATTAGGGATTTGCCAGAAGAATAAGTATGGTGGAGCCAAACCTTCAACTTCTTAATGTCTGAGCAGTGATCAGTGTCTGTTTATGGAAGTAAAAATAGCCTTTGAAGTTAAATCCAGAGACTAAGGTAGTCCTTTCACATGAGACTGAAAGTGACCAGTAGCAGGTGTAACATAATGGGATTCTCTTCACAGATAATTACAGAATAAGGTGCATGTAAGTTTTTGTTTCTTTCTTTCTTTTTCTTTGCCACTGATAGTGCTTGAGTTATTCTGTAAGGAAGAATGGTATATAAACTTCCTTTAAAATGTTCTGGCTAATGTGACTGGACATGCTTAGACGTTTTTATAAAATAAATAAAAAAAGAAAGAAAAAAAGGTCTAATCCTTTTCTGATCCCTTTACCATAATGTTTTCCTGTAATCATTCTGTTTGATTTCTACAGGCTAATTTTCCACTACATGTAAAAGCTGTTGCTGTTAAAGGCTTTGCAGTTTTGTGTCTCTAAAGTTTCACTGCAAGTCCTCTTGTTCTTGCTTTACGAAACAGGAGGTATAGTAGCATCCGGCTGATCTGCTTTGTTCTGTTCATTGCTTTATATGTGTGACTTGCTTCCTCTAAAATGTCTGTAAATTAAACAGTCCTAATCTTTTCAGCTTCTCCCCACGAAGGAGTCTCTTTGCCTTTGATTGTTTTCATTGATCATCTCTGTTTTTCTTCCATTTTTGTTAATGTTTCTGAATAATTAACAAAGTCTAACTGCACTAGTTGAGGTTTGTCATTGACAGATGTGATAGAATTCAATAGAGAAAATATCACAGTATTATGTATATTCTTTCATTCACTTATTTTCCCTTCTCTTTTTTTTTAAAAGAGTATGACAAAATTAATGAGATACAAAATTAATTAACAGTCCTATTAATACAAAACTTTCAGAGTCTGGTATTTTCCTCTGAATTGAGTCCTATTACAAGATTTAACAGCAGGATCTGTATCTCTTAAAACTTTTCACATGATGCTGTGTATTGATTTCCCTTATTAGCATCATTCTGCCTTAGAAGGGCGGGTAGTTTATTAGCACTATCTTCCTCCTTCAGGGTTCGTGTGAAAGCCTTGTTATTATCAATGAAAGTAACATGAGCATGTTGGCCTTATGGTGCCTTAGCTGCTGTCCAGAGTCTTGTTGCTTTGGGAAGTTCTTTAATTTGTGTTAATTGCTTTCTGCTCCTCTGTAGCTCGCTGTTCTCTGTGAAGGGTTATGCAGGCATAAACGTCTCTGTCATCTTTCTTTCTCTGTGGCAGAGATTTCTTTGTCTGCTCTCCCTTTGAAAAAGCTTTTTGCTGATGGAGTGCTCTCCGTGCTTTCTCATCTGCTTTGAATGTCCTTAATTTGGTGAGACAGACTCTTACAACTGGAAGAAGGTTATATTTAGGTTTTGTGCCTGGTACATGTGAGGACTGTGCTTGATTAGTTACCTTTTTTTTTTTCCCTTTGCTGTCAGGTATTACTTTAAAATTGAGTTCCTCTTGCTAGCCTGCCTGCGTTCTCCTCAGACCTGCTGCAGAGTGCCAGGAGTACAGTTTCAAATCTTGCATTTGAGCAAATGAAAGGCTATCAAAATAATACATAGGACTTTGATTATATTCTGCATCTTTGGGGCACAATATTGGATACATGAGCACAGAACTTGATATTCCAGATTTCTCAGCATAACCCTTACAAAGGCTCCCTGTGTACCTTCCAGGAGTCCCTTAGCTTCATCAGGTTGGGGGCATTGGGGTGCCAGGGAATCTGCAGTCCTGTTTGGGTGAGGTAGACCAATGCTCATCATGAAGACGAGGCAGAAAGGGTAATCCAGCCAGGGTGTGTTATTTTCTTCGTGAAGGTATTTATTTCAAAAAGACAGTATATTGCAGAGTGATTCTGTTAGTGAACATGCCTGGGTGAAGTCCTTTAGAGGCTCTGAGAAGCCCCCTATTTTCCACTCATCTGGAGAACCTGAGGATGGACCTGTGACTTGGCTCAGAAAGAGGAGTCTGTCAGTGCCATGACCAGAAGAGGTTCTGTGAGTGATTCTCAGAGTTCTTATGAATCTCAGAAGGTGCTTTTATGTGTCTCCATCATGAGCGGATCCTGTAGCCTGCATTACAGCACATCTCTTAATTGATAGAAAATGTGAAGAATTCATACCTGCATCTCTTGTATGCAGCATTCAGGTTTACGGTGTCGGTGAGAAGTTTCCATGTTATTTGCTGTCTGCATCACTTTAATTCACAGGAGCTGGTGTCACATTTTGTAGTTGGTAGCTGCACCACAGGACCTTTGTGCACACTGTACGAAACGTCAGGGCTGCGGTAATGCTCAATAATTCACATCCATAGGAACCATTGGCATTCTTCCCACCTAGAAGAGATGAGACATGGAGAAATTGCATGCGAGAACACTAGATAATATAAGCTAGAATCTCATTCGGTAGTTGCTTGTTTATTTTATTAATTATTTTTTTAAATTAAATTTCTAATTACAGAATTCTGTCTGCTAGAGGAACAGCAAGGAGGTTTTGAAAAAGAAAGCACGGAAGGCTCAACTTATCCTCATTCAGCACTATTCAGAGATGCTTTGTTTCCCTATCAGCCAGATGCTGTTGATAATGAGATGTACTCTGGGGCTAAAAACCTCATTCCCAGTGATGCTTCTTTAAGTGTATTGAAACAAGGTATTACCAGAAATGCTTTACATGATTACATTACAATGAGTTAAGCAACATGATAGGAGGAAATAATCTGGTACAATAGTACATAAGAAATTATGTTAGTTCATTTTAATAGCCCTTATCAGGAACCCTTGGGGGAATGCACTGAAAGAATAGAGGAATTTACTTCTGCAATAGGTATATGCAGTGGACTGTTCCCTAGGAACACCCTGAATCCCTTTGTCATAAATATGATCTTACAAAATCAGGTTTTTATGCCCATTCTGTTACATTCCAGATAAGCTCTACAAGATTAGTGATGATTTATGCTTTCATTCAGAAAGGGTCACTGAAAATATTTTTTCATGATTTGGAAAATACTCTCAGTAAAACTTCTCAGTTAAAGGTTATTTTAAGTCTCAAAAATTACAAAGACATCTCCCCACCTTCACTTAGACTCATTATTTTCTGAGAAGCTTTATAGAAATCTTTGGTATCAACTAAGGCTGACAAAATTAAAATGTGATTTAAACAGAAGTTTGCAAATTGGTATAATGAGCCAGGCACAACCTGTTTATTGTAGGGATGTGGAAGGAAGGGGCAGGGTTGTCACCAGAGGAATGAAAAAGGGGAAAACAAGTCAAGGCCTCAGAACATGCTTTACTTTTCATCAGTTCTTGGTACAGTTCTTACAGCTGGTTCTAACGATGAACATCACTTTTGTTATCTCTAAACTTCACCCTTTGTTCATGGCTGTTCAGGAGACTGTGACCAAAATAGATATTTGTTGTCCCGAAATAAATTCTTTCATTCTCCAGTGTAGACTTGTTTGAAAGGAATAACTGTGTCTCCATGTGTATATAAAAAACCACTTATTTGTGAAAGAATGGTATGCCACTGTTGTGTTTTCTGCTTTAGTTTGACATACCTTTTTGCCTTTCTTGCTTAAAAGGCTTGGAGGTTTCTTTTAATTAATTAACCTGAACTGTCTCTTGGAAAAAAACTAGAAAAATTGTTTCTACTGAAGCAATTTAAAGTAGGTTTCCTCTTCTGTTATTTGTATAGACAGTTATACAATTGCGTCAGGTACAAAAAATATCTGCTTGTGGCTGGGCTTTTTTTTTCCCCCCAAGGAAGTAATTTTTAGATGTAAGAGGCATCTTTAAAGAGAGTGTGTTTCTTGACCAGAGTGACATGAAGGGCAATTTCTTCTAAACAAGGTTAAGAATGCTTGCATGCCCATATTTTTGGAATGTGGAAAAACACATTCCAACCTTCCAGTTGGCATTATTGACTTGAAAACTTATTTTCTTTCAGCAAAGTGGTAATTTGATGTTATAAAATATTTTGGTTTAGTGTCATAGTTGAATTGTGGGGAAAGAAGTGCGGTGAACTCTCTTGTGCTTCTGTTGTATGTATAGTAATGGAGTCAATATTTCAAGGAAGAAGAGATTTTTTGTCCTGATTTTTGTAATAATAATTAGGTCAGAGGTGAAGGGTTGTAATTCTTTGGTGCACCTGATGAAATACGAGGACAATAACAATTTAGGATCGCAATAGGAACTTTTAATTCTGTGGGTGGACTCATACCATTGACTTTGTAATTCATATTAACCCACAGATTAAGAAGTAAAGTTATGAGCAGAACTCTTCATTCTGCCTTACAAATGAACATTCTCTGGAGATGAACTTTCAAGTGAGAAACTTAGTAGTGGTTATTTCAGTTAACATTAAAATACCGACTTCTAAAATATTAAAAATACCAAACACCAAATGTTGATCCTTGGTAGCTGTTCTTCTTAGAATTTTCATTGATGCTTCATTGGCTCCTTAGGGAAATATAATCAGATGTGTTCCAGCCTTGCATGATAACTTGTGCTGATGGAAATCAGGATGTCGAGATGTGGTGATAAATGAGCTGATGAAACGCATAGCAAAAACGTTAACTGTTTTTACTGGCATTTGTGTAGAAATACTTAGTTTTACTTTTTACTGCTTTCTTGGGAAAGATCTGTCACGGTTGAAGACTCAGTTCCAGCCCTTTGTGAAGCTGCCGGAAGACAAGCAAAAAGCTTTATATAAAACCCTTTGTGAACTCTTGCTCCATGAAGAAATGGTAACTGCCCTGGAGGACATGGTAAGATGAAGAAACTTTGGCTTGCTTCCTAAAAGTAATTTCAGAATAGAGCTAGCATTCTCTTTTGCTTGAACCTTTCTCTTTTCAAGAAGTTTTACTTATTCTTTTGCTTGCAGTTAGATGATATCTGCACAGGAGACAAGCCAGAGCTGAAGGAGTTAAAACCCGTGCAACAACGAGACCTCCTTGACTTCTTGCAGCTCTTAGGGTGCAGCTTACAGAGTGAGCTGTTGTTGCAGAAATATCAGCCTCAGGATGAAGAACTCTTCTCAGCTGCTCACCTCCTCATCAGTGCTATCTCTGGTATGTTGTGAATGAAGAGAAGACCCCTTTTTTTTTTATTTTCCTTTTAGAAGCTCCCTCTGTGTTAAAGCATTTATGGCTCTTTTTGAGCAGTTGGCGAGCTGAGTGAACATAATTTGTTCTGTTCATTTTTATGAATTTGGTACACCACACTTAGCATTCCTGGCTGTGAGTTAAATTCAGCCCTCCATCACTGACAGATTTTGCTTGTAAAATACACATTCCCCCAAGATTGCTCAACTCTACTTTCTGCCGAGTGTGGGCATTTCCAGTTTGGCAAGCTAATTTCTGTTCTTATTGAACACCAGAGTTCGTCCCGCCTAAATGCTGAGAATTACAAATTAGGTGTTGTCTTCTGTGTAACAGCATATATTGTTGAGGTGCAAACTATATTTAGCAAAACTTAATTTAACATAGAGACACTGCAATTAGAGGGTTGTTTTGCAGCTGCTGAAAAAGGAGATTAAACATAAATGTCAAACAAATGCCATCCTCACAATCTAGTTGGCACCGCAGCGTTAATTAAAAGCTACCTGCAAAGTCCAAGACAGACTTTCCTGGCTTTTTGTCGTCTCTCTCATATATAAAGAATTTCCTGACATTAAGATAACGAAGGGAAGTCCAGTGTGGTATTAGTTAGATGTGGCACTGTGCAGCAAAATGTCAGTGTGCATCCATATACACACATTCCCCAGGTAGGAAAGCTTAACTCATTTGTGGAGACAGAAAAGAAATAGAAAACAGAAACCTGCTGATGTGGTAACACTTATCAGATGCTATTAACAGCAGGGCGCAGTTAATTGAGCGTGTTGCATTATTATCTGGCTTTGGACATAATGTCTGCTGTCCAGGCGTAAATGTAGCTGGATCAAGAATCAAAAGCTGTTTTATGCCTGTTGCTTCTATTAGGAATTACAGCCTTTGAGTTACAGAATTGAAGGATCATTTAGTCTGTCTCCCTGCCCCAAGGCAGTCCCAGCTATGTCATTCCTCTCAAATTGTGTTTTTGCTGAAGTCAGCATCTTGTATAGATTTTCAGAGCGGAGGTTCTTGTTTTATTCAAGGCCTAAATCACTCATCCAGCCTGCAAACTCAGAGTGAAACACTGGGGAGATACTTAGGGAGGAGACAAGAATGATGGGGAGGAAATCCCCTTTCCTATGAGCTACATTTTCTCAAGGGCGGGGTAGTCAGTGTGGGGCTTGTACCCATCGCCCATCCCATTTTATTCTGCACTGTGGGAAGCAGGCAGGAAAGGGCTCTTCCAAACATCCAACAGAGCACTTGTGACAACTGTCCTCAGCGTTGAATCTTTTCGGTCTCCAGCATCCATTTCACGAGGTGCTGTACCTGTGGGTGGGCCTCAGAAATGTAGCTTGTCTGTCTTTGCTCAGCAGGAGAACCCCATAACAGAGCTCACTGTTAAGAAAGTCCCCTTTCCAGCAGCCAGCCTCGTGCAGTGTTCACTGGAAACAATCTTTCCCTTTTAATGTTTACTTCACAGAGCTGTCTGATTACACTCTTGCCCTGCTGCGTGCCTGCTGTGATCTTAAGGTTGTTCCGGCCTTGTGTTGTTTGGTGAGTAATCAAAATGTGACTGTGTAGCATGTGGGCCCCAGCAGCAGTAATGACTGTGTTCTCTGCCTTATTGTGTTTCTCACCCAATAAAGAAGATGTCAAGGTCCAGTGCGAATTTCAGCTGTAGGCATTGCTTAGGCAAGGTCAGAGTCTGACAGTGGCAAATGATGCAGGTAACTTACTGCAGGTGGATACCTAACTTCTAAAATGTTTCTGTATTTGGGAGATCCCATGGGCTGTGAGCAAAAGAAAATTTTAACTTAAGCTCGAATTTTAATTTACTTTAGTTCCAAAACTCTGAGGCCATTCATTAAAACTGCTGAAGGAATGGTGCAGGGGGCATGCTATTCCCTATGAACTTTTTTTAAGCTTGCTGACAAAAATAATAGTAAAAACCTTTAAATATGTAGGGGCAAGGGGAATGCTACTGTTCGCTCAGAGTAAGAGTGAGAGTTAAGCGTGATCTGCAGTGAGAGAAGTAGGACTGGGCAAAAGGACGTGGTAGCAGAGATGTTTCTCCTTCAAGGGTGCCATAGAGCTTTGGTTCTGGATGAGCACGTCGTACTTGTCAAGGCTAATGGTAAAGGGAATCTTGCCCTTTTGCCGCTACCTTGACCTTGTACGCTCTCCGGTGGTTTTGTAAGAGGGAACCGAGTTATGCGGTGGCAGGAACAGCACTGCTTGGAAAACCCTTTTGATGTCTCTGTCTTCTGCTGTCTCTCATAAATACAGCCTAACATCACTTCAGCCGATGGCACCTTGGCGCTGAGCAGTCCTTTGGTGGCTACTCTCACTGACAGAGGAAGATTTGATGTTGTGCAAAGGCTGTTCGCTTCATCAAACATTAATTTGGAAATGACAGAGTCTTCTGTAAAAGCTGTAACTACGAAAGAGCCTAGATTCTTCCCGCTTGTTCTTTACATTGCATTGTATGGATTTTATGCTTTAGGTGGGAATGTACAGGAGCTTTGCTGAGTATCCAGTTATTGCTCTAGCCTGTTCTTTCTTCTGTAGCTCTGCAGCATAGTGTTGGTGTGTTTGAGCTAGCAGTAGAGCCACTCAGTTGAGTACTTACGGCAGTCCAGCTGGGGGTTATGGAGGTCAGGGTGGACTCTGCATGCCTGGGGTGAGCACTCTGCACTGCCATCAGGTGTGCTGCTACTCTGCAGTTTCACTAAGGTATGTCTGCAGTGGAAAATACATAAATAAGGGATGAAGGGGAGGAAATAAAAAAAGACAAGCCTGAAACAGAAATTGAACATAGCAGTAGAAGCCTGATTGCCTGCATTAATATGCGTGGGAGAAAACTGCAAAGTACAAACTGCTTTTTTTGTAAGCAAGCAAACAAGCAGGCTATGGAAATCCAGGGTTCTGCAAGGCAGTAAATGTTTTTCTTGTTTAAGACTTGATGTGCAGAATGCCTTCACTCTGGAGCAAGTGGAATGGAGGGCTCTCACAGAGGTACTTGATTAGGTTTTCATTTATTAAGTGTAGTTCAGCTTTATGGATGTGAACTGCACACTGCAGGAAATAAAAACCCCTCTTTTTCAAAAACTAAGACCACCTTAGGGATTTATGCCTCTGTACAACATTTCTGTTTTCTAACAAGTTTTTACTCACCTTAGCAAGTTTCAGCTGTTTAAATTGCATTCTGAACTTTCTCTTTGAGGTATGGTGATGCCTTTTGGTGTGTGCACATGAAATGTCCCTGCTGCACTCCACAAAAATGATCATTTTACTCATATGCCATTTTAAGTGCAGATATTTTGCTTGTTTCTTTGACTAGCAGCAAAGTGTTAGTAAAGCACTTTGTGCTTTGAACTATTTTGCCTTTTTTTAATCGTAATTTTTTGTAATCATGTGGATGGGACAGAAATGCAGCAGAGATCACTGTAAATATGGGCTTGGGAAGATGATGTTCCAGGTAAGTGGAATATCAGTGCTTTCAGATAAGATTGTGAGATGGCTGACAGACAAACAAGCAGGCACCTGCGTGTGTGTGTGGGGGGGGTGATCAGTAACCAGGCCCTGCAGCTTAGCTAGTGGGCGGGAGTCCTGGGTTCAGTTTTCTGCTCTGTTCCCACATGGTCTTGAGCAGATTGTCTAAGAGGTCTTTAAAAATTCATGTCCGTTAAGCTTTCCCCAAGGAAGTGGACTTTGCAGAAAAGCACCGTGGTACCTTTCCATGCCCTGAGAGCGCAGGATGGCATTGCACTCTGAGCTGTCGGCGTTTCTGTGTCTCATCTGTTAAATGAAGCTGCTGGTATTGCTTGAACCTTGCACTGGTGTATATGGAAATGTCCTTTAGGAGGATGGAAGCATGTTACTCTGCTTCTGAGAGTGATGTGTGTTTGTACATGGGAAAGTCTTCTTTTGCCAATCACTACTCAAAAGTTGCCTCTGTAACTAACTAATTTATCAAACCTTTCTATTAAATGTTATGTCAAAACAATAGAATAACTTATAACCTCATGCATGTAATTTATTTCCATTGTTCTTTTTTTGGGGATTCCAGTCATTCCCTTGGGCTTGAAAGGTGATGCACAACTTTTTTGCTTTCAGATGTAGATCAGTCTTTTGCTTCAGCTAAATCCACTGAACAGGTTCAGGCTGAGGATTTTAAAGGTTGCTGCCAAAACCAGGGTGAGGGCACCTGATGGGCTGGCGGTGTTTGTGGTACTGGGGAGCCCTAGCAGCTTCACAACTTGACCGCCAGTAACTACAGCCGAGGAGGATGAAGGCACTCTTGTTAGAGTCCTGCTGCTTGTAACCCTTAGGCAGACGGGAACGTGGGGAAATGTTGCATGAGGCACCACCGTTGCAGGCCGCATTTATGTGTGATACCCCGCCTCCTGTGCAGGCCTAGCACCTGCGCCCTGCACCTGAGGTGGGAGCAGGGGAGGGGGCAGATGCCCAGAAAGGAGGGGATCACGGGGGCAGCAGCACCACGGCCCCTGCTCAGGGGGGACAGACGCAGGAGTCAGGGCAGCCTCGGACTCAGGCAACATTAGAGACACTTGGGCAAACAGCGGTGTGCCCCAGGGACCCCAGGCTTCCTGCTGCTTCCTGCTAGTCATGAAGACTGTTTGGGTCTCTTGGCTCCTCACCTTATCTGCTGCCATACTCTTAGGATTGATCAATTTGTCTGCAGCAGCCCTTGGTTGCACTTCAGTCTTGGCTTTGTCCTTTTATGTGCTCTTTGTGGAGGGGTCTCCCAGCTTTCCTCCATTTGGCAGCACTTCTGTGACCACAGAAGCACCTCTAGAGCAGCAGGTAGCCTAGGGTGGCCTTTTTAGAACTGAGGGAGCAGCACAGCCAGGGAAAAAAAGAAACACTAAGGCAGTTTATATGTTCATAATTTTCCCTCCAGTTCCTTCTTCCATAGTCTTGAAAGCAGGATCCTTATGCACATTAATATTAAAAATAGCTCAGACTGGGGATATGAAGAGCCAAGGGAACAGCAGAAGCAATATGCCTCTCTCCAAGTAACTCTTGTCCTGCCCTTCCCTAAGCTAATGAGGCTAGCCTCTTCAGGGACCCAGCCTAAGCTGCACTGATCCAAATTAATTCAGACTCCACTTTAGAAGAGCTGGATGTGCATCCACTACGTCTTAGATAAAAAAAGCAATTTCGTGTGACAGGCTGGCCTCATACAGAAAATGCTTTTTCAAGGTTAGATGGGGTCTTCCCTAGAAAACAGAGGTGGTAAAAGGGCTGTAGGGTCCTTCAGAGAAGGTTGGAGCTTGTCTCGTAAAAGGTTTGATTTCACACCCTGACTTCCCTCCCCAAAATGTTGCTTCCCTTTGCTATACTTCTGCATCCCCCAGGAGGAACGGGGGAGAAACCACACCTTTGCAATTCAGAATCAGATCAGGACCAGGGCAGAGGAGGTCAGCAGCCTCTTTTCAAAGAGCATGCACTGTCTCCAGAGGCTCAGCCTTGCTGTCAGTAACCAGCACTCACCTAACACAAGCTGCAGTCCTGAGTCCCTTGGGCTTTTGCACACTGGCTAATTACAGTGTGGGCTCAGGAGAATGACTCCCTTAATGCTGCAGTGCTCCGAAAGTAAGGAGCCCAACTTCAGCAATGACATTTATAGGATGGTTGAAGAGGCCCCAAGAGCTCTATACATTGAATGGAGATTCGGCACATTCAAGAACATCAAGCTGAACAAGACCAGCTGAAGTGCTGCTTTTCTGAGCTTTGAGCACTAAGTGAGGACCAAACACGCTGTACCAGCAGTGCGCGTGTACCTGTGAAACAGGACACAGAGTGCAAAGCCCAATCTGTGCAGACGAGTTGGTCAGTGTAATATTTGGTCCTAGCATACAATCACACTGGGGTACTAGCAGGAGATAGAGTGTATTAATGTGGAGCCAACTTTCAGCAGTAAAGGAGTAGGTAAAGATAAAAGGCAGATGTGTGCAGATTGCTTCTTGATAGCTTTCTTATTGGGCTAAAATTCAGAGTATGACCAAAAAAAAGAGTATGACTAGAGAAAAGCTAATTACATTTTTTCAATATTAAATCTTTATTATATACAAAAATATTTTGTTGGGAATTAACAGAATTTCACAATTTGTACATTAACATTTTAATGTTTGGCTGTGTTTATTGTGAAAATATTAGCTGTGAAAAAGACAATGGGGGTTTTAGAAAACAAGTCACAATTTAAAAATGTCCTATGTATTAGCTGACTTTATCAATACAAAGTCAGAATGCTAACAAGTCCCATCTCCTAGGCCTGCTCTGCAGTATTGTATTCAAACAACAGCTAGGTACTAAATAATCTTCAGGTTTACGTTAGAAAGTTGAGCTAACAGTTAAGTTTGGGGTTTTTTTTGTAGGACATTTTGAGCTAAAGAAAGAGTATTTTTTTCCAGGAGAGCAGTTTTTAGAGTTTTACAAATGTCAAATCCAGCTTAATTTAATATGCTGTAGAAGAAAAAAAAAAAAAACCCGAGAGCTTCCAAGAGGCAAAAACAGTTGTGAGAACAAGCAAGGTAAGGAAACGCACGGTGACAGACTTCTAATATACATTTAAATCCAAACACTTCACCAGGATTTTACAGTTCTTTTAGCCCAGTTTGGGGTGGGAGACCAGCAAACTTTCTTGTATTTTAAAACCTAAGGAAGCGGTCTCCGTTCTCACACCACAGTACACAGATGTTCCACATAGGCAATATGATGAGGGAGTGGGGGAGGGGAAGGAATGCTCCACACGCATTTTTAAAGGGGGAAAAATACATTTCAACAGTTATCTCCATATATAATAGTGTACAAGACCTAAACCAACAAAAATCAGTCAAAAAAAAAAATTTTTTTTGCTGCCACCCCCAGAACTGCACAAAGCAGTGCCAGTCTTTTTGCTCTACGCTGTGATTCTATGTAAGAGGTCAATAACAGAGAAGTTAGTTGGGTTTTTGGAAGAGGTTTTATTATATTCTAGGTAAATGTTGGCTACTTACGGAGTAATACTTGGATCAGCTGTGAGGACAGCCAAACTTGCATGGACAAGCATTAGCATGGAGCTAATGTCGTTAAAAGGAAAAGGGGATAAATGGGAGAAAGTGTTTCCAGGACTGCTTTAACTATGTTAGCCTGGCAGGTTGGTCAGTAAGTATTCCGCATCCAACCACTGCCGTGGCAGCAAAAGGAACTGCATACCCAACTAGCATGAGAAAGGCTTAAAAATATTGAGAACAAAATTCGCATTTACTTTTAGTGTAATTTATTCTATAAAATACAAATATTGCTGAGACCCTGCTTAAAAAAAAAAATTCTCTTTGGAGGTGAAACTGCTTAACAGCCTTCACCAAGCTGGAGTTTGTTTTTAAGCCTGTACAGGTAAATTCCAGCTGCAGTACCAGCAACTGAACTGAGAATTCAGCAGTTTAACATGTGACAGTTTGTGGAACTGTGGGGAGTTCAGGTAAATGAGAGCAGATACTGTCTGAATTACTTGCAATACTTACCCGTAAGTTTTATTTATATATTTATATGTGTGTGTGTGCACACATGAACGCACTTTTAATATGTTTGGAAGCCAAAGCTGCCTCTGAAAATTGGTTATTTTACAAATGTTTTCACTCTTTTTTTTTGCTTTAGTATCTGTCTTGGGACTGAAAACAGTCTTAAATACCATTGCTTATATTGACCACTAGCTGCTCTACAAGACACCAGTTGAGAATCGCAGACAATTCCCATCAGTAAGCTTGTTAAAAATACATGAAAACCAAGAAGGGTAGGCCAAAAAAAGAAACCCAGCAAAAAAAAAGTTGGGCCAGGACTTCACCACCTTCAGTAATGACAGTCCACCAGAGAAAGCAAATGAAAGTACCTTTAGCTACAGAAATCCTTGTAATGGCCCAGGAGAGGTTTTGCGTAGGGACTGGCAGCCGGAGGGGTACTTAAGGCAAGAGGCCTAGCAGACTACAAGTCTTTGTATCCAATAACCCCTACCTAGACATCGATAAATTGATTTCTCACCACTTTTGCAGAAGGAGTATCGTGAAGTTTGGCAATAACAATATGGTACTTTAACCCTTCAGAATTTGGGAGAGGCAGGAAACCTTACATGAAGCAAATAGTCCAGATACATTTGCATGATAGATGCAACAGACCTCCACCTGTAGTTTGTCTTAAAGCTGTACCTACAGGCACAATGAGTGACAGGGAAATCAATCTACTGCAGTAGGCACTATAGATGTATTGAGAAACAGCATCTGCCTCAAAGTTCAGTCTGAATGAAGACGCAACATCGATGAAGACTGGATGGGAAACCAAGGAATAGGTAAAGGAAGTTTGAATTTGTTCGTGTTCACAATAATAGCTCATGTGTAAGGACAGGTAATAACCCACAACTGATTTCTGGAGTGGTGCTCTACTTGATCATTCTCCTCTGGTCCTTAAGCGTAGCAGCGAGGCAACCTTGGCTCCAAAGGGTACCTAGCCCGGAATTTTCTCTGTTTAAAAGAGAAAAGTTTCCTATTTCTTATCTATCTGAATCGCCCTCTTCAAAACAAATAAAAAACAGATGACTTCCTGAACACTGAGCTGCAGGCAATTTGTACTGCAAGTCATTTAGGTATGATTTTAGAAGACGCAATGAGTTAGAATTGTACAGAGGATTGGGAAAAAAGTGTCACATTTTGAGCCTATCCGAGATGTGACAGTTTATATAAACACAAATTCAAAAGTGATGAGCTGATCTGCCATCCTGCTCCACAAAGCTTTGTACGGCTAAGTACCCAGAGCCGTGCTGATTGGAGAACACAGCACAAGTTAAGGACACTGCATTGGTTATAAATTCGATTTCCCTTCCTGTGTCAGTCTGTGATTCTGCTCCAATTTTACCTTCATTTTATATTTGCAGAACATTTTGAAAGACCTTTATAAATCTATGCAAGATGACATATCCCATTATGATTATCCCACTAAACTTCAATTGACTGCATCTTGTCACATGATGTAGAACCTAAAGTAGACCTGCTAGTGTAACGTTTAGAGACAGCAAGATAATCACTTGGGTACACATGCACCAAAGTATTTACATTAAAGTTGAGAATGGTGCACACTTAAGGGAATTTTTGGTGCATTTAAGGAAATAACTTACGGGTCTTGGCATACTGACTGTACTTCTATGTATAACTTTTCATTCACAGGGCAACTACAGTGTTTCTTCTATAAGCCTCTATGTACAGAATTTTACAGCACCTCATGCACTGTCCAAAACAGATAGAAATTACAGATAAATATAGAATTTTTAGATTGAAATATCTGTATATTTAGAAAAATATACATTAGTAAACACAATAAACCAGGTAGAGAAGTGTACCAGTTCTAAAGTCTCACATGCAGGTACATTTCTGGATTAAGTCATGGTAGCTTAGTAACGTGATAGCAGATGTGAGCATTTTTTGTTTTACCATCCACATACATACATATACACAGACAACTATTTGATAATTTACTTTTCTAAACTACTTAAATATTTATCTTGTGATACATACCACATATCTTTAACATTTAGCAGCATCTTCACCTCGCTCAGACACACCTATTGTTATCATTAACAGTCAATGTAAAAAGTTTTCCTGTTAGTATCTGAAAAATGAATGTTTAGTACAGAATGAAATCCTAGTTATTTTAACTCCTCCAAAATACTTCAAACAGCTGTTATATGAAATATTTTCACTTGCTCAAAACTAGCCTTTCATAGTGTCTTTCTCCCCTAATTGCACAATGTACAGGTCTCTATCTAACATCTGATCTAACATACCCTGACAGGTAGAGAGTATCACCGCTGTGTATGTGACTGAAACAGCACCATCATTCTAAGAACCTCCAAGAATGCTCTTTTTAAAAAAAAGTAACTGTCATTCTCATTCTAGTCATCCTACCAGGTAGTGACAAACTAAGCAGAATATCTGCTGAAAGTCTGATTTTGCTAAAAAGCCACAACAAAACCTACCACCATAAAAAAAACAAGCCCTCTCCCCGCCTCAACACTATATATCTGCCAGACTGAACTCTCAATTTTCAAGATTTAATGAAGAGGTGCAAGGAGTGTGGTGTTTGGGGTTTTTTTTTCCCCTTACAACCTGCATGTGGACATCCAATTAAAACCCACAGACACTTTGATACGATCTTTGCATGCAACCTAAGCATGCCATCTTCTCTTATTGCTTCAGAACTGGACTTCTCACTAGCATCTACATTAACACCACCAAATGGTCAGCCGCTAGGCTCCACTGTGCTAACTGCTTGATTTAAAAACACTACGTGAACCTGTAGCGAAAGCTAAAGCTTGAGGCTTTAGCAAATACATGGCTATTTGGAGATTGCGAACTAGGGAGGCTCTTTTGACAGTATTCTCTCTGGGATGGAAACAGAAGGAGCAGAGAGGTTTTCCTGACTAAACC